>VBSM01003215.1:649895-663472 GCA_008086735.1 Cheirogaleus medius | reverse complement strand
TGGTTTCGAACTCCTGACCTTGAGTGATCCGCCTGCCTCAGCCTCCCAGAGTGCCAGGATTACAGGTGTGAGCCACCGCTCCCGGCTTGTAGGAACTTTTTAGGTTGTAGTTCATGCTGGAAAACTAGGGTACTGGTATCTGTAAGCAGTCCCAGAGATGGAAGTTATATCAACTTTTTGCAGTCTTCCTTTTCCATAACTCTCCAGAAAGTTAGAGTTTTATATGCTAACAGTGTTCAGAGTTCACTGACCACACATATTTCTGAAAACCAGGCCAAGGTAAGTAAGTGCAGAAACAAAAGGCTGGATTCATTTGTTTATTTAGTAAGCTTTTATTCCATAATTCAAAAAATGTTTGTTGAACAATGATTTTGTTTTAGGCACTGAGGCTCTTATTCTCCTGGGGATGGGAAAAGAAGTAGGACTTGGTTTCTGCCCTGTAGGTGGGTAATCCATTTAGCCGCGGAGTGAGGGAGTAGAGGACATGCTCACTGACTGCTTTTGACACTGACAGAGCTTTGGAGGGAGGTACTGATTATCTGTGTTAGCCGTCCTTGGCCTGAATACCGTAAATGCCATCTGGTTGGGCATACTAAGGTAAAAGTGAATGTCTCTGCAAATATGAGTCTATGTGGATGGATAGTTTTATAGGGAATGGAAAGTTTTTAGTGTGGTTTAGATTCAAGGCTGGGCTGTGTGGGCAGTGCCTTATGCTGCCCACTCTATTTCAAGAACTTAAAGTATGTTGTAGATATTTTGAAAATGGTCTAATTCAGGTACTTAAATAGGAGAGACCTAGCTTAGGTTGTTACTTGTTAAGACTTACTCTACTTTTACCTAACTTAAAAAGAATTGTTTTGTTCGAAGCCCTTATATTCTTAATGTCTTAGTACGTCATAGTTCTGGAATGTACAAAGCCATTTTTTTTTAACATAGTATAATTTAAAAGTCAGTTTAGAGGTTTTCAGTGTCGCTGTAGAGCAGATGATGGTCAGCAATTCTTTTTTCTAGAATCGTTCCTGTGTTCAGTAACAAATTAATAGTAACAAATTCCTAGGGCCTCACATGAGACTGACTGTGGTGTGATCTGAGCAACATCTGAAGTGTTGTTCATTATAAAACGCATTAAGAGACAGATACTGCGTGATTCTGGAAGTAATGGGATTCAGAATATAATTGAGTGGAGGAAGGGAGTAGATAAATATAAAGAATGTATTTTTAACTTTCAAAGTAAGGACATTTAAAAAGCAAATATAATTGGTCACCACACATGGGTTTTGCTTCCTTTCCAGACCCTCCGGTACACGACTCTCATATTAATTTTCTTTTTCTTTTTTTTTTTTTTTTTTTTTTGAGACGGGGTCTCGCTCTTGGTCAGGCTGGTTTCGAACTCCTGACCTTGAGCTATCCACCCGCCTCGGCCTCCCAGAGTGCTAGGATTACAGGCGTGAGCCACCGCGCCCGGCCTCATATTAATTTTCTGAAAATGTGACTCTAGTCACATGTTAGTGTTCCCTCCTTCCCTGTCCCCTGAAGAGGAGGGCAGGGCCGTCTGTGCCTGGTGACACATTGTCAGTGCTCAGCAGGGACTTACTGGCTGAGGAAGCGACTCATCAAGGTGTCACTGCAGCGATCCCCTCCTGCCACCTGCCTCCCCTTCGGGTTTTGGGTCCCTGCTCCCACCTGAGGCTTCCTTGCAGTCGCACTCCTGAGTTCTCTTTCCTGGAAACACTCTCCCCTTCACTGACTATAAACAGACCGTTGCACACTCTGAAGCCCAGTGTAAATACTCCTCTTGCAAAGCCTTGCCCCGCGCCGTCTCTCCACGTGCGTGGAGTGTGTACTCTTTCTGCTTCTTTCTTAATAGCACTTGCTTATTCTTGGGACACTCTCTTGGATTTCATCGACTCCCTTTCCTGAATTGTCGACTTCATCTTCCCCTCCTCCCTTCTGTGCTGCCTAGCATGGGGTAGCATACCTTTTCCAGATTGATGTAACCTTATAATGTTATGGAGAGAAGTGAGATACTTGCAAGAAAACTGAGGCTGACTTTGAATGGAGTTGTAGTGAAAACCCCAGGTAGAGGAATTCCTGTGATACTCTGGTGCCTTCTGGGAGCTTCATGGCAACTCTTGTGATCCAGGTATTACTTATATTAAGACAGGCAGGTCTGTTCAAGGTAAACATCAGGAAATTTCTCCACAAAAGGCAGTGTTTCTAGTATGATGATACTCTGAAACTGCTTCCACCCTGTTAGAGGTAAAATCAAAGCAGCTTGGGCCATTTTCCTTAATCTTTTTAATACCATAGATTTCTTTCTTAAGTCTGTTTTTGGTTGTGGTTAAGATAGAAAGTCACAGGACTCTCCCTCGTCCCATTTTTAGTTCAGGTTGAACATCCCAATTTGAAGTCTGAAATGCTCCAACATCGTGATGCAGTCACGATGTAAAATGTTCCCCAAATTTCCCTCTTGTTGCCTTTTTACAGCCACATCTACTTCCCTCCTGCCCACACCCCTTCCTTAACCCTAGCAACCACTAATCTGTTCTCAATTTCTGTAGTTTTGCTCTTTCAAGAATGTTATGTATACAACTGGCAGAGCTCTTTTGTAAAATAAATAAATAAAAATTTATGTAAGTGGAATCATACAGTATATAATTGTTTAGGCTTTTTGCTCAGCATAATTCCCCAGAGATTCATCCAAGTCTTTGCATATATCAGTAGTTCATTCCTTGATGATGTGTGTGGAAATAAAAAAAAAAAAAAAGGCTAGGTGTGGTGGCTCATGCTTGTAAACCCAGTACTTTGGGAGGCCAAGGTGAGAGGATTGCTTGAGGCCAGGAGTTTGAGGCTGCAGTGAGCTGTGGTTACACCACAACGCTCCAGTTTGGGCAAAAGTGCAAGACCTTGAGTGCAAGAGCAAGACCTTGTCTCTCAAAAAAAGGTTCATTCCTTTTTTTTTTTTTTTTTTGAGTAGTATTCCATGGTATAGATGTTGCACAGTGAGTTTAGTCATTTAATTTACTCATCGAAGGACATTTCTGAGTTGTTTCCAGTTTATAGCTATTATGAGTAAAGCTGCTATGAATGTTTTTGTACAGGTTGTTATGAGAACATAAGTATTCTTTCTCTGGGATAAATGCCCAGGAATGCAGTTGCTGGGCTATATGGTAGTTGCAGGTTCAGGTTTTAAGAAACTACCTACCTGTTTTCCAGGGCTGTTGTACCATTTTACATTCTTATCAGCTATGTCTGTGTGATTCTGTTTCTCCATGTGCTTACTGGCATTTGGTGTTGTCCATATTTTTTATATTAGCCATTCTGATAATTGTACAGTGATACCCCTTTGTGATTTTAATTTACATTTCCCTAATAGGTCACTTCTCTAATGCAGTGGGCCCCAACCTTTTTGGCACCAGGGACCAGGTTCATAGAAGACAATGTTTCCACAGGGGTGGCAGGTGGGGGTGATGCCAGCGGTGGGAGCGATGGGGAGCAGGGTGGGAGCACATCCCCTTACATGCAGATGAAGCTTCCCTCCCTTGCCTGCCACTCACCTCCTGCTGTGCGGCTGGCTCCTAAGTTTCATGGAAGACAATTTTTCCACAGATGTAGGGTGTGGGGGTTTGGCGGGGTGGTGGCTCAGGTGGTGATGCTCGGCCCACGGGGCTGGGGATTGCAGCTCTAATGAACATCTTTCACGTGCTTATTTGCCATCTCTGTGTCCTCTTTGGTGAAATGTTTGCCATTTTCTAATTGAATTTTTTTAGCTGTTGAGTTTTCTTTGTTTTTTAATTGTGGTAAAAACACATAAAATTTACCATCTTAACCATTTTTAAGTTCAGTAGTGTGTCAGAAGACAAAATTACAACAAATTTAAAGATCTTAATTGGCTTTTATTTGTGATTCTAGAATCAGGCAACACCTCATTCTATAAAATAGAATTTGTATGCCAGTGAGCAGCTGAAGAGGTTTGCTTTGTAGGCAGAAAAGGCTGATGAAAGCAGGAACAGAGAACAAAAAGCAGATTGGTTGTTTCAAAGTTAGTTTCCTTGTAAAGGTTAGAGCAAACGAATGATCATGCCAGCTAAAACTGGCCTGTTTGGGGGTTTGGCTATTCTCTTTCTCCCTCTTGATTTCTTGGAAGTTCAGATAAACAACTTAATTTTGGCTTGGTGGTAGGGAAGTTCAGCAAGAGTGCCTCCATTTTTATTTGGTTTGTTGGGCCTAGTGCAGGAGCTCAGTCCAAAGCAATGGCCTCCTATAAATTTTATTTAACAATTGTTAACTATATTTCCACTGATGTACAACTAACTGTTGAGTTTTGAGGGCTCCCCCCCCTTTTTGGTAGAGACAGAGTCTCGCTATGTTGCTCAGGCTGGTCTCGAACTCGATCCTCCCCCCTTGGACTTCCATAGTGTTGGGATTATAGGCATGAGCCACTGTGCCCAGCCAGGAGTTTTTCTATGTGTTCTAGGTACTAGTCCTTTGTCAGATAGACATGTGGCTTGTGAATATTTTTTCTCAGTTTGTAGCTTGTTTTTTTTTTTTTTATCTTCTTAATCGGGTTCTGTAGCAGAACAAAAGTTTTACATTTTGATGAAGTTCATTTTATCTATTTGCCTTTTCTAGATTTTCCTTTTCTATTTCCTTTTCTATGATTTTGCCTAGCCCTAGATCCCCAAAATTTTCTCCTATTTTTTTCTGTTAATAAAAGTTTAGTTTTATGTATAAGTTCATGATCCATTTGAGTTTTTGTGTAAGTTGTGAGGTTTAGGTCAACGTGTGTTTTTGTTTGTTTGTTTTTGCCTATGGCTGTGCAGTTGCTCCAGTAACATGTTTAAAAGGCTGTCCTTCCTTGAATCGCTCTGTGACTTTGTCTAAAATCGGTTGGGCATGCTTTTTTGGGTCCACATCTGGATTCCGTATTCTGTCCCATCAGTTTCTGTCTGTCCCTCTACCACTTGATCTTGGTCACTGTAGTTGTATAGTAAGCCTTGAGGCCAGTTTGAGTGATTCTTCTCAATTTATTCATCTTTTTAAAAATTGTTTTAGCTATTCTAATTCCTTTGCCTTTCTATATAAATTTTAACATAATCTTGTCTATAGCTGGAGAAGAATCTTGCTGGAATTTTGATGGGAATTATGTTAAACCTGTGTATCCATGTGGGGAGAATTGACAGCTTCACTAGGTTGAGTCTTCCAATCCATGAGCATAAAATGTTTTTTTTCTTTTTTAATGAAAGTGTCAGATGTAAAGACACAGAGAGTTGTGATGGTCCCTGTTGTCATTTATTGAGAAATGCTTTTGTTGCAGGGAGGATATCAACAGACCATCTGATTGCATCTTTGTTCAATCTTTTTTTTTTTTTTTTGTATTTTCTTTTTTTAAATTCATAGGCCTACGAAAGGAGGTTCCCTACATGTCCTTTGATTCCAATGTTCGTGGACAGTGACACTGTGAATGAATTCAAGAGTGAAGATGGGGCTATTCATGTCATTGAAAGGCGCTGCAAACTGGATATAGATGCACCCAGACTGTTGAAGAAGGTAACTAAAAAGGACATCTTAGAAGACAGTCTCCCAAAAGACAAAATGAAGTTATGCTTACAGCTCCTGTTGCAGTTGGGTGTTATTGATAAACCCTTTTTCTCTTTATGTCTTTAAAGATTGCTGGAGTTGATTATGTTTATTTTGTCCAGAAAAACTCACTGAATTCTCGGGAACGTACTTTGCACATTGAGGCCCATAATGAAACGTTTTCCAATCGGGTCATCATTAACGAGCATTGCTGCTATACTGTGAGTAATCTCCGTCATTCGGCAGAGGATGGCAAGATTGTGCTCACAAGGATTGTTTGATCACGGTTTTAAACAGTACATCTCTTTGTGTTAGAAGGCTGTTCTTCATCAGATACTCATCAGATACTTCATCAGATGTTGATACTCATTTCTGACTAGTGAGATCAGGAGGGTAGCAGGTGTGGTCTCCTACAGAATGGATTACGTGGTTGTGGCAGTTAAGGCAGCCAAGTGATGCCTTGCTTTGTTTTCAGCTATTGCTTTCACAAGCCACCACTTTTCTGGTCGCACTATACTACTTTATTTTTATTTTTTTATTTTTTTTATTTTTTATTTTTATTTCAGCATATTATGGGGGTACAAATATTACAGTTATGTATATTGCCCATGCCCCCCTCCCCCCACTATACTACTTTAGAAATATATTGAAGGACCAAGATGTTGTGTACCTTTAGATTAGAGCTGAGAGCGTTTATTTGTCTTAGCGTCTTCATTGCTTACCACCTGGGTTCAAGAATTTCTTTTACAAGATTGTTAGAATGACTCCTGCCAGGTCTCTGTGCTTCTGCCCTTGCCCTCCTGCACAGTGTCCTCAACACTGAATCCAAAGTGATCCATTTAAAGTATGTCGGATCACATCGCTTCTCTGGGCCTAAAACCCTGTAATGTTTCCACAGTTCACTCAGGAAAAGCCCAGAGTCCTTCCAGTGGCTCACGCGGCTCTGCTCTGCAGCTCTGCTCTGCGTTCTCTCCTGGTTGCATCTCTCCTGTCCCTCCTTTGATGTGCTCAGGCCTGCCGGCCTTCCTGCTGTTCCCTGGCCACAAGGCAGGCCTCCCCCACGGCTTGGCTCCAAGAGGCAAGGTGGTGGCAGGACTGCTCTGCCCAGATCTCTGCTTGACCCCCTCCCTCACCACCACCTCCATGAAGCCATCCCTGACTCGCCCTGTTTAACTCTGCAGCCTGCCAGCCCACCCCAGTCCTTGTAACCCTCTTCCAGCTTTTCTTTATTCCATAGCACTTACTTTCCAACAGCCATGTAGTTTCTTACCTGTAATGCTTATGGTTCATCCTCTGTCCCCCATCAGAGAGGAGGGTGTTTTTGTTCACAATGGAGGACGCACAGCGCGAGTAGTTGAATACATGAAGGAATCAAGAATGAAAATGAAGGTCTCCTTTTATGGTCATTTTTAGAATATTTGAGAAAAATTATTTGGATATTTTCATGATTTTGAATCTTGCTGTATAATTTTTTTCTGCTATTTTCATGGTAGTGATATTTTTAGTAAAATGCATGTTTCTTCTGGTTACCAGTTAACTGAGGAGCTGACAAACAATAATGCAGTTGTCAGTGTAGTTAGTGGGAATCTTTCTCTCTATCTGTAGGTTCACCCTGAAAATGAAGATTGGACCTGTTTTGAACAGTCTGCAAGTTTAGATATTAAATCTTTCTTTGGTTTTGAAAGTACTGTGGAAAAAATTGCAATGAAACAGTATACCAGCAACATTAAAAAAGTGAGTTGATTTTGGGATTCTCTCTGAAATGACGGGTTGGCAGTCTTCTTGGAAGGCTGGAGAGGGGTCAGCGATTGCTTAAAGAGGAGATGCTTTGACCCTGCCTATGCCTTAGTTTCAGGTATAAGGGGTCCAGATTGCTAGTGCTGATGGAGGGAGGAGGCACATGTAGCTGCTGGCCACAGCACTCTGCTGGGAGTTGCCGGGAAAGATGGAAGCTGGGGTACAGCAGCAGCAGCTGGCTTACGGTACCCCCAGGTCCCGCCCAGGGTTTGCTGGTGAGGACTACTGTTGCACCGATACAGTTCTTACCAGGCAGGCTCGCAGGACTCCCAGCCCTCAGATGGTTAGTTTCATCCTGCAGGGAAGACCTTCCCTTCTCGTCTGTGCGCTGCTGCTCACCGGTTATTATGGAATCATGGTTTTGAAATATATCATATGGGATTTTGAAGGCTTGTTTGATTTTAGGGTACTGTATTAGGAAAAATTGGGACTGAGACATAAAGCATATATCGAGTACAAGTACAGTAAATCAGTGTTTTAAAATGAAAAGTTCCGTCTCTTTAGATATTATTTCCTAAACTTTTGGAGAAGAGGAAGTAAAATAGTTAAGAAAAACAAAAATGCAAAGGTGTTTGGCTTTTGTTCCCCTATTTATTTTTATAATAATTCAGTTTTATTAGTGTTTTAAAAACTTGCAAGGGTTGGATAATTTCAATATTGAATATATATTTACCTTAAAATGGGTTTTGTTTTAAAGGGAAAAGAAATCATTGAATACTACCTTCGTCAGTTGGAAGAAGAAGGCATAACCTTCGTGCCCCGTTGGACTCCACCTTCCATCACACCCTCTGCAGAATCATTATCATCATCTTCATCGTGCAAGAAACAAGCAGCGGCCACGGCCATCGTCATCCCAGATGCTGCCCTTAAGGAAGGGCTGAGTGGCGGCGAGGCCCTTGGCAGCCCTAGCGTGGCACCTGAGCCTGTGGTGGGGACTCCTGACGGTAGGTCCGGAAGGTTCTGAGAGCAGGACTAGGGATGAACGCGGCGTCTGCTCCCTCTGCTCACGCCGCCTGCTCTGTCCCTTGGGACGGTAGATGGCATGTGAAGAAAAGACCCAGCTTTTGTTTCTGGCCCTTGTCCTCTAGCTTATATAACATACTCTTTTCATTTTTTCATAGATTTTTCAAATAGGCAGGAAGTGATATCAAATTACTCTTTTATTGAGGCTGGAAAATTATTTCTTTTCATTTATGTTAGGTGAAGGTATCTTCAGTGAATTGTGAGGCAACAGTCCTCTCAGCACAATGATAACAACTTCTAACACTTTGTATGCTTACTGTGTGCCAGGTACTGTTCTGTTCACTCAGGTAATGACGGGTCCTTTTAGGTAGAAATGCTTACTATCCTCATTGTATATACGGGTTAACTGAGGCACAGGGAACTTGAGTAACTAGCCTGGAGTCACATTGGAAGGCAGTGGCCTGGCTGGGTTGAGCCCAGGTGGGCTGGCTCCAGGGTCTGTGTTTAGCGCCTGTGCTGCCTGTCACGTTTGTTAAACACATACACATGCACACAAAACACATACACATGCACACAACCCTTTTGTTTTTAATTATAGGGTAATGCCCATTGTACAGAGTTCAGAAAACATAGAAAACACAAGAAAATTCTGCCACTCAGAAGTTTTGTTAAGATACTGGTATTTCTATTTCTATACATTCTTCTCTGCGGCCGAACTATGCCATTTGTTAGCTTTCAACAGGTGGTGAGAGTGGGCAGATGGTTCAGAATACATTTTATTTTTCCCCTTGTGAATTTTTTTTGTTATACTTATTTTGCTACCTCATTCTTCCAGTTTGTTACCTTATCATGAGAAAGATTTCTTGTATTCTTGAACATAATAGCTCTATTCAAAATAGATTTAGATCCAGTTTTATATATGTGTATCATGTAGGGCCTCTCTGTATAACTTGGAATTAAACAGTCATTAAATATCTTTTATAGCCTTTGTTCTATTATGTATAGTATCAAGACTAGGCGAATCAGGAAGTTTACCTGTGGTTTAGTCAATGATTTGATCTTAAAGACTATCACTGAAGTTCTTTAGGGTGTCTGGTTTAAATCTGCCATCTCTCCAGTCTCCTTCACCTCTGAGACTCTAGGAACACACATTAACTTCACTGAGCAGGAGGACTTGAGAAGCCTGAAGTGTAGTGTTCTTTGTTGTAAATAATGTCATGTCACTTATGTTCCAGACAAACTAGATGCAGACTACATCAAGAGATACCTGGGCGACTTGACCCCACTGCAGGAGAGCTGCCTTATTAGGCTTCGCCAGTGGCTCCAGGAGACCCACAAGGGCAAGGTGAGTGTCGCCACCAGCATGCGGGGGGGTGGTGGCCTCATGAAGTCATGGACTCTCTTGTCCCGTCCACAGTTGTTGAGAGCAAATATTCCCAATTGCCATACCTAGAAATGTTCCTTCCACACTGAAAGTCACTGAATTTCCACACTGGCATCTGAGTCCTTGGTGGCAAGTTATAATACATATCCTTCCAAATATAATTAGCTAATTTTTCTGGACTTTACAGAGAATGGTCTAGATTAATGTCAAGTTATAAAGCAATAGTGTATCCCAAATATTCATACATTTAAATTTTCAGAGGTTTAAAAGGAGTTCAGGGATTAGAAATGTTTCAGCTTGAATTTTGAGGGTTTTGGTGAAATTTTAGCCTCATGAAGAATTAAATTTTTATAATAAGTCTTATGTAGTAAGCAGAGGCTGATTCGTGTGTGTATCAAGTTACTGACATTGTTTACTAAAGAGAAGCTAGGCATTGCATGTAGCCGGCCTAATCTCTAATTTTGTCAATCCTGGTTACTAGAGACCAAATAACTGTACTGTTCAATATCTGTCATTGAGAAAATAACCACAATAATGATAGCTATC
The DNA here is from genome assembly GCA_008086735.1 of Cheirogaleus medius. Taxonomy (NCBI): domain Eukaryota; kingdom Metazoa; phylum Chordata; class Mammalia; order Primates; family Cheirogaleidae; genus Cheirogaleus; species Cheirogaleus medius. The sequence goes on along the minus strand of VBSM01003215.1, from coordinate 653,202 downwards.
ATTTGTTTTGTATCATGTATTAGACCCTATTTTAAGCTTTTTATTAAATCCTCCCAACAGCTCTGTGAGGTGGTGCTGTTTTCATCATCTCTGTTTTACATATGAGGAAACTGAGGCAGAGAGAAGTAACTTGCCCAAGATCTCACAGCGAGTGGTGGGTCAGGATTTGAACCCAGGCCTTTTGGTTCCAGAACCTGCATTCATAACCACCTCCATATAACTGGTCCTTTCTGAGTGAAGATGATGCCAAATGAGTAGGTCACATGGTTTGAGCAGCTTTCCCAGGAGTGGGGTGTTGAGTGGGCTCTGCGCCCACTCTCTTGGTCTGCCAGTGGACCAGCCATCTGCATGCGTAGGCAGGTAGCCATGGAGGAAGGTACCTGGTCCACATGAGACTCAGAACATGGTCTTGGTCTTGTTTTTTATTCAGGGAGGCTGACCCATCAGTTGACAGTAGTGGAATCTACAGAAGGTTCCTGTAAGTTAGGAGCACCCCCACATTACCAAAACCAGCGTGTTTTTGTATTCTAATTTTTTGTTTAAGTGTGATATATACACAGAAAAGTGCACAGATTATAGTTTTTAGATTCATGATAGTTCGTGGATTTGAAGTGTTTGCTTAAGAAATTATGTATGTCTTTGCTCTACTGTGCCGAAACTAAGATGGAATACTATAAAGATTATTCAGACTAATAATGTTGGTTTTCTAAAGTGTTAAGGAAGATTTTTCTGGTAACAGCTACTTTTGAATAGCATAATAATAAAGCAACTCACTGTTGATAAGAAGTGGGAGTTTTAGAGTCTTATTCTCCTAGCAACTTGGTGTTTTCCCTTAGCAACTTTTAACATTGCTTGGAAACTTTTTCTCTTAATAGATTCCAAAAGACGAGCATATTCTTCGGTTCTTACGTGCTCGGGATTTTAACATTGACAAAGCCAGAGAGATCATGTGTCAGTCCTTAACCTGGCGGAAGCAGCACCAGGTAGACTACATTCTGGACACCTGGAACCCTCCCCAGGTCCTTCAGGATTACTACGCGGGAGGCTGGCATCATCATGACAAAGGTGTGTATGAACGTGCAGCTATGTTTCAGTTATGTCTGTCTGGCTGTGTCATTAAAGACACCCTTAGAGACGTCCTTCCATAAGTTACGTGGAGCCAAGATGGATGAATTGTCCCTCCTCACTCTCAGGATTTGGAAACTTTCCCCAGCTTGAACACATTGACAGTAAATTTCATCATGACCACGCTGCCATTCCATCCTGGGCAGCCAAGGACGGGCCTGTGACTGCTGCTTCTCATGGACTTGAATCACCCTGGGAAATGACTTCACTTCCCTAGTTCAGTGGAGTTTTGACCTATTAAAAACACTGAAATGTCTGTGGCAGAGTTTTTTCAGTGGCATAGTGCTAATAAAGGAACTTTTCAGTAACTTAAAACTCTACAGTAGCTGTAAAAATGTTTAGGCAGGTATTTAATATTTTACATCAAAACAGTGAAGAATTTCAGTGCTGCTTTGGGGAGTAAGTAAAGCATAGATGAAGGACAGGGATACACCTAAAATGAAGATAGTTTAAATGAGAAATTTAATAAAAAGAAAACTATTTTAAAAATGAGAAATTGAAAACACAGTTCATTCGAATTGCTTTTCGTATCGCACCTGGCAGGAAGATCCTGCTCTGTCAAAGATACACTGTCAGTTTCCTGGTGCAGAGCGTGGTGGCTGGACAGGGTGGGATCACGGGCACTGCAGGGCAGCCGTGAGGGGTCACCACGGACCTGGCCCCTTCTGCCTCTGCGCAAGCCCTTTCAAAACTGAGGGCTCTGATGTGTCTGTATTTCTGACTTAATCTTTTGTGTTTCTCCAGATTAATTGTAGCTTTATTAATTTTTACTGGCAGCATATAATATTTATATTTACTCTATGACCCAACCCTTAAAGGGTTAAAAAATTTGATAGTAAGACACTGACAAATGTGTCTTCTTAAATGTTGGGAGAAACTTTTTATAAATTTGCCTGTCAACAAGGTCTTGGGGCACAAAAAACATTATGCTTTAAGTACACAGTTATAGAGCCAGATTCTCCTCGAATATGAAGTTCACTGGGTGATATATACAAGGTGAATGTTACAGCACCTCCAGCCCCCGTGTCAAGGTGACACTCTGGATCCTCCATTCATGACAGAAGACAACTCTTAGCTCCTTTTCAGGACCATAATCCATCTGTGTTCTTTCTGCGACTCTCCTTTGACATTGAGTGGCAGCAGGCTAGGCTGACTCCAGGGATACACTATGGCCTGCAAGATCTTTTTCCCCTCTGTATAGCTGGTCCTTGATGACAAGGCATTACATAATGAGTTAGGTTCCTCTCAGGCTCCATCCATTAGACCTCCAGGCTATGAAGAATTAGAGCCAACATGTGCTGGTTGGTATGGATTTAAGGATTTCCAGGATGTTCTCATTTATCTTGGTCCTTAGAGTGGGAATTGAGGGAGGCTGGCATTTTAAAAATCTTGACATTAACTTTTTAGTAACTTATGAAATAAATTATTTTTCTAAGAAGAGAAATTTTAAAAGTGCTTTGTATTCATAGGAAAAATGTGTATGGATGCTCTGGTGTCCCCTGCTGCTGAAAATCAGGGGTCTTTCCCAGCCCTGGTTGTTTAAGTGAGGGGACTGCGCCCAGCCCATGGGCAGTACAGGAGGTTCCTGCCAAGCCCAGGCGGGGGCCCAGCTCCACTCCCCTCTCCGAAGCATGGCCGTCTCCAGGACCCTGCTCAGCTGCCATGCCAGTTGCCTCTTACTCTTTCTTTTATGGTTTTTTTGGGGAAATGTTGGACACACCACCACACACAGAAATCAGTCACTGCTTCTAAGAGTAGGAAAGAACTTCAGGCTCCTCTGAAATATAGGAGAACACATTTCCATAAGGTTCTTAGAATTGTTTCTTCAGCTTCATGTCAGGGATGGTGCTGATAATACCTCCCCTTCCCCTCCCTGCAGATGGGCGGCCGCTGTATGTGCTCAGGCTGGGGCAGATGGACACCAAGGGCCTGGTGCGAGCCCTCGGGGAGGAGGCCCTGCTGAGATACGTAAGTGCTCGGCTGCGGGGACACAGGCTCCGTTTGGCTTCACACTTCCTTTCTCTGTCAGCAGGATTGGTTTATTACGATGGATTTATTATAACAAACATGTATTGCTTTTATACTTAGAAAGGAAATATTAATATATTTTAGTGGGAGGAGGTGGAGAGGATGGGTATATACAAACATAATGAATGAGATGTGCAATGTTTGGGGGATGGTC
>VBSM01003215.1:606978-649795 GCA_008086735.1 Cheirogaleus medius | reverse complement strand
GGTCTTGCTCTTGCTCAGGCTGGTCTCGAACTCCTGAGCTCAAGCGATCCGCCCTCCTCGGCCTCCCAGAGTGCTAAGATTACAGGCATGAGCCACCACATCCGGCCAATATAATCTCATATTCTAAAATACCTGCTGTGGCATTTTGTTGTATGTTCTGTTAGGCCCCCTCCCCCACCACGTGTGTGTGCATGCATCCGTGCATATCCATCACGCACACACACACGTGGAGGTGTGGGCGGACTGCTTCCGTGGGGGAAGGTTTTGTTAATGTAAATCGAAGGGCCCTCTTAAGCCAAGCTGTAAGTCTGCTCTAAGACTGCCTTTTCTCTTGGCTGGTACGTGTGGTACCAGAATGTTCCCACGCTTCACAGACACTTACCTCCTACTCCCCCAATGCACTTGTTCTGAAGACAGGTCCCCAGACGGAGTCCTCCCCGGCTCATCTGGTGACTCCTCTGAACTCTTACTTCACTTCCGATAGCTGCTGCCTTTGCCATAGATGTTAGTGTTTATTCTCGTTTGAGAGTAAAATATTCTTTTTTTTTTGATGATATGTTTAGTGTGTATGGACGTGTGAGAAAATTTAAATAGATGACTTTTTGGTTTACACACTTACCTATACTACACTGTATTAAGGTCACTCTCTTTCGTAGCTTGATGCGATAGTTTCGCCCTCCTTAGACTAGTCATGGTGAACCTGTGTGACCCTTTTATGCGCAGGTTCTCTCCATAAATGAAGAAGGGCTAAGACGGTGTGAGGAAAATACAAAGGTCTTCGGTCGCCCTATCAGGTAGGTGTGGGATTTTGTTTTTCCTTTCAGCTTATTGAGAATATGAATTAAATATTTCTAGTTGATTTTTAAAACCAAAATCTGGCAGTTTACTGTTTTCCAAGCTATTCTAAAAGGCAGAAAATTGATAAACATGTAATATGGTCAGGTATGGGGCAGTTGCTGGGTTTTGGTATTTTTGTGCCCCCGGCGTTGCTGCCGTGTCAGTCTGGGTGGGGTGCAGCCTGCCTGCTTGGCCTGCGCGGCCCTCAGGAGCTCAGGCTGCAGGCTGTTTGCTTGTTTGTTTTTGCCTCCCTTCTCCCCAAAATTATTATGTATATTTGAACGATGCATCTAGTTACTGTAAACTGTCTTGAAGATGTGCAGCGATTCAGAGGCTGACACTGAGAAGGGTGTACATAGGTGGTTCACTGGAGTGTGAGTTCCATGAGGGCAGGCGTTTTGAGGGTTTTTTCCTCACTGTTATATTCTCGGCTCCTGAGACAGTGCTCGGACTCAGTAAATATTTGTTGAAGAATAGCTCATTGCAGTTCAAACACAGTGCAAGTTAAAATGCCAGATGTGTGCCCTGTTGACAGCAGGTCAGGGGAGTGGCATGGCCAGTCTAGGACAGCGCATTGTGGCCCTGCTTGCTGCATCACTGAGCATGTCTGAGAGAGATTTTTATTCGTCAATCAGCCGTTGATTGCTTTGATATTTCAAGGATTGGTCCTATGGTACTGATTCTAGTGTTTTACTCAAGTAGATATAAATAGAGTTCATATCACTATGCTTTTTACAAAACTGATAAATATTTGGAAATGGCTATCAGTGACAAAAAAAAAAAAATACAGGACACAGTTTGCTAAATATGCCATCTATTGAATAAAACACTTCTCTGGGCAACCTGCAGTTCGTGGACCTGCCTGGTGGACCTGGAGGGGCTGAACATGCGCCACCTGTGGAGGCCGGGAGTGAAAGCGCTGCTGCGTATCATCGAGGTGGTGGAGGCCAACTACCCCGAGACGCTGGGCCGCCTGCTCATCCTCCGGGCGCCCAGGGTGTTTCCTGTGCTCTGGACGCTGGTGGGTGTGGGGCCTGTTTTGTGGTAACTGTTAGCATCTCTAGCCATTCTGAGAGCAGATGTGCACGAATTCACGTGCACGTGTCTGTGACCTTATGTCTTAACCAGTGAGGAAAAAACAAGCATGAGAAGAGAAAATATTTCAAATCGTTTAAGGAGGGGAACAGAAGCAAGATTTTTCTGAGTGTCCTAATGCCATGCAAACAGACCTTACAGAAAAGTTTATCAAACTAGAAGTCCCCACCCCCTGCCGTCCTACTCATAATATCACATTGTGATTTTAATCTTTGAGAATCAGACAGCAAAGCAAACATGACTACATGGTCTTTCCTCCTCACGTCTAGGTTAGTCCATTCATTGATGACAACACCAGAAGGAAATTCCTCATTTATGCAGGAAATGACTACCAGGGTCCTGGAGGCCTGCTGGATTACATCGATAAAGAGATTATTCCAGATTTCCTGAGTGGGGAGTGCATGGTACGTATCAAGCGTGGAGCTGCACTTTTGGCTACTTATAGGGTAGGAGAGGTGGGTGTTGGTTTGAACAAATAATTGTGAGAACTTTTAGTTTGGATTGTTTTTGTTTTGTTTTCTTTGGCTGTCATCTCTCTGATCCAGGGTTAAACCAAAGAGAACCATTTAGGTAATTGTTGATAATGCACATTTCTTCATTATTAGATGCAAATGAGAATTTGTTTTAGAATCTGATATAATTGCAGCTTGCTTTATTCGCACAGCTTTGTGTGTGAGTCAGATCTTTTACCTGTTTTAGAGGAGCTATGCATTAAAAAGATACTATTAAAATCAAATCAATTCTCAAGATTTCTCCCTTGACAAAAGATAAATCAAAATAACATTTTTAAAGTGAAAAAATTAAGGGAAGTATTTCTCTTTCATGTAAGTTTGGGGTTTTTAATACATTGAGTTGCTGGAGGCAAAGGCCTCCACTTCCAAAACCTGTACTATGAGAAACGGAGAGCCCTGGGGCCCTTACAGCCCACGGCACACATCGAGCCATGGGAGGGTTAAAGACACTGAAGCTGTAGGGGACCAAATGAAGTGCTCCGTGGTGCGTGGTGGCAGCTAAAGCCAGCAGGGCATCATGGTTCTTATCAGAAAGGATCTTCAGTCATCCTTCATACAAAGTTAGCTTTTTGAAATGTGTACCCACTGTATTCGACTCATGTAGTTAGCTAATGAATTGGGCTTTCAGGGGAATCTTTCTGAATGGTTAGAGAAATTTAGAAAACATACGAGGTTAGCTCTCAGCTCATCAGTTCTGCTTTGAGGAAATTGCAGGCATAATCACGGCACAATGCAAAGAGCAAGTAACTTATAGGACTCACTTATCGAGTGCCTGTGAGATAGACCACGGGCTCAAGTTTGTAGAAACCCATGAACTGCTATCATTATAGAAGCAGCTACTCCCTGTTTTTGCTCCTTCTAATCACGACTAGAAGAGTTGAGCTGGAGCAGGAGGCTCAACTCACAGTCCATCGTGCCTGCATATGTCACGAGCTGACCCCGTGATGCACTCGAAAGTGAGGGTGTTGATAATTGATTCCCAGCTCTCCCAAGCTGCTGTCGGGCTGGGTGTTGAAGAGGAGGCCATTCGCTTCCGCTTCCTGTGGCTAAAGGGTGTTTAACCACTATTCAGTCTGGTGTTTTTCTAACATTTTGTCACTGCTGTGACATTTTCCATTCATGCTGCTCTACAAGCTGAAGACTGTTTATTTTCCACATAGTTGCCTCCCGGGGCTGATAACTTAGGCAGTACTTGGAGTTTATGAACTTGAGTGTGAAGTCATTATATCAAGGTTATTTAAGGAAATTTATGGTATATACAAATTCTAATTCAACTTTACCTAATTCAAGCAAGTACAAAAGAAATTCACCTTTATTAGTTTTTTGCTGGTGTTACGGACCAGTCGTTTGACTTGGATTAGACACAAAGCTGTATTCATTGATTATATATCTTGACTGTAATTTCATATCATAAAAATAATGCCCGTGGCTGTTAAGAATAAAACTTTTTCTTAAAATAATTATTTTCCTTTACAGCGCAATGTAAATACTTCTAATTCTTATATAAACCAGCTTTCGTAATTGAGTCTAGTGCCTCATGCGTATTAGTACGGATTCTGTGGGAAATCTGCCTCAACTGTTCCTGTTTATTCAAAGTAAAGCACATGTATTTAAGTGGTTTTTAGGAAATATATGCTCAGTAGTACACAATATTTTACCACCTTGCCAATGTTTTCCATTTCTAGGCAGACTCCAGGAGTTGGGCATGTTGGGTGGGTGCTGGCCGGCACGTCTGGGCTTCCCAGGGTCGGTTTGTGTTAGCACAACTTTCACTGCCGTGTTTTCATTTGCAGTGTGAAGTGCCAGAGGGCGGACTGGTCCCCAAATCTCTGTACAGGACTGCAGAGGAGCTGGAGAACGAGGACCTCAAGCTCTGGACCGAGAGCATCTACCAGTCAGCGAGTGTGTTCAAAGGGGCCCCACACGAGGTACTCCCGCCCCTCAGGCTCCTCTCCGCGGTGTTCTGCAGCCGGCCTTCCTGCCAGGCTTCCTGTAGAAGAGTCAGCTCGTCTTTCTGGTCTTTGTCTTTGGACTTTCGTTGACACTTGATACTGAGTTTCAGTACTTGTCAACGTGGGAGAGTGGGGCTCTCGGAGTAGAAAGTCGCTGTGCCCTGTCAGGCCGCTCAGACCTGGAGAGGAAGTCTGACCTCTCGACCACCTCCTGACCCCCATGTTGCACTCTCTTAGCACAGAGATGGAGTAGCAGATCTTTTCTTGTAGGAAGATTTAACTCCTGAATTTAGTTTATTTAATGGTTATAGAGAACAAGTTTCATTTGCTATTTTTTCTTGACTGGGTTTTGGTTATTTATGTTTTTTAAGGAATTTGCCGATTTTTGTTAAGTCTTATGAAGCAAGGAGAAACAGCACATCTCTATTCCCTTCTTGCTGTCACATTGAGGTGCGGAAGCATGAGTATTCCTGTGTTTCTGTGCACCATGTGTCGTACTATAGTGTCATGAATGACCTTAAGCTGCAGGACCTACAGTGGAATCGCCCTTCTTAGCTCTAGGGCAAGGTTTGTGGCTCAGAGTGGTTGGAGAGGACGGTGGTGCTTTGTACAGAGCAGGTGTTGAGTGAGAATGCGGTGCTGGCTTGGCCGCTAGTGGTAGCCAGGAGCTGACCCCTTCCTGCCATCTGCCCTGGCAGCACCGGCTCGGCATCATTGCTGCAGTCAGTACCTCCCTATGGCCAACCCGATACTTGTGGGGCAGGTGGACAAGGGAATACTGTTGCCATGATTTGAATAAGCAGAACCTGCCTTACGCATCAGTTCTATAGGGGGAATCTCAAAGTTCATAACTGTCTTGAGGATTATGTGTATTAATTTCTCATTTGGAGGGCAGGCTCGACAAGGCAGAGTCCTTGCTTGTTGTTTACTAGGTAACCGTCAGTCTTGTCCATGTTTGAAGAACTTAGGGGTGCCGCGTGTTTCCTGTGAGTCGCAGAGCACCTGTAAACATGAGAATGGTAAAGCCTTCAATTCTGCTTTGGGGATTATTCAAAGTACAGATCCAAGGAAGTGATACACCTCAAATGAAGGCTGAATTAAATGTCCCCACTGTGAATGCAGGAAGGAAGTGCCTGTCAGAATGGGGGACAAGGTCTCAGGATGGATCTCCCCTGGGGAGCCACTTTGCTGGAGATAGTTGGCTGTGCCATGTAGTGCCACCACCTGTTCTTGAATCTATTTAAGGACGTTCGGAAGTGGCATTTTAGTAGTGAGAAGTGGCAGTGGTAGGATTGAAGAAGCGTCTGGCGTGCAGAGCGGCGAGTGCAGAGGGCACAGTGGATGCCGGCAGAGGCAGACAGGCAGCTGCGGGGGCGAGGGGCAGGGCCTGCTCCTCTGCTTCCTTAGGTGGGGAGTTTTCAGTGACTACGGAACTCTGTGCAGCTGCTTTTAATCCTCACATCCTTCCCACACTAATCTTTTGAAACTATTAACTTTGATCATTCCCTGCTGGGAAGCTTCTGTCAGTGCAGTGTAAGTTCAGGTTTTAGATTGGTACTCCACCGCTGGGGCATTTCCCACCCCTGCCCCCACCATGCCCGCAAGCAGCCTCACTCTGGCAGTCCCACGCCTGGCTCCTGCCTCACCCCTGGCTCGGAACGCTGCCCTGTGGCTCCTCTGCCTGCTGTTTATTGAGCTTCCACTTTCTCCAGGGCTTCTGGTGCTTTGCAGCTGAGAGCAGTGCACTGAACCCGTACGTGCAGCCCCACAGTGCTGCGGTGCTGTGTTATTAAGACCCAGTCTCTGGGAATGCTGTCTGAAGGTCGTGTGCTGGAAACCTCTGGCCTGTGGGTACAGAGCACAGCACAGAACTTGGTACATGACACATGCAGCAGGTCGAAAGAATGAAAAGAGTGAGTGGGAAGGCTGGATGGTCATGGTCGAGTGACTCTGTGTAAAGAGACCTACCCACAGGGATCAGTCCTCCCACACCCCCCAGCTCATACACATCTGGACTGAGAAGCCCCTGGAGGGGACGATGTTGTCACAGCATCGGGGTGGGGCTCATACTCATGGATCTCGGTTGTCTGATGCAGTCTCTCTTTCCAGATCCTCATTCAGATTGTGGATGCCTCTTCAGTGATCACTTGGGATTTTGACGTGTGCAAAGGGGACATTGTCTTTAACATCTATCACTCCAAGAGATCGCCACAGCCACCCAAAAAGGACTCCCTGGGGGCCCACAGCATCACTTCTCCAGGTGGGAACAATGTGCAGCTCATAGACAAAGTCTGGCAGCTGGGCCGTGACTACAGCATGGTGGAGTCGCCTCTCATCTGCAAAGAAGGAGAAAGTGTGCAGGTAACACCACGCCTCTGACATTCTCTGCAGCGGGCGACCGTCTTGAGAAGACTCTTTCGCTTCGTTCCTTCAAGAAGCCTGTGTGGCTTCTTGAGGTGCTGTCCATCTGTGGAGAGCCCTTAGGTGTGGCCAGTTGTAGTTCTGCTTCTTGACAGCCAGAATGGCTCCGGAAGCCCAGTGAGTCTTAGAAGAAAAAGAGCTCAAGCCTAAGCAGTGGTTTTGGACAGAATCCATGGCTTGTATCTAAAGCACATGAATTTTCTCAAAAGCAACATGTGACAGGAAGGAAAGAGCATTATATGCACATAGACAGCTGGGTTTCAGAAGGCTCCACTGAGACATAATTTGACCGTGTTGTGTTTGTCTTTTTCAAAGGAAAATCACACTAAATAGAAGTGAGAGGAACAAGTACTTAGAGAACTATTAACTCTCATTACCAAACATTCTAATTTGTTTAAAAATGCTGTCTGTTCATTTTTAACATTTTGGCCAGTTATTTTGAGTGCCTGTGATCAAATGGTAGTTCTCTGGGTGTTTTTGGCCTTCATAATAGATGCATAATTTTGCTGCCTTTACAGTTTTCAGGGATAAGCCTGTCAGTGTTTCAGTGGTCTTAGATGCAGATTAAGAGAGAATGTTTTATCCAGTTTTTAAAATAATGAACATTTTAAGCTGTATTATCACAGTTTTTAAATCCAGAATTAATGGAGAAAGTAATTTTCATAGATTGACTTAGATTGACTGTAGATTGACATCCTTTGAACCCAGAATATGCCGGTAGATGATTGGAAGCATGTCAGGGAAAGAACTGCCTGGTCCGGCGGACCTCTGCTGAGCCCCCCAGCCCAAGCGGAGGGCTCCTACAGAGCTCTGCCACCCACCAGGCACGTGCTTGCACGTGGCCTTCCTCCCTGTGGGAGTGTGGCCTCACCAGGGCGGCAGACACAGAGTCAGTCCCTGTGGCCTTCCCAGCACAGGCAGAGCCTCGCCACGTTCAGTGGGTGGAAGGACATTGTTGAATACCTGATAGTGAACCGAGATAGCAGGTCCTTGATCCCATTGAGATGGGCACATAATTACTGTTAAATAATGAGACTCAGAGACACCTGCCCTTGGCAGTGCTCAGACCATTTTAGGATCAGGATCGGAAGGAAGTCCTCCTCAGCTGCCACTGCCTTACTTGTTTTAGGGCTCACATGTGACCCGGTGGCCGGGCTTCTACATTCTGCAGTGGAAATTCCATAGCATGCCTGCGTGTGCCACAACCAACCTGCCCCGGGTGGACGACGTGCTGGCCTCCCTGCAGGTGTCTTCTCACAAGTGTAAAGTGATGTACTACACTGAAGTGATTGGCTCTGAGGATTTCAGGTATGGCTCCCTTGCCACAGCTGCTGCTGCAAGAGCTAGGTGCAGTCAGAAGGAGGCTGCAGTTCTGTGCCGTGTACAGGGTCCCAGTGACGGCAGATCCTAGGGATACTGAGAGAGTAGCTTTGGGGTCATCTGTTGGTGCTGAGACTCCTTGCACATGTGCAGCGGGAGAGCGTCAGGGAGGTGGAGCAGACTTTGCTTCTGCCTTGCGATGTCCGTGCGCAGGCCATGAGAAGCCGCTCCCCGAGGTGGGACACTTACAACCCACCTCCACTTTCTAAGTGCTGCCGGGGACAGAGTGGAACGGGCAGACAGCAGGATGGGCTGGGAAGTCCAGTGGGCAGGTGGGCGACTTACAGGTGGGTCCTCACGTCTTGTCCCCTCCCTGTGCTGTTTGCAGAGGTTCAATGACCAGCCTGGAGTCCAGCCACAGTGGGTTCTCCCAGCTGAGTGCTGCCACCACCTCCTCCAGCCAGTCCCACTCCAGCTCCATGATTTCCAGGTAGTGCCGCGACGCCTGTGCCTAGTGTGCGGAGGGGATGGCCACACCTGCTTGGACAGCCAGCCACACTCCACCCGCCCGCCCAGCGGCGACATTGTGCAGACTCCTCACCTCTAGATAGCAGATAGCTCTCCAGATGGTTAATGTAGTCATTTGATCCCAAAGCTATCCTGACAGGTAGTTTTAACTCTAACCCTAACTTTAACTCAATAGCCATAGATTTTGTATACAGTGTGCACAAAATCAAACCAGAGCACAAGGGCTCTCTTGAAAGAAAAGTAGTTTATGTACCAATTAAGAGATTGACTTTATCTCAGATATTGATGCAAAAAATTTTTCCAACAAACTCTGCATTGTCCATTAGTGGGTGAATTCCTGTCACATCCTCCAAAGCTGAGTCCCACTTCTCCCACGGAGCAGAAGCTGCCAACTTGTTTCCCCTGCACTGCATCATAGTCCTCACGTCTCCATGCCGTTAGTCGAGATGGTCTGTGAATTTAGTGACAGCCCTCGAGGTCCCTCCTCTGAGAATTCAGAGGCAGCCTGCGGAGCATCCAGTCCCACGGCCCCATCCCTCACTGTTCTGAAAGTGGGCGCTGGGGGCTCAGGAGGGACGCCCCACGACTCCAGGAAAATGCCGCCATCATTAAACATTACTTTCTCTTTCCTCCTTTTCAAATCTCTGATATTTTTCAGAGCAGAATTTTCTGTGTTAACTTGTGTAGGGGATTCTTTCCCCTTTTTCTTCTGTGTCGCTCTTAACTGTAGCCTGTTCCGAACGCATTGTAGATCATCTCCTCTGTGCTCTCTAGTAGCTTTCTGCCCTCAGCACAGGTGGACTGGAAGGGTATTTGGGAAACAGAGTAAGTCACACTTGCCATGTCAATCAACACTCTGCAGTGCTGGTTCTAGCTAACCAGCATACGTCCACGTGGCCACTCAGGTGGCATGTGGCTTGTAGGAGCCCTGCTTCTTTGTATATGGAAATTGTGGGCTTGTGTGTGTGCGTGTGAGCAAGTGTGTGCTTGTTTGTGTGTGCACACGCTTGGCAGTGGGTGCTGGTAGGGAGGGGGCATATAGAAACTTAGGTCAAGTCACAAAGGATTCTTAATAGAAGTAAATCAGAGTGTGGGGTTAGTTTGCCTTTTACATTTATGTTTTGATTCAAACGATGACAAAGCTGCTCTATCTTGTATAGGGCCTCATTTTTTTTTTCCAGCTTTTTATGGGAAAAGCAGGTTATTTGTAAATCTGTCCAGAAGTTGCATAAGGTTAGCCTCCATGATAAAGACATGTGATGTGTGTTTTTGTGCGTGGCAGAGGCTGTGCTTTTAAAGATACGTGCAAAAACGTACACAGCCATCATCTGTGTGCATGGTGGGCACATACATGCTAGATTGCGTTGTCTTAGCTCCACTCTGAAGGTGCTAGGTGGGTGCTGTGCGACCACAGAGCTGTGTGGAGGCCATGGGCCCTGTGGGGGAGTTGGGAGGGCTGGGGTGAGACCAAGAAGCCCCTCACCTGTCAGGTGAGCCCTCATGGCTGCCTGCATACTGAAGACGTTCCTGGGCCTCTCCTGTGATTGTCTGCCTTCCTGGACCACAGCCATGCATTTCCTTCAGAGGGTGGGCTCCTCTTTGACACCTGAAGCCCGTCTCCCGAAATCATGGCAGGGTTAGTCAGTGCCTCTGTGCCAATGCCACTCGTGCTTCCTGTTTCCAAATTATAAGGACCTGAAGACGGTCCCCTGCTTTCTCTTTCTTCTCTCTTTCTCTGTGTCTCAGATGGCGATTTTGCTGACAGCTGCCAAGAAAACGCTCCACTCAACAGTCCTCATGTGCCCAGAGATGTTTATAGAACTATTTGAATTGCAGCAATCCCCCCCACCCCCAGGCTGAAGATCTGTTCTTTTAAGTTGATTCAGGAGTGGCACTGTTTTACCCCATAGCGTCCAATGCATCTTTAAGAGTTCAAAGCACATGACTGCACAAATGCTCACAGGGTTTACTCTTGAGTAATGCACCACCTCATTCTCCTTGTAAGGAAATTACGGGGCATCTATGGTTTGAGTATGCGGTTTGTGTTATGTCTCTCTACTTTTAGTACCTTGCCACTCTTTTACAATGCTGCTGTCATTTCCCTTTTTTTCAGTACTAATGATTCTTTGGTTTTCCCTCTATTACTAGTGTCTTAATTCACTTTCCTTCCTAAATTCATTATTTGCATATCAAATTCTGTAAATGTTTTGTAAACATATTACCTCACTCTTGGTAATACAATACTGATAGTCTTTAAAAGATTTTTTTATTGTTATCTATAATAAATGTGAACTGTTTAAAGAAAAAAAGGGTCTTTTTCTTATTGTGAAAGGGGAGTCTCCCTTGAAAGTTTGAAATTCCTAGGGGACTTCAGAGATTGAAGAAAGAAGAGAGCTTCGGAAGCCAGAGTACTGGCATTCTAGAAGTTCGAGAAGAGTGCTTAGCTCGTGCAGGACTGTGTTTTACAGACCATCCTGCAGGCAGGTCCCAACTGTAAGTTTGCTGATGCAGAAGCGAAACCCAGTGTTTGTAATCCCCTTGCTTCTATAAAAAGATACGACGTATCTTTTCTTAAACTCAGCCAGATCAAACATGACTATTGTTATGATACCTGATGTGACGTTTCTTTAGTAATAAAAAAGATTGCTTTAATCAGGAGCCTCCCAGAAAATAGAAGGGGCAGGTGTGGGCCTTCAGAAGCCTGGTTCACCTTACCCCTGCTAAGCAGGTGGTTCTGCAGGGGCAGCAGGGCCCGAGGACACAGCAGGCTGCCGTCTCCACGAGGTACAGGGCAGGCCAGGAAGAAGCTTGTGGTCAGCTTGCCAGGGTGCAGAGGCCGGAGCCGCCTCCCTCAGGAACTTCGAGGTCATTTGCTTTCCTAGCCAGGGTCTATCTTGGTGGGACACAGCTGAGGGAGGGGTCTGGTGGTGCCAGGGGTGGGAAGTGGGGGATTCCTGAAGGTGCCCCACAACGTCTGTGGGGTGGCCTGGGCTATGAGTGTGTTCACAGGCAGTCAAGATAGGTGACTTCATAACCTCTGCTACGCCGAAGTCACGACTGTGAGCCAACCTCTGTTGAAGGAAGGAAAGACTTTTCACGTAGATTCCTCCTGGGCGCCATGTGCCTGTGCTGCTTGTTGAGTTGGACCTGCTCTCCAACCTTCGGCCTGGCGGTTGATTCTCAAGGTGGAAGCTGGCGGCAGCGTGGAGGTGAGCAAGGTCAGGGGCATCTTTACCCGCAGCTCGTCTCCTGATATCCTCAGGAAGTGCCACGCTGAAGTGGAACCTCCTGAACAGCAGTCGTCATGTTTTTATATTGGGCCACCAAGCTGTTCATACGTGTTTATCTTTATATCACGTTTCCTTTAATAACAGATCCCTGTGGAACTTTGACAGAGCCCACACTGCAGGGTGCCTTCCAGTTCCTGAGCCGTGGTGGGGGTGTGCTCACAGCGTCATGAAACACACCAATTGGATCCGTTTTGCTTGAGAAGTTAGGGCTTTGCAAAGCAGGGGATTCTAGGAAGATGGTAGTGGCATCCCCAGAGCAACTAGATTGCAAAACCTGAAACTGGTGGGCAACTGAACTGCACACTTCAAAACGGTCACAGTGTCAATGTTGGTTGTATTTTACCACAGGAAACCCTGTGCACATCATTTACAGCACACTAGGTAATAAGGCATCCCCGTGAACCCCAAAATGGAGGCGTGTTGGGACAGACCACCAGTGGTCACAAGACCTACCTGACCCCCAGGTTACTGATGTTTGGGGGGAGAAAGCAGAGGTTACATGGGATATCTGAGGGACGGGAGCAGGAGAAGCCCAGGAGGCACCACGCCGCCGGTGAGTGAGCAGTGGTGACAGGCGGGCAGGGCTCCTGCCAGAGAGGCCCCGGCGGGGGGAGCAGACTGGCCCCTCTGGGCTCCCTAAACTGACCTGCCTTGCCCCCTTCTAGGAAAGGACCCTGCACTGACGAGAAATGACTTGGAGTGGAATAAAAATGAAGCAGGATGGGGACAAAGTCCAGGCTGGGAGGGTGATGGGCAGGCCGCTCTGAAAGCAAAGGACACGTGGTCAAACACTTCACAAGACAGAAGAGGGAGCTCTACGGCACTGGAGATGCCTTCCTGAAGCCCACCTCATTCTGGAGGCTTATGAAGTACCTTTCCATAAGAATGAGCCCAGAAAAGTATCACAGCCACATGCATCCAAAGCTGGGAAGCAGCAGCGGAATGAGACCCCACGGACCACGGACACCAGGCGGCACCTGCAACACGCTGGGGACCAAAGCTTGAAGACCGAGTTTTAAAAAATGAACTCAGCGACACAAAGAAAATGATACAAAACATGAAACTCATAAATCATAGTTAGAAAAACTCAGAAGCGAGGTCGCAGAACCCAGGAGAGAATGAGCGATGAATGAAAAAATCATTTCAGAAATTTGAGACTAAATTAGGAGGAACACAAGGTGGAAAATACAACAGACACTGCCCAGCGAGAAGAGAGGATTTTGTAAGTCAGAGAGGAAGAAAAGGCCGGGGAGACGTGCAGGGTGGGCAGCGGAAGGCATGCCGGGCAGACCGGCCCCTTGACAAGGCTGGCAGAGCCGGGACCTGGGAACGGGCCACTCGAGGGACAGTAAATAATAGGAAAAAGAAAAATCCTGGGGCATCCAGGGAGGGCAATCAGGCTTTTCAAGGACTAAGCTCTGCGTCTGAAGAAAATGCAATCATTAAGATTACTCAAGGAAAGAGTAAGCAAACCTGACTTTGCAGTGTGGAGGGCGCCGACAGAGCTGGGGAGAGCCGCGCCGGAGTGCGCGCAGGCGGCAGGGCCGGGGCTGGTGCTGTCTGGGGAGCCCAGACTGCAGGAAAGGGGCGGGTATGTTGGCTCTGCGTCCTGCCAACCGAGAGCTCGCACGTCTTGTTTTTCTATAATGGGAGGATGGCGAGGGCATGTTCGGTTGTAGGACTTGCGTTAGAGGCAGCACTGACTTGTGACTGGGAGGGTGGGCGCGGTGGCATGGGATGGGAAGGAGGGAGGAGCCGGGTACTCATCTAACTCCAGCGCCCGTGTGGAAGGTGCTGTAGGGGTGAGTGAAAAGCGAAGGCTCTGTGGTCTCAGATTTGAGCGGGAAGGTTAATGTGAACTCGCGAGATTCTTTCATCTTTCAATATGTGTGTGTGTTTCTAAGTATATTCATGTCTTTTAGTCCATTTATGCTGCTATATAGAAACACCTGAGGTTGAGGTTCATTGGCCCACGGTCTGCAGGCTGTACAGGGAGCCTGGTGCCGGAGCCTGCTCCTGCTGAGGGCCTCTGGAAGCTTCCGCTCATAGGAAGACGCCATCAGAGACTCGAGGGTCCTGTCACATGAACTCAGGAGCTAACTTGAGGCGCTTCCACTGGCCGGGAATGGGGCAAATCAAACGTCATAGTAATAACTGCAGTACACTGGGGCCCACTGAAGGTTAACATTCATGAGCTCATAATTTTGATAAAAAGAAATTTTAGAGGATAAGGAACCAATTATTTTGAACACTGAGAAAAGAAGCAAGCATTTATCCCTGCCTTTCCTAAATGCACAGTAGATGAAGAGAAGTACGTAGCAAAGTATCCGGACTCATACATATAAAAGAAATGACCAACTAACATCATTTGGCAACGGCAGTGAGTGAGTAGATGCGGGTATTCCGCATCCTTGGCTGCTGAGCTCACAGACAGCAGACGTTCTGTGCCTGCCGGACAGCCGCAGTCTAGCCGGCCTGCGCGGATCCAGCGGCCGGATGGCGGGAAAGACAGAGACCGAGGCGTGTGTCGCAGCGCACTGTACAGGAACCGCTCCCCAAATCGAATTCCTTTTTCCTTACAGCAGAGAAACTGTAAGTTGGGGGCAGCCCCGGCGTGGGTGTGGCCTGGGCAGTTTCTAGCTCATGGAGTCACCTGCTCCACTCTTGCGCTTTCTAGAGCTGTGTTTTGTTTTACAATCAAAAGTTTTTTCTTATTGTTTTTTGTTTTTAGTTAAGGGCTTTGGAAGGGTAAGTTTGCCTCGAAGGAAGGTCACACTGGTTCTTTACTTGGGAGCTCAGGTCATCTTCCGTCCAAATCACAGGGCTGTTGTGACCTGTGGCACAGGCAGCGCATTCTTGGGATGTGGCCTGCAGCAGCTGACATGTGACCCAGCCTGTGATGTGGCTGTGCCAGGGGCAGCAAAGCAGCCCAAGGTGGCTGGGGAAGGGGCCGCGGGGGTCCCTGAGGTTCCTCATCTCAGTCGGTCCCCAGGAGAGAACGTGAGGCTGCACCGGCTGGAGCTCTGCCCTGCAGTGCGCTGCCCTGGCGCGGGCCGCCTCCCGATGTCAGCAGCCGTTGCCACCCTGACCTTGCCTTTGAGCTTAAGAACTGGTCACTGGGACCCAGTTTTGACAGTGACATAGAAACAGTCATGAACCCTTCCCGAGTCTCTGTGCACGGGCCCCAGCCACTCTGTGTGCAGGTGAGAGACAAGAAGGAGAGAACCTGCCACCTGCTCGCTCTAGGCTTTCTGCGAAGCCAAGAGGGGCAAGAGACCCGGCTCAGTTCCTGACGAACACAACAGGGCCACAGAGAGGAGAGGGACCCTCCTAGCTCCATCTGCAGAGCCGTCTGCGTTCTGCTGAGTACACATTCAGTCCCAGGGGACAGTTGAGCCACCGTCTGGCTGCCAAGCTCTGTCCCTCCCCTTTGCAAGGTGCATCCACGTCCGTGATCTAGTGGCCTCCTGGTGCTGCACCCAGAGAGCGAAACCGCGCAACAGCCCCCAGGGCGGAGCTGCTGGAAGCGGTCCTGGCTCTGCCCCAGAGGCATTCCTTCCTGGCGCCATCTGGGGCCACCCGTAACCAGGCCAACGCTCTTGGAGCTCCGGGCAGTGGCAGTCTTTGCTCCCTTCAGCTCTGCTTGCAGAGTCAAAGCCACAGGGGGAAAGGCTGCAGCCCTTGCGCCTACTGAAATCTCACCTGGTTAATTTTACGCGTCCACTTGATGGGCCACACGGTTCCCACGTATTTGGTCAAACGTTATTCTGGGAGTTTCAGTGAAGGTGCTTTTGGGATGAGTTTAACCTTTAAATCAGTAGATTGTTTATTCTTCCTGATGTGGGTGGGCCTTATTCAATCACTTGAAGGCCTGAGCAGAACGAAAGGGTCACCCTCCTCCAAGCGAGACAGTGCTGCCTGGAGACCTTTGAACTGGGACACTGGCTTCTTCCTGCCTTGAGACTTGACATTGACTCTTCTTGGGTCGTGAGCCTGAGGCCAGAACTGACCATCAGCTGTGCCGGGTCTCCAGCTTGCTGACTGCAGATCTTAGGACTTAGCTTCCATAATGATGACATGAGCCAGTTCCGTCTCTGTCTCTCTCTGTTTTTGCTTCTCTGGAGAACCCTGACTGATGCAGGAGGTGTGCTCCAGAACCCTGGCATTGCAAAGCCTTTGACTTTTGCAAAAAACTGGTTAATCTGGAATCATGGCTCCTTTGTTCATGTGGTGTGTGTATGTTTTGGTTTGGGTTTTTCCCCAGTCAACAGGCTTATCCTTCTGATTGTAGAATAAAACTGTAAGCTGCTAAAGCTGGAAGAGAAGCTTGGAATGAACTAGTGCAAGCTCTTCCAGCCCAGAGAGGTGGGGGGCAGGCAGGATTGGCAGGGGGAGGACGGTGACCTGAGCAGGGCTGTGAGCCGGCTGGCTGTGGGACTGGGCGTGGCCTCCCTAAGCCCCTGCTTCTCATCTGTGCACCGTGGAGGCTGAGTCTCACTGTTGCTGTCCCTGGCCACGTGGCATGGGAGAAAACGGGCCGTCTCATGGGGGTTTATCCGGTGCCATGGCCCGTGGTGGTTAGGTCACTTGCACGTTTGCCGAAGCTCTGCGAATAGGAGGGTTTCGGCAGGATTCTGGACCTGCCAAGGCCCCGGGGGCACAGCCCTGCGCCCAGGACCCAGGAGAGCCAGGGCCACCCCGGCCCGCAGGGAGGGGCTCTGGGGAAGGAGACTCGCGGAGCATCCAGGACTCAGGGACCGGCAATGTCAGTGGAAGATGAGCCACCAAGGGAGAGGGCAGAAAGGGAGACTTGAGGTTAAAAACAAAAGAATAAAACCTCAGAATACATTCTCTTCCCTCTTCAGGAGAGGACATTTCGGTAGGGGCTGAAATTAAAATGTTGCCAGACCGCCTCTCAGCTCACGAGCCCGGGAGATCTGGAGCCCGGGGTGTGGCGGACAGTGGGCCGGGAAGAGCTGTCCCCAGGCCTTCCAGCACCTTCCCTCTTCTCTCCACTACACATCCCTTCCTGCGCAGCTCCACCGACCCCAAGGCTGGGATGTTCCCTATTTCATGCGTCTGTCCCTGGGCAGGGTGACACCCAGAAACCCCTGTGGAGTCAAAGTGGAATGGATTCTGGAAGGTTCTGGCCTTGTAGGCAGGGCCAAATTCGGACTTCGCAGGCTCTGGGCACCTTTGCCTTCCTGGGCCCCTCCCTCCATTGAAACGTGTGAGCGACTGTATTTTATGACAGTGTTGGTATCAGGACTGATAGAACCCAGTCTGGGTTCATTACATACTCAGCATTAGTAGACTCATTTCTTCTTCTGATTTTAAAAGAAATTAAAATGAAAACATGCTTGTGGTTCCCTAAAAGACCATGGGTGCTGGTGGAGAAGGAGGCCCAGCTCCCAACGGCTGGGGCAGGAGGCCTCGGCGCTCCCCATGCCCTGCCCCACGGCGGGAGGGGAAGGGACCTGCCTCGGTTATGGGCAGCGGCAGAGCCAGGCAGCAGGGAATCCTCGAGCCCTGCTGGAGCCGGCCCTGCCCTCCGCCCTCCCAGAACGTGCTGTTCGGCCGAACAGGCTTTTCTGTGAAAGGGGGTGGGGGTGCCACCTCCTTTTACCCCTCCGGCTGCGGGCCTTGGCAGGGTCTGTGCCCACCCTCCGCCCACCAGTGTGGGTGCACAACTCAGCACCTGCGGAGTCCTCTGGGAGGTGTGCCCGATTGCCTTCGGGGGCTGTGGGAGAGGAGGAGGAGGGGCTCCCGGGCTGCTGGCGTGTGGGGCAGGCTGGCCGCCAAGCAGGTGCTGAGTGCAGGTTCCTAGGGGACAGCTGCTTGCTTAGGCCTGGGCAGTGCCACCTGTCTAACAGGCACTCGTCCCTCAGGCCACACACTGATTGCTCCTTGGAAGGAAGGAGGTGACAGCCCCAGCTCAGTCTGGGCAACAGAGGAGCACAAAGACTGACAGCTTCTAGAAGGCTCCGTGGATTCTGAGTAGGGAGAAGACCCTGGAGACCTTCAGGGAGTCACAGCCTGTTCTGACCCCCTCTGCCCCGCCCTCGACGTGCCTGCCCAGGCTCAGCTGGAAGAGCTGGGAGCCCTGCACGGGCTGCCCACTCTGCCGCAGGAGGGTCTGGCCACACTGGTCCTGCGCTGCCCTGTGGCCCTTCGGGTCTTCTCTCCAGACCCACCCGCCGCCTCGGTGTCTCTCTGTAGTTTTCCACTTGTGCCCAAGGTGACGCATGACATACACCCGACATCATCCTGGCTTCCCCCTCCCTGCCGACTCAGCTCAGGGAGGGCTCGGGGACAGGGTGTGAGAGGAGGTGGACGGAAGGCCCGGCTGGCCCAGAGCAGGTCACAAGGAGTGGGTGGTCCTGTCCCCAGGCTCACACTCGGGATCCGGCTGCTGTTTTGTTCTCAGCCTCACAGGCGTTCTCCGAAGGAGCGGAGGGAGGAATTAATTTATCCTTTGCTGACTCTGAAAGTCCAAAGCTCGCCAGCAGAACCGGCTCTCTTTCTCCTAGAGGCACAGTGTTATTTGTAGAAGGCTCTGAGCGTGCTGAGCGGCACCTGCGCTGGGGTGGCCGGCGGGGCCGCACTACCCTCCTCCCCGGCCCCGCCAGCCAGGCCTCCGGCTCTGCCTCTACCATCCCCTCTGCCTGGAACGCCCGCCCCGACCCTGGGAAGGAGACCGAAGATTCTGGGGGGGCGGGCCCACCTCTCTGTGTGTCCCTCTGTCCCCTGCACAGGCTTGTGTGCAGCCCTGTGGCAGCTATGGGGCTGACGACTTACACAAGTGCCCGTCTCCCTTTCTTCCTGCGTCCGTGTGACCCAGATGTCACCGTGCTTGGCACATGATAGGCGCCAGTGTGTGGAGGGTGGGGGTCCGGCGGGCCTCACCCCGTGAGAAGGGCAGGTCCCCCGTGGCGTGGGTGGGCTCCCGTGACCTGGCACGAGGCCGAATGGCTTCCAGTCCAGGCTTCCCAGGCTGCGCCTCCCGGGCCGGAAAACTTTCAAAGACTCAGGGGACACCGGCCTGTGGCTGTGCCCTGCCGAGAACTGGAGCCACCATTTCACCCCAGAAAGGGCACAGAACACGAGAGGGGGATGGGCACAATCTCAGGACAAGACCCAGCCTTTCAGTGCCGCCCGGCTCTGTGAGGCTCCTCTCGTCCTGATGTGCCAGTTCCCCTCGGTTCTCTGAACGTGTGTCCCGGGCCGGCCCTGCCTGGAGCCTGGCCCCTGGGAACCCCCATTCAGACTGGAGGCCGCCGAGGGCAGGGACGGGTGCTGGTTCGCCCGAGTGCCCAGTGCCTGTCGCAGATGGCGGAGGAGCGAGGAGAAAGGCTCATCGGCACAGGCCTTTCCTGCTCCGTCTGGCCCTGAGGGTCCCGGGGCCCCTCGAGTCAGGGCAGGGCAGAGGGTCTTTCTCCAGCAGTTCTGATTCGACAACGCGCTAACTCCTCAGAGCCCTCTCTCTGGCCATGCACTGAGCCCAGTGCCTATGGGGTCAGTATTACCACCCCCATTACACGGATGGGGAAACTGAGGCTCTGAGGAGTTGGGGAATTTGCCCAATGTCTCAACCAACGAAATGGAGGCAGGATCCAGCCTGGCAGCCAGCCCTGGACCGCTGAGCACTACCTTATGTTCCCACCCGGGGCGTGAGACGCTCCCAAAGCCCTGCCGCAGATCCCGGCTGGAGGGTGGCCTGGCGGTGTATGTGTCCACAGCAGGATAGGGGGCCAGCCGGCCGCCTCCCTGGCAGCCCCAGTTTGATCCCAGCCGGGCACAGCCACAGGCTCCTCTCTGCTGCTCCTGCCTCGGGCACCGAGGGTGCGAGGGTGAATACACGTCAGAATCCCCTGCCGCGCCGGGCAAGAGGGATAAGCACAAAATGCATCAGGGAATGACGGCTGCAGAGGGGAACGTGGCTGAGAATGGTAAGAAGTGCCCGGGGGACGGGAGGGTTTGATGTTGGCTATGCCCTGTGTCCCCACCCGTCCCCAAGCTGTCAGTGTCTAAACTCCAGTCTCGGCCCTTTTCCCCTTCCTGGGACTGGGCGAGCAATCTTTCACCCACGTGAACCAGAGGATGCTGCCTGGGCCGCCCGTGGGTGGCGGTCCCCTGCCCCTCCCAGGCTCGGGGGTGCAGGGGCCAGCAGGTGTGGGCCAGGCCTGCGCAAGGGGGCCGCAGGGGATGGCATCCCTCCCTCAGCTGCTGCGGGATGGAGTGGAGGCCTAGGAGAGTGGGAGGGACCCGACTGGGGGCCTCAGCGGTGCTTGCTGGGGCCAGAGGCAGCGCAAGGAAGATGCTCCCAGGACCCCGAGGCGAGGAGACAGACCTGGACTCCAGGCAGGTGGCAGGAGGGCTGGGAGCTTCATGAAGGTGAGTGCGGGGGACCCAGAAGGCAGCCACAGACGGGGCTGAGGGCCTGGGGGCTTGCAGCCAGGTGAGGGCTGGGTGTGGGGAGGCAGGGAGCTACCGGGCCTTGAGGGTACTTGCATGCCCGGCACCGAGAAGTCAGGGCCCATCCAGGCCCAAGGCCTGGGTGAGGCAGGTGACCTGGGCGTGGGGAGGAAGTGCCTTCAGGAGCAGGGCTGGCCGAATTGCTGCAGAAGCCTGCAGCCCAACTGCAGGCCAGGTGTGTCTTGCTCCTGGGACATTCCTGCAGGGGTGGCAGGACTCCTGCTCTGGGACATAGGGGGGCTTGGCTGCTCTTGGCCAGTCTCAGCTTTGGGGCTCTGCTGAGACAGCAGGAAGAAAAGCAGCTGATTTCTTGCTTGGGACCCTTTCAAGACAATGTCCAGGGTGCAGGTGAATGAAGATCCCAGGCGCTGCAGAATCTGGGAGTTTGCGGCTCCTGGTCTGAGAACTGCTGCTCTTTGCTGCCCTCCACAGGGAAGTATGTGAACAGTAGCCCCTTTGTTGTAGCCGCAAAATAGAGAATATAGGATGACTCGGGAGGTGGCAGGACAGGGACCGATTGTGATTCTGTGCCCAGGTGCCTGCTGATATTTTCCCCATTGCTGTGGAATTTGGGTTCGTGGCCACAGGACTAAACTAACCAGGGTGAGCTGAGGACACGAGCCACGTGCTGATGTGTTCAAACGGCCTGGTGCTGCGAGCTGCTCTTGCCACAAAGGCCCAAGGTCAGTTAAAACAGGGACTCCGGCCGGCAAGGTGCTCACACCTGTGATCCCAATCCCAGCACTCTGGGAGGCCGAGGCGGGGGGATCGCTTTAGGTCAGGAGTTTGAGACCAGCCTGAGCAAGAGCAAGACCCCGTCTCTACTAAAAATAGAAAAAAAGAATGAGCCGGGCATGGTGGCGCATGCCTGTAGTCCCAGCTACTCGGGAGGCTGAGGTGGGAGGATCGCTTGAGCCCAGGAGTTGGAGGTTGCTGTGAGCTGTGATGACACCACTGCACTCTAGCCCAGGCCACAGAGCAAGACTGTCAAAAAAAAAAAAAAACACAAAAAACTGGGGTCTCTGTTGTCTCCCAGCCAGGGTGGGCTCTCTGTTAGTGTAAGTGTGTTTGCTATTGGTGTCACCCCAGTTTATTTTTTAAATAGCTAAAACAAAATGAAGCCATTGAATCAAGTTTCGTGATATGGAGAAGGCCTGTATCTATTTTTATTTTTTAATTTTTCTTCCTTTGTTATTTTATTTTTATATTTATTTATTTTTTTTGTGGATCAAGTAGAACTGATGTATCTATTTTTAAATGAGATTTTTACTGAGGTAACCGTAGACCCACGTGCCATTAACCAATCGTACAGAGAAATCCCTTGTGCCCTTGACTCGGTTGCCACCACCAGTCGAAACCCAGAGCGCGTCTGTCACCACAAGGCCCTCACAGCTCTGCCTCCTGCGGCTCGCCCGCCTCCCTCCTGCCTCTTCCCGTCAGCCGATGTTCTCCATTTCTGACACGCTGTCATTTCAGGAAGGCTCTGTAGATGGAACCGGGACATCGGTGCCCCTGGGCCTTCAGACTCAGATGCCAGCCTTTGGAGCAGGAGTGACACCACCGGCTGTCGGGCTCTGGGCTGGGGCTGGGGCTGGAACCGTGCCCTACGGTGGCAGGTCACAGGCCTGTTCAGCCTCCGTAATCGTGTGAGCTGATCTCTCATGATAAATCTCTTTCTAGATATTTGTACGTATCCCGTTGGTTCTCTCTGGAGAACACTGACTAATACGGTATTAACCTTTTGGAATTGGCCTTAGTTCCTCGGTGTTCCTCCCTGGAGACACACGCCATTGCCGTGTGTGTCGGCAGTTCTCTCCTGTCACTGCTGAGTAGCATGCCACCGTGCGGATGCGTGTTTGGTTAGCCACGCCTCATGGGAGGACACCCATGGAAGCACTGCTTCCTTGCTTTTGTTTATTACAAATAAAGCTGCCATGAGCATTGGTGTGCAGATTATTACATGAACTCTCATTTCTCCGGGATAAATGCCCGAGAGTGCAATTGCTGGGGCAGATGGCAGTTAGTTGCGTGTTTAGTTTTACAAGACACTGCCACGCTATTTTCCGGAGTGACGGTACCACTGCCACCAGCCACGAGTGAGTCCATTTCCCTGCATCCTCATCAGCATCTGTTATTGCCACGATTTTTTAATTTTAGCCATTCTGATAGGTGTGTAGTGATATCCCGTTGTGGTTTTAATTTGCATTTCCCTAATGGCTCGTGACGTTGCATGGACTTTCATGTGCTCATTTGCCATCTGTGTCTTATTTGGTGAAATATTTATTTATATCTTTTGCTCATTTTCTAATTAGATTCCTTGTTGCTTTATGGTTGAATTGAGAGTTCTTTATATATTCTATGTACTACTCCTGTGTTGGATGTGTGCTTTGTGACTCATCTGGTTGTAACATAGAAAAGACACCCCTTGTGAGTCAAAACTGAAATACTATAAAGATGTAAATACCGTAAATACTTTCAGATCACTCCCTTTTCTTTTAAAAATTGCAGACAGATGTTCTCAGAGGATGGTGGTATTGTGTCTCCAAAGGCCTCTTAAATCTTGATAGAGCCCCTGTGCTTCTAGACAACCCCAAAAGCAAATTAATGTGTGGATACAGATGCTAAGTTTCAGGGGTGATACCCTCCCTTTCTTAGCTCTGGTCATTTGAGCCTCCCTCCCTTCCTTCTTTCCTTTCTCATGCTGAAAACTTCACACAGAACAGAAGGGGTAAACCAGAAATAAGTGTGTCCTCCCACGCCCGCCCCCGCCCCTGGAAGCAGATCACACGCATCACTAGCAGCTTGTCCTTGGCGCCCCTCTCTTTGCCCCTGTGGTGTCACAGGGTCAATCCGGGCTCAGACAGAGCCACCTTGTTCTCTAGCTGCCTGTCCACTTCCTTTGTCTGGTCGTCATCCTGCTATCGGTCCTTTCCTTTTCAACAGGAGTCTCTTCACCTCTCCTGGGAGGTGTCCCCGGGTCTCACTGGTTGCAGGTATTTTTCCCAGTTCCCCCTTTATTCATTCCTATCACATGTTGCCCTGTGCCCAGCGGGTCCAGGAGGGTGGACACGCCCCGCGGCGATCTGGAAAGGGCAGCTGTGCCCTCAGGGAGCTCACACTCCGGCGCGGGGGGACACGCAATGGCAGACCCCCCAGCGCCCCAGCCACGGCTGCCTGCTGCCCTCAGCTCTGTGCTGGGCCTGGAGCTCTGGCAGGAGCTGGAAGACAGGGAGAGAAAAGGGACTTCTTTTCCACTTCTTGCTATTGGTGGCATTGCCCATCCCAGCAAGAGCAGCCAGCCAGGGCGTCAACTTCCAGCTTCTGCGGCCCCAGTTCCATCACAGCCTTGGGGCTGCCAGCGCCAGGCAGTCCATGCCCCTGGGCAGTCACCGCCAGACCAGGCCACACTCTGAGCCATCGGAGTGCCTGCCAGTCTGTGCCCCTCTTAAGGTCTTAGGACCCCAGACTGCACCGCTCCTCAGACGCCCAGAGCTGCTTGGAACATTCCCACAAAGCTGGGCCTCCGGCAAGGCCACCCCCAACAACACATCTCACATGCCGCTTGCTCCAGCCCTAGAGCTGGGAGCTGCTTCCTGCCGACGTTAACCCCCTTTCTCCTCCCGCCTTCCAAACCTGTGAAGCCAGCTTCCTATATTCAATCCCCTTGTTTGGAATCCCTAACAGTTTTTCAGCTTTCCCGACTGGACTGTGCCCAACACGCTGTATCAGATGGTGGCAGGTGCTATGAGAGAGATCTGGGAGGGGAACGGTGGGACAGGGTGGGCGGGGGAGACCCCAGTCTTCAGTACCATGACCGGGTGGCACTGAAGCGGATGAGGGAGCTGGCCGAGCAGATTGCCCAGAGAAGAATTCCAGAAACAGAGACGAGCTGATTCAGTGGCTACGAGACAGGAGCAATTCAGTGTGTTTAGGATAAAGCAATGAAGTCAGTGCAGCTGGGTGCATGAGGCAGGGCCTGCGGCACAGAGACACATAGTCACCGCATGTTCACGTCTGCCCAGCAGCACCACATGGTCAGCCCAGCAGACGGGCTGTGCGTTACAGGAACGTGTGTCACCTCTGGGCAGAGGCACTGAGGAGCAGGTGTGTGACACCCAGCCTTCCCTCCCTGTCTTGATGATGGCTAGAGGCACGAGCCTGGATCCCTGAGTCACTGTGTGGAGTAGCTGCCACCCTGCAGAGCTGCCTGCCCTGTACCGGGCTTAGCGTGAGAGAAAAGTCAGTCCAGACTGCATCATGCCTTGAGGACGTCAGGGTTTGTCACCGCTGTAAACATGAGCTCATCCTGACAAATACAGGCATGAGGTCAGCGGTGGTCAGGTGTGGGGGGCGCTGCCAGATCCTATGAGGCCTTATGGGTCTTGGTAAGGACACCGACGTTTAACTTGGACTTCGAGTGGGATGGGAAGCAGCTGTCTTGCGTCGTTCGGCTTTGACTTCATCCCCCTATGCAGAAATCTTTAATCTTTTTTTTTTTTTGAGACAGAGTCTCACTCTGTTGCCCGGCTAGAGTGCCGTGGCGTCAGCCTCACTCACAGCAACCTCAAACTCCTGGGCTCAGGCCATCCTTCTGCCTCAGCCTCCCAAGTAGCTGGGACTACAGGCATGTGCCACCATGCCCGGCTAATTTTTTCTATATTTTAGTTGGCCAATTAATTTCTTTCTATTTTTAGTAGAGATGGGGGTCTCGCTCTTGCTCAGGCTGGTCTCGAACTCCTGAGCTCAAAGGATCCGCCCACCTCGGCCTCCCAGAGTGCTAGGATTACAGGCGTGAGCCACCGCGCCCGGCCAGAAATCTTTAATCTTTATGCGGTCAAACTTATTATCTTTTTCTTAATTAAGCTTCTGGGTTTTATCTCTTGCTTAGTAAAGACTTTTCCATGTTGAATTTGCCTACATTTTCTTCTGGCACTTTCACGGTTTTATTTTTTTTACATCTCTGCGGCATCTGATGTGGAGTTTGTGTCAGGAGTGCGGTGGGGCTGTTGACGAATGCAAAATGGTTCTGTAGGTTCGGGGGCTGCGTGACAGAGCTGCTTCTGGCTCTTCGAAACGCTCTCGAGAAATCCTTGGGGGCCTGACGCTGGGTCTGGGCTGGCAAGGGCGTGGGCAAGAAGCGGACCCCAGCAGATCCGGCTGGGCAGCTGCCTGCGACAACTAGACAATTATGAGTGCTGAAATACTATGGGAATAAATCCCAGTGCTGGTGCCGATGAACTCAGGTGTGCGCCTCGACCTCACGCAGCCACAGCGTGAGGGGCTTCCGGCCCACCGCAGCAGGGCGTCCTCGTGTGGCCGTGACGAGGGCCCTTTGCGAGGCGCCCTGTCTTCGGGCCACAGCGGCCGGGAGCCCGGGCAGGCCCTGCCGTCGGCATCCCTGTGTCAGCTCGTAGTCAGTCGGGACACGCGGCCCAAAATCCAGCGGGCTGTGTCCCGAGAACAAGCGATTTATTTTCATTGCCTCATGTTAAACACTTCAGCGTGCCTCCCGAGGAGCCGAGTGGTTTGGAAAATCACCAGACAAAGCCGTGCCCGGTGTCCAGCCCGGCCGCGCCGGGTGGCGCCCCACCCCCCCACGGGGCCACCTGGCCGCGCTCGGGGACCCCAGCGTGGCGACAGGGAGGTCGGGGTGGGGGCTGGCCTGGCATGAAAGTCACCCGGCGCCCAGAACGAGGCGGGCGCGGGACCTCGGCTGCCGCAGGCATCGGAGCCGGGCGTGGGGCCGGGGCGGCGACGGGAAGTCCCAGGGCCAGGCGCTCGCCGGGAGCTGCAGCGGTGGCGGCGCCGACGCAGACAGGGGACCCGGGCGAGGGCGGTAGGTCCCGGTCCAGGCCCCGCCCCTTCCGGGCCTGCCCCGCCCCCGCTCCGGGCCCCGCCCCTCCAGGGCCCTGGCCCCGCCCCCTCCCCGAGCGAGCGCCGCCTGAGGGGCGGGGCGGCCTCGTTCCAGAGGCGACAGCGCCACCTGCCGGAGCCCGCGCGTCTGCACACCTGGGTCCGGCCCGGATCTCCAGCCGCCTCCATGCAGCGCGCCCTGGGGCCGGGAGGCGCTTCCGCAAGGCGGCGTTTTGGGGGCCCGCCCCTGTCCCTGAGCGCCGCGGCCAGGAGCCTGGGCGCCCTGGAGAAGGGTCAGATTCGGGCTCTGGTCTGCGGGCGCTTCGCTGGGACTCCTCGGTGACAGCGACCTCCCGCCTCCCTCCAGGGCTGCTGGGGCGAGGCGCTCACCACGCCAGGCGCTCCGTGTGCACCACCCTCGCCCGACCTGTGGAGTCCGGGCTGTTCTCTCTCCATCTTAGAGATGAGGAAACTGAGGCACAGAGAAGCCCCCGCGCTGGGAGGCGAGGCCTGGGATTGGACCCCACCACTCAAGCTGGTTGGCTCCAGTCACTTGTGGTTCTCTCTGCCCAACCTCAGGAACTGCTGCTCAGCCTTTGGGGGGCAGCTTAGAGGTCACCTCCTCCAGGAAGCCTTCTCTGCCCCTCCACATTAGGGCGGGCGCCCTCCTGTGTGCTCGGCTGGCAGCCAGCATCGCCCCACGGTGGCCCTCACAGCTGTGGCCGTCTGTTCACTTGTCTGCCTTCCCCCAGTCCTGCGCTCCTGAGGGTCACTTGTGTCTGTCTTGTTCATCTGCCCTCGTAATGAACCAAACCTGCAACTGAGCAAGGTAAAGCTAATCCTCAAGGGGCTGAGAGCTGTGAAGGAGGAGCCAGGTCAGAGGGTGCCCTGGAAGCCCATCTCCTACTGAGGTGTCCCTCCAAGGAAGGTGCTGGGCTGGGCTTGGAGCCCCGTGGAGGCAGGATGTCTGCCATGCTCGGGGTTGGTGCCAGGACCCTTGTCCCCATCAGCGAGGTCCAGGGGCAGTCCCCAAAGCTGGTCACAGCTCATGTTTGGCTGGGGCATCTTATAGGGTGCTGACTTGTCACTCAAATCTTTCCACTCCATCTTCCCTCCCGCACCTTAACCAGGTCAGACCCCTGAGGCCGTCCTCTGAGCAGGTGGGCCGCCTCTGAGGTGGTCTCCGCTCATGCTCCCCAGTGCTGGGGACCCTGGGACGGGAGGAAGGCCGGGCATGCCCTGGCTCCCACACCGCCTTAGGCCTGATCCCTGCCCTTCCACACCTGCCCCCCAACCCATCAGCCTCTCCCAGACTGTACACCTGCAGAGGGCAGGGGCTGTTGGGTTCTTCTTCCCCTGTGCCCGGGTTCCGTCGGCATCTAATCACAGATGAGGGACTTTCCGTCTCTGTCCCTTTCCCCACCTCCGTGGAAACGGTGTCTGTGTCTGTCTCTCCATTCCAGGCTGAGCTGTCTTCTGCTGGGAACCTGCGCCATCAGCCATCACCTCCTTCTTCGAGCCTAGACATTCTCTCTTGGAACATAAATGTGCTCAAGGTTCTTGGATCAAAAATCAAGGAGTTGTCTCCTCTTCACCCACCCCAGTCTCCACCTCCTCCCTCTCCTGGACTCCCCCACCCCTTCCCCATCCTTCCTGCACGACGCTTGCCATGGTCATGGTCATCGATGACTGTTCCCTCCGCTGCCAACTTGCCAACCCAAGAGCTGCAGCTTGCTTCTTCACGGGCAGTTCCTGGCGTGTTCAACTCCAAACCTTGGGTCCCTTGTCTGCTGGTGCAGTTCTGTCCTGGTGTTCCTCCTGGCTCTTTGACTGAGTCAGGATCCCTCTGCTCTTGACCCTTGTGTCACTATGTCCTGTCCCTCTTTGTCTCTAGTAATTTCCTTTCCTCTGAAACCTGCTTGGTGTCTTGGTGTAGATTTCTTTGGCTTATCCTATTTGTAGTTTGGTTTCTTGAATCTGTAGCTTAAGTCTTTCACCAAATCTTGGAAGTTTTAGCCATTATTCCTGCAAACACTCGTTCAGTCTCACTGTCTTTCTCCTCTGGTGATGTGACTGTCAGACCTTTTGTTATTGTCCCTGAGGCTCTGTGTATTTCTTATCCGTCTGTTTTCTCCCTGTGGTTCGGATTCGGTAAATCTGATTGATGTGTCCTCAAATTCCCTGATTCTGTCCTCTTCTCTACAACTGGGCCCAACAGGGATTTTTAAAAATTTCTGCTATTATATTTTGTAGTTTTATAATTTCCACTTGATTCTTTTTTATACCTTCTGTTTCTTTACTGAGGATTTCTATATTTTGTTTGTTTCAAGAGAATTGGTAATTACTTGTTGAGTTATTTTTATGATAGTTGCGTTAAAGTCCTGGTCACATAATTCGAACATCTCACCTGCTTCGGTGTTGGTGTCAGTCAGCTGTCTTCTCATTCACCTCTGATTTTCCTGGTTCTTGGTGGGACACGTGAATTTTTATTGTATCCTGGACATTGTGACCATTTTGTTAGGAGATTCCAGGTCCTGTTTCAATCTTTTATCTCAGTAGCAGTTGCCCTGTTTAGGCTTAGCATGCAGAGCTTGGCCTACTTTCGTGGGCTGTGGTTCCAGTGACAATCTAATCTTCAGAGCCTTTGTAGCGCTATGGAGGCCGGCCGGTTTCCGTGGTGCTGCCTGAGGGGCAGAAGGAGCTTTCCTAGCGGGACGCCTGTTGCCTCCAGGTGGGAGACCAGTCTCCAGCTCACTTCCTGGGCCAGCTGCTTGTGCTGGTGGGCCTTCCCCTTGCCATCAGCGTCCCCCCCTCCCTGCTGTGAGGTGTCTCTGGGTGGGGAAGTGGAGTTTTAGGCCCAAGAAGGGGGAGAGGGTTACCCTGGCCAATTATTGTCAGAGAGCCCTTGTAGTCCGGCCTGGCTTGCCCGGTGTTTTGGTGGGACTCCTGTTTCATCCAGGAGAGAACCCCTACTTGGGCCGCCTTCTGTTGCTAGGTTGGGGGTTGGGAAAAGTATGCCCGGGTTGGTCCCTTCTTCTGTTGGGTGCGGGTGAGCGGTGGTGTCACAAGATGTCCTGCTGTTACATGTTCCTGACTCCGTCCTGGGCCCTTAGCCAGCTCTCCTTCTCTCCACCATTCAGAATCCTGTTGTGTTGTTTCCGTGTTTATACCGCACTTAGTGGACAAGCACAGAGAGAGTCCCGTCTATGCTGCCTGCTCCAGCCTGGAAGCCGCTAAACATTTGGTTGTTTGAAGGAAAGAGATGATGTAAGAACCTTGAGTCAGACTCTTCTCTGGAAAGCGCAGAGGCGCTGACTCCTGCTGGACCCCAAGGCCGGCCAGCTTCCTTCACGACCTGCGTGACTCGACGTTTGGTGGCATCTCCTCGCAGCAGTGGGCACCGTGGGTTCTGGAGAAGCCCTGGTGCATGCGTTCCTGCGTGGCTTGTCCTGTAGAAACCACGGGACCACGGGGGCAAAAGCAGCCAACTGCTCCCCAGCTAAGGGGGAGGAGGGAAGCAGGGCGGTGGGAAGCCCCCAGCGAGACCCCCTGGGAAACAGACCCCTGCTGTCCCAAGATGATGGTTACTGATGTGATTGGGGGGTTGTGACAATGGCGGTGCCAGCCCTGGAGTGGGAAGCAGAAGGGTTGAAGGACAAGACCTAGAAGCTGGCCCAGAGACCCTCTTTCTCTGTGCTCCAGCCGGACGTTTCCCCTGCAAGCAAACAGCAGGTGGGGGGGGCATGGGCATCTTAGGTAGATTGCTTTCCCTGCCCCGGCAGGTGTCTGGGCTCCCCCGTGGAGGCCATTAGCTGACACCTGACGAAGCTCACTGCTCAGCCACAGGCCTTTATTCCAGGGGCGATGGCCACTGGCTCCCAGGACCCATCTGGCCTCCCAGCTCCTTGTTGCCTGGACTCTCTGCCACCGGTCAGTGTGTAAACACCTCTGTGGGGCATCGGGGTGGGGGGTGGGCTCCATGAAGGCAGCTTTTGAGGGCTGGGGAAGAAAGGGGGACCCCAGAAGCTAGTTCTTTCCCGTCCTGTTGTGTTTCCTCCCATAGACAGAGGAAGTGTCTTTCTGCACCCAGCGCTGTGCGGGGAGGGCATGGGCCACACAGAGGGACCTGCCCGGCCCTGCTCTTTGCTGCAATTTATAAATCCATGATCCACAGCTCAGCCCTCTGCATGTGCCCAGCTGGCCCAGGGACGCAGCACAGCGAGTCCACTCTGCGGTCCTGCCCTACAGGTAACGATTCGGAACGCGGGAGGTTTCCAAGTGCCAGTGTCTTTGCGCAGGGCCGGTCTCTCTCGGCACCTGGCAGGGTGAGGGGCTGCTCCCCTGACCGAGTGGGAAGCTGAGATTCACAGGGGCCGGGTCCCCCAGGCCCCAGTTCTGACAAGATGAGTCCTGTCTCCCTCCTGCAGAGGCCCAGCCCCTGCCCCACCCTCCAGGCCTGTCCCTTTCCCTCTCACCTCTCCTGCTGGGGCCCATCTGTGGTCCAGGAGGTGTGACCGGGGCACTTGTGGGCAGGGCCTGCTCCCCGCCAGACTTCTCCAGTTGTGTCAGCTCTGTCCGGCCCTCCTTCCCCCAGTGTGTATTTAGGCTCCTCCTGGGCTGCCTCCCCCGACCGCCTACTGTGTCCCTGGAATTTCTGCAGGCTGAGTCACCCAGGCTGGCTGAAGCTGGTCAGTGTGCCGCCCGGCACGGGGCACTGCCATGAGCCACCGGGTCCTGTCCCCTGCGGTTAGGAGCCCAGAGACCTCTTCCCAGGAGGCCTTGCCTGTGAATAAGTCTTTAAATGCAGAGTCACAGGGGAGAATAACCACTGCTTTGTCCCTCGCCCCGCCCACGCCAGGCACTGCTGGGCTCCAGGGACCAGGGCCTTTCCCAGATGCCGTGGGATTCTGGGCGAAGCCTGGAAACAGAATGGCAAAGCGCCGACACATTTCAGACAGATGCTGGACATACCCGTGAGGGACGCAGCAGAAGGTAGCTCGAGGGTCCAGTGCAGGGTACAGTGAGTGCACAGAGCCCGGAAGCTGCCGGGGACTGAGTGTGGGCTACTGTGCTGAGCAGCTGTGTGACCTTGAGCAGGTGACTTGAGCTCTCTGTGCTTCTATTTCCTCGTCTGTGATGTGGGATGATACAGGAACCGTGACGAGGCACCAATAAATCTGAGGGAGTAGAGCCCAGAGCCAAAGCCACATGCTCATGTGGCCACACTAGGACCTAACAGTGGGGTTCGCTGGGGGCCAGTTTTTAGGAATAGAGTTGGGGGTGGGAAGGGGCATTTCCCCCCACCCCAAGCGAACCACTGGCAGTTTACTGAACTTCCGAGTCCAGGCCCCGGGGCACAAGATGTGGGGAGAGTTCTGGGGGGCTTGGCCACGTGGGCGCAGAGGGGCAGCCCTCCCTAGCTGCCTGGGCCCCGCTCCGCATGTCTCCTGTTTCCTAGAGGAGGATGCCCAGAGCTTCCATGTGACGCCAGGAGGGGAGGCCAGGTGGGACACTCCTGAGGGTCTTTCCCCTGGAGAGGCTGGGACCCGCTGTGCTCTGAGCCACCTTCCGTGGGTTCCCCTCCGAAGGTGGCCCCCTCTCCCTTCCAGTAAACATTAGCAATGAAATGTTCCACCTGACACTGAAGGCCCCTCTGCCCCACCCCAACCCCTTTCTTCTTCCTTCTTTCCCAGAGCTGGCTGCTGTCCTGGTGCTGTAAATGTCCTGACTTCTGTTGGATGGGGAGGTGTTTCGACATTCTCTTTGTCTTTGCTGGTTTGGAAGCTACAGGATACATTCTTTTGGTAGATATTTAAATACAGTTATTTAATTATAATTTTTTATAGCAAAGTTGAAAGTTATTCAGTATTTCTATCCCCCTTAGCAAGCTTCAACTTTCCACTGGACATAGCCCCCCACTAAGGTTTGAATGTGCCCCCCAAAGTTCAAACGTTAGAAACCTAATCCCCATCGCAAAGCTGTTGGCAGGTGGGGCCTCACAAGAGGCCACTAGGTCGTGAGGGCTCGGTCCTTGTTACTGAAAGCTTGGCCACTTGTCCTCGAGGCCGCGTCAGAACGAGAGAACAAGCGGTTTGAAGAGAAGGAAAGAGAAGTTTATTACTTTGCCGGCAAAGGAGGAGGAGGGAGACTCCAGTCTGAAATGCCATCGTCCCAATAATAAGCAGAAATGCAGAACTTTTAAAAGATGGGTTCTCAGCTTCAGGCAATTGCTGTTCAACTACAGTTGGTGATTCTGATCGTCCCATCTCCACGGAGGACAATCTCCTGACCTCCACTCAGGACCTTTCTTTACCAGGTCCACGAGCAGTCTCCAGTAGCACGAAGAACAAAAGACTTACCTGCTCCTGCCAACCACTGCCCTGAGGCTGGGATGCAGGTTTTCGTTCTCAAAAGGGAGTGGAGAATGTTTAAAAGAAACAGAAAATACTTTTTTGCTGTAGTTTCAGGCCATCCCCTCTGTTACATATTCCCTACTGTCAGTATTTCCCTTCCATATTTGTGGGAGGAGGGCAACTCTCTTACACCCTCAGAATTGGATTAACGTTGTTATACGTGGGGATGCGTGAGACATCGCGAGAGTTCAGCCCCAGCGAGAGCCCAGCCCCTTCTTGCCCTCGGGCTCTCTCCTGCCTTCTGGCCCTCCCACCTCCACCCTGGGGCGGCACAGCACGAAGACCCTCACCATGTGCCGCCACCTTGACGTTGGCCTTTCCAGCCTTCAGAACTGTAAGAGACAAATTTATTTTCTTTATAAATTGCCCAGTCTGTGGCGTTCTGTTATAGCAACATAAAATGACTAAGGCAAAAAAGTGGTACCAAGCAGTGGGGTGTTGCCATAACAAATACCTGACCTTGTGGACGCGGCTTTGGGACCGAGGAATGGGCGCCGGCTAGGAAAGCCTGGACTGCCAAGGGCGGAGCACGAAGGGCCCTTCTGGTAAGTGCCCAGGAGAAGAAAAGAAATGTCGGCAGGTCTGGAGCTTCTCCTAAGTGATTGTGATCAGGATGTGGGTAGAAACAAGGATGGTAGAGGCAATTCCGCTGTGTTCTCAGAGGGACCTGAGGGGCCAGGCGTTGGAGACTGTAGGATGACGTTGTTGTCACCAAGTTGCGGAGAACGTGGCTGAACTGTGTCAGTGTCCTTGGGCTTTATGGAAAGTGGGATTTAAGGAAGAGGAGCTAGGATGTAGGGCGGAAGAGATTTTTAAGCAAAATATTGAAGGAACTTTGTGGCCACTTTTAAACACATACAGTAAGATGTGAGAGGAGGTAAGTGATGTAAAGATGGAATTTGTAATCAAAAGGGAAGCAGAAAGCAAAGGTTTGCAAAATTCACAGCCTGGCCATGAAAAGAGTGAAAAGTTTGCGTCTTTGGGAGAGCAAACCCAGGTGTGGCCAAGCAACTTTAGCTAAAGAGACTAATTGGGCTGGAAGGAAGCCAGGTGCTACTTATTCATCAAGACAATGAGAGGATGACTCTGCAGGTACTTCAGAGATCTTCGAGGCAAGCCAGGACCTTGAGGTGTGAGATTTCCAGACAGACCAGGTACCCCTTTTTTTCTTGCCTATGTTCCCCCTTTGGAATGGGGACATCTATCCCATCCCGCCGTTGCCTTTTGGAAGTAGATAACTTGTTTGATTTCACAGCTGGAGGGAATTGACCTTAGGAGGAATCATGCCCTGAGTCTCGCCCACATCTGGTTCAGATGGGACTTCGGACTTGAAACTTCTGAGTTGATGCTGGAATGAGTTAAGACTTTGGGGACTACTGGGATGGAATGAATGTATTTTGCATGTGAAAAGGACATAAATTTGGGGGGGGGGCGCAGGGATGGAATGCTAAGGTCTGAATGTGTCCCCCAAAGTTTTTGTGTTGGAAACCTAATCCCCAGCGCAACAGTGTCGGCAGGTGGGACCTTTAAGAAGTGATTAGGGATCCTTGGCGTTCTGGTGGGAGTGGGTTAGTTATCTCGAGAGTGGACTAGTTATAAAAGTGAGTTCATCGCCCTTCTGCCTCTTATTCTCTCTTGTTCTTTTGTCGTCCTCCTCACCATGAGAGGATGCACCAAGAAGGCGCTTGCTGGGTATGGGCATTCTGACTTAGATGTCCCATCCTCCAACACTGTAAGAAATCAGCCTCTGCTCTTTTTAAATCATCCGGTCTCAGGTGTTCCGTGACAGCAGCACAAATCAGACCAGGACACCCCTGTAGTTTTTTTGCTATTGTTTAAGAATTTTAACTCTATCTTGTTTAACGTATGAAATTAGTTATTGCTATTTTCATAATCAACATATTTCTGTGTTCTTTTTTTTTTTTTTTTTGCAGTCTTTTCTTTCCCCAGGGGTTGACTTCTTGCTAACATGGGAGGGAAACTCTTTTTTTGAGACAGGGTCTCTCTCTGTCTCCCTGGGTAGAGTGCAGTGGCGTCATCACAGCTCACTGCAACCTCAAACTCTCCTGGACTCAAGCGATCCTCCCACCTCAACCTCCCAGAGCGCTAGGATTACAGGTGTGAGCCACCGCGTCCAGCCTGAGGGGAGCTCTTTATTAGACTTTGCATGTCTGAAATGTCTACTTCTCCCCCACCCTGAGTAATTTAGCTGGCTATAGAATTCTAGGATGACAGTTGTGTTCTCTTAGCCCTTGAAAATGTTGCTCCAGACTATGAGAAATCTGCCAAATTCTTGCCGTTTCTTTGCAGATGATCTGTGTTGCTGTCTCTGGTAGCTTTTCAGGTTTCCTCCTTTCCTCAGATGGGCTGCAGTTCCACTACAGAGGACCTAAGTATGAATTGAGGTTTATTTATTTATGTGCAGTATTTTGTGTTTAAAGATTTTTTTTTCAAGAAAACTGTTAAAACTTTATTGAGATCATTTTAAGTCAAATTTCCAATATAACAGCAGTCTGCATTGTTTCAGTTTGTCTTTGTTTAAGCCTGTGGTTGTCCTTCACCTGCTTCGAGCACTTCAGCAGGCTTTAGATGTGGTAGACTCTCCTCTTCGACGTCAGGACCCAGGCATTCTCCTCAAGTCTCTGGCTGAGACGGTTCCTGGGTATCAGCTTCCAGGTCAGGCCCTCGAACCCTAGGTGCTCCCGCATCTCTCTTCTGACCAGGAGTAACATCCCAAATTCCACTTGGTGGCTGCTCCTGCGGAGGCTTTTCATCTCTGGGCTGTTGGGCAACCACAGGCCCACCCCCCGCTGACAAAATTCTTGGTCATTTCTTCTTAGTCTAGGCCTGTATGTCGATCTTCCTCGGTGACTCACATTTCTCACTAGTGACCGAACTCAGCCAAAGAGAACGAAGACGTAACCTCTCGGAATTATCTCTTGGAACACTGTTTCTGCATCATTCTGTTCTGTCTGCTGGCAGTTCTTGATCTGCCTCCGTGTTTCCTGCTGGCAACTTCTTGCTTTGAACTGTTTCATCTGTTCAGTTCCATGTCGCCTTCTCAGTAACATCTGCCACCTAACTTATTCCCTCTGCGGTGCGTCCAGCCAAGTACGTTCCGTCTGTGGAGTTTTCAGTGTCAATAATCACACGTTTAATGTTCAGGATTTCTCATTGATTCTTTTTTTATGACCAGCTTTTTATTTCATGTGAGCCATTTGGGGCTTTACAATTTCTTATTTTCTTTGATTATCCTGAACATTTTTATTTGAAAATCGTTTTCAGATTCTTCTGTTATTTCCCTTTCATCTGGAGTGATTTACTATCTCCATGGTCGATTTTCTTGTTTCTCTTTATTAATATTAGCTTTGCCCCACGTGTTTGGAGTGAGGCTTGTAGATTCATCGTGAGTAGATGTGTCTCCCGCTTCTGTCTTCCCCCTGCCCCCCCACCCCCGTGCGGAGCTGGGCTCTAGTACCCTGCCTCATTTTTAGTGTCTGTGACATGGAGATGGCCATCTTACTTTTTTTATTGCGGCTATATCTTTTAATTTTCTCTTTTTAAAGCTCATCTGTCTTTCCTATATGGGATGACTTGAAAAAATGAATTTAAATGCCATGTTTTTTTTATGCCTTTAAATATTTTCTTTTATGGTAAGTCCATTAAAAAAAAACAGTGTAATGTTTTAGTTTCCTGGAATGCAATGGGTTTGAAGATTAATTTTTTAAAATAAAGCCTCATCAAGCTGACCCAAATGTGATTTCAGCTGAACGTTCCCCTCCCCACCCCCCACCCCCTGCCGTGGTGGGTTCTGCCAGCCATGCGCAGGTGACAAATAATAAATCACTGTTCCCAGGTAAAAGTTGGAGGTAATAAAATTTCCGTGCAAGATAAATTGTATCAATTTCTATTAGAAGCCTCTTTGCTAATTAAAGTTAATTGTTAATTTCTGATAAATTAATTGATTATAACATCAACACAGAAAAGGCACAGATGATCAGTGTGCAACGCGATGAACACACACATGTGGACACACCCGTGTAGCCTCTGTCCCATCGTGAGCAACTCCGGGGTGGGGCGGGGTCATTACCCCATGTCATGAGCAAAGGAAGCAAAAGATCAGAGCAGTTGAGTGATGTTTTCCAAGGTTTCCAGCTAGGAAGGGACATGCAGAGAGGGACACAGGCCAGGCCCCAGTGGCCCCACGTTCAGGGAATGGCTCTGAGACCCCCATGCCGCTGGCAGAGGGGCTGGAAAGGTGAGAAGTGCAGCGGGGAGCAGAGAAGAATGAGCAACTGAGTGAGAATCACAGAAGTCAGATGGGCCCAGAGGGACGCAGGAGCGGGAGGGGCTGGGTGGGAGGTGGTGGCCAGATTCCGGCTGAGCCTGGGGCCCACCTGGCCCTGGCTGTGGAGCTGGGACAGTTATTTTATTAATAGCTGCCCAGGTTTGGGATTTCACAGTCCAGCATTTTTTTTTTTTTCAACCGGAGACCACCAGATGAGATTGCTAAGTTTTTCTTTTGCCAAAAAGATATACATTTTAAAAGACACACACTACTCGCTGTTACCATCATTTTATTTTATTTTATTTATTTACAAAAATTTTAGTGGCCAGTTACTAGAAGCCATTGTTTTATTTTTTTTAAGGACAGTTTCACACACATACAGGAAGGAAAAAATAATAAAGACCAGTCCTTTGAACATCTTTAGTTCAAAACAAAACAAAAAACACCCTCTGTGCATTGTCTTTGTTTATTTCATTTTGCCTGGGACAGGTGAGAACTTGTCACAGGCTGGCCCGGTCCTCGGCCTGGTGTTTGGGAACCCAAAATGGCAGGGGGGTGGGGAGGATTAGCAAAGCTCTGGTTCAGGCCTAATTGTCCAGGTCTAGGGGGGACTGGTGGTGGGGGCGCTGAGGCCCAAAGGTTTCCAGACTTAGGGAGTAAAAACACAGGCTGCAGAGTTATATTTGAATTTCAGATAAACAATAACTTTTTAAAAATACAGGCATGTCCCAAATATTACATGGGACATACCGATGCTACAGAAGTTACTTGCTGTTTGCCTGAACTTCAGTATTGGCTGGGCATGCTGTGTTTTACCCGGCAAGCCCGGCTGAAGGACGCCTTTCCAGCGCATTGGGACCAAGCAGTGTGTGAGGAGGAGACCAGAGACGCAGCCCAGGGGCACAGAGCGGCCCTGAGCCACCTGCAGCTGCAGCCCGCACTGTCACATCCTCGCACTGCCACTGGCACTATTTGGCAGGCCCTGTATTTATTTATGTTCTTAACAAAAGCAAATTAAGATTCACTGACTCTTGAGGGCGGCCGCTGTTGCTCTTGTGATAAGTGGAGACACCTGGCTTTTCCTGCCGCCTGGTGGGTCAGCCCGAGAGGCCCGCAAGGGGGAAGCGGTTTCTAGCAGGCGGTTCCTTTTCAATCGGGTCTTCATCAGACCTCCTGCCTGCATGCTCTGGGGTCAGGCAGGGAAGTCAGTTGGGCTCCCGTCCCAAATCACTCCCGTCTACCTGGGGAGGCAGCTGCGCCCCAGGGGGACGGTATTGAAACCATAAGTATATTGTCCCACAACTCATGGGACACACGAGGAAACTGAGGCTCAGGATGCTGAAGGATCCTGGCAAACAGCACAGGGCCAGTTTGGGATTTCAACCCAAATCTCTGGGTCTTCTCCACCACAGTTGACAAAGCTCCAGCCCCAGACATTCTGACCTCTGGTTGGTCTGGGTGGGTATTTGTAGGTGCTGCTGGGAGATTCCAATGTACAGAGACCACTGCAGCGTCCCCAGCAACAGACGAGCGTGTGCTCTGGCCGCTCGGGGGGAGCCCCGGCACAAGAAGCCACTGAGGATGGATTAGAGGCAGCAGGGGTGGGGAGGGTGGGGGGTTGAGGGGTGGCAGGCCTGGGATGGCGTGAGGAAAGGCACAGGGGTGGGACTGCACAAAGGATGCTTAGGGCAAGGACTGGCCCCGTTCTGCAGGCCCAGAGGGCTCAGGAGCTCAGCAAAAGAGCAAAAGCTGAGATTAAGATACCAGTCAAGGTGGAGGGGTGCCTTGGGTTTTTCTATCGATTTTTCTCGGGATGCCCCACTTCCTCCTGCCACGGAGTGGTAGCTTTCCCCTCAGAGGGTGCATCCTGGCTCCTCCTACAGGGAGGGACCTCGAGAGACAGAGGAGTGGGTACAGTGACAAGGACACCAGGCCTGGAGAGGAGTCCTTATTTGCCGCCGTGGTTGGAGGCGCGCCCGACTTCTAAGCTGCATGCCTTGTGGGGTGACACCCTCTATCCCCAACCGGCCGAACGTTGTGGACAAGCAGTGTTCTCTAGAGGGTGTCCCATGGAACTGGCAAGGTGCCTTGTGACAAGAAGGTTCCAGGGTCAAACAAGCTTGGGAAGTGCTGCATGCTTCACCCTTGCTGGACGTGCACAGCACCTATGAGCACGGTGCAGGCTCTGAGAAGTCCTGCGTCGGAGAGGAGCCTATGAATGTCTCTTTAATGTTGAAGTGTTGGCCCTCTGAGACCCCAGAGCCCTCTTTTCTGTATAACAGTGACACTTGTGACCATTATGGAAGACACCCTGGAAGCAGGCCGGAGCCACACGAGGACCGTGGCTGCTCCAGACACCCCGCGGAATGCTTCCCTAAGCAAGGCGGGAAGGGGTGTCATTAGCACCACGCCCTTCTAGAAAGTTAGTCTTCTAGAAGAGCCAACCCCTCCGCAGGCTGCTGGTGACAGAGGGAGGCGCCTCCTCCGAGGATGCCCTTGTCATGAATGCAGAGCCAGGATGGTTCTGGAAGAACGAGAGCATTCCCATCCTCCGGATTTGGGGACGGCCCTGGCTCGCGTGGTCTTGGGAGCGGCTCAGGCCTCTGTGGGCCTCGGTAAACGACGGGCCCAGAGCCCCACTCCACGGGGGGCAGATCACAGTGCGTGTGAGCTGCGTGACCCGGACTCTGGGTCATGCAACTACGGATCGTCATCACACAGGAGGACGCCCGCCTGGAGAGAATGGTTAAAGGCTCCTCGAAATCTGGCAGATTAAACTGCTCAACTCCAGGAAAAAGAAAAAAGCTTGTTTTAGGTCCTAATAACTCTGAGTTTAATTGTAAAAGATTTCATTAATTTAAGATAAAAGAGCCTTTTAAAAGATACCAATATGGACCTCAATAAAAGTGTCCACGGATGAAAATATTGCCCACTGATATGTTGCTGGCCATCTCAGTACATATAGCAGGCACGTCTCATTGCTTGAGGTTATGAAAGCAAATAGATTGATTGTAGGAAACAGAAAAATACAGTGAAGAACACGAGCCACTCATCACCCCACAGCTGACAGGCAGCCGCTGTTGGCGCTTGGCGTCCTGCTTTCTTCCCTATATGCTTGTGTTTTATTTTGTTTCTATTTTCTATATGAGTAAAATCTTTATGTACATATTGCCCTGGTAGTTTTCATTTAAAAAAAATTTATTGAGGTGAAATTCACGTAACGTAAGATTAACTATTTTAAAACGAACAACCCAGCAGCCTTTAGTCCATTCACAACACCGTGTGGCCGC
This sequence comes from Cheirogaleus medius, assembly GCA_008086735.1. Taxonomy (NCBI): domain Eukaryota; kingdom Metazoa; phylum Chordata; class Mammalia; order Primates; family Cheirogaleidae; genus Cheirogaleus; species Cheirogaleus medius. The sequence continues at coordinate 609,521 of VBSM01003215.1, read as the reverse complement.
CACTTCCAGCTGGTGCCAGCGTGGTTCCTGCAGCCTGCATGGCACGCTCACCGCGGTCACGCACGCCCGGCCACCCGATCGGAGCTCTTTCACCGAAAGCTCAGCCTATCACGGAAGACCGGCCTGCTCTACATTTCCTGGTCTCATAAACGTCCTCGCGCATACCTTCGGTCAGAGTGTCGACTGCTTCCTTATGGCAGGGCCCTGGGCAATCTCGTCCCTCCCACCTGTGCCCAGATGACTCACGGAGCTGTATTTCCAGCAGGGACCCGGCCTCCGCGCACCAAACCGTATCCCGTAGCGACCCGGTGTCTCCCTGTGGCTGCACTGAAGCTCTCCTGCTCTTCTCCCTCTCTGCCAGAGGAGCCGCCTGCCACCCCACCGTTCCCGCTGGATCTTGAGTCATCCCCGCACCTCGCCCCCACTCAGCCCCCGGAGGCGGCCCGTTCCCAGGCCTGCGCGAGTTTAGCCCCAGAATTTCTCTTGACTGTTTCTCTCTCCCTCTCCCCCACCTTGGTCCATGCAGGCATTTCCTCTTGTCTGAAGCACAACTCAGGCTCCTAACTGGACTCTGGGCCCTCCCTGGTCATGCCACAGTTCATTTAGAACCAGGTTTTCAAAATGCAGATCTGGTCACTCAGCCCCACCTCTCCCCTCTCAGAACATTTCTATGACCTCCTGCTCCTCTTAGGATATAAATCCAAGTCCTTAATGTGTCTGCAAGGCTTGAGTCCTCCACCACCTCCCTGGGCTGAAGCCTCCAGGGCCCTCCTCTAGTTCCTTGTGTAGACCACGTTCCCTCCTACCACAGGGCCTTTGCACAGACTGCTCTCTGCCGGCAATCTCTCCCTCTGTTTTTCCTGGTTAGTCCTTGCTCATCATCCTGATCTTAGCCCAGTCTTCCCTGACCTCCACACCTGGTGAGTGTCCTTGCACTTTCCTGGCACCTTCTTAGCCTTTACCTCTGTTGTCATTTTATCTGTGTCAAAGGATTGTTTGCTCGACATCTGTTTTCCCTCCCAAAGTGTAAGCACTCCATCCCCATGGCCCATAATGGGTAATCAAGACATATACATTGAATCGGCAAATCAAAAACATGTGATCCATGGGACAGAGCACGGGGCGTCTGAAACTCTCTATGGGTATTTCCAGGGTGCTTTCAGGAAGGGCGGCAGCAAGGGACACACCTACAGTGCCAGTGTCTGCGTAGCTACGCCTCCACCACAAACCTCCCATGTGCAGCAAGCCCTGGGACAGCCACAAAGTCACAGTGCAGTCAGTAGTACAGACTCAGAGCCAGCTGAGCAGAGCCAGAGACGCAAATGTGGCCCCAGGCCGGCGTCCGGGCCCCTCTCAGGCCAGAAGATGGGCACGATCTCCCCGGATGGCCTGTGAGGGCCAAGTGCAACCATTCAGGTCTGGAAGTGTGGGGGAAGCAGTAGGGGAAATGGCTGGGAAGGCACTGATAGAAGAGAGAAGGAAGGGCAGGTGTAGGCAGCAGAGCTCAGGGACGTGGCAGGTGTCACAGGCAGTGGCTGGCTTGCTGGCTCCCATTCCTGGTGCCTGGGCTGGGAAGACTCGATCGGGACCAACCAGAGAGACTACTGGGGGTTCCGCATGGTGGGCTGCTTCTAGGACAGCCCCCATGGTCCTTGCCTCTTGGCGTTCACAGCCTCGTGTAACCCTCTTCTACCCAACAGAACCCTGGACGTGGAGGGGCTGTCATCTCCACGATCCAACTGTGTGAATCAGGCCTGGTGCAGAGGAGACTGCTGGGCGTGGGGGTGCTCCCGTCCTGTGCCCGGGGTGGCTCCTTCCTCTTGGTCGTACTTCCCTTTTCATAAAAAAACAGAGTGTGCAATAGATTGGCTTCCCAGCCTGCTTCCTTCCTCTAAAGCCTTTCATTTTGCCTGTCTTCATTCTGTTTCGAGAAGAACCTAACTTCTTTAACAATTTTGGAGCTTCCAATGTGTCAATCTAAAATCCACCCATTAGACAAAAACCTCACCCACAAAACTTCTTTTAAAAATTAATAGACCCTTTCTTCTTTTTTTAAATTTATTTTATTTCTTATTTCAGCATATTATGGGGGTACAAATGTTTACATTACACATGTTGCCTTTGCCCCACCCAAGTCAGAGCTTCAAGCGTGTCCATCTCCCAGACGGTGCACACCGCACCTATTAGGTGTGAATATACCCGTCCCCTTCTCGCCCCTCCCACCTGCCCCACAGCCGATGAATGTTACTACACTATGTGCACATAAGTGTTGATCAGTTAATACCAATTTGATGGTGAGTACATGGGGTGCTTGTTTTTCCATTCTCGTGATACTTAGTAGAATGGGTTCAGCTCTATCTGTTTTTTTGTGGCTGAGTAGAACACCATGGTATACATATACCACCTTTTATGAATCCACTCATGTATTGATGGGCACTTGGGTTGTTTCCACATCTTTGCAATTGTGAATTGTGGTGCTATAAGCATTTGAGTGCAGATGTCTTTTTTATAGAATGTCTTTTGTTCTTTGGGGTAGATGCCCA
>VBSM01003215.1:581713-604971 GCA_008086735.1 Cheirogaleus medius | reverse complement strand
TGTACGTTAAAAAAAAAACAAAAACAACTGTTGTATTATGGAAACTTTCTTGAAGGATACAAAAGCAGAGAGAAATCTTCCGGACAAGTTTTCCACACTCTCGACACTGCCTATATTACTCGGTTGTAAATAGCGGGTTCCTGTGTCTGCCCGTCTACACTCACGGAACCCGCCGCAGGGCGGAGGCTCAGTGTTTCCCAGAAGGAACAAAAATTATCACCTGGCCTAACGCACCCATTTTACAGATGAGGAAACTGAGGCCCGGACTCATCAGAAGAGTCGCTGCGGTCTGCCCCTGTGACTGCCAGAGGAGCGGCGGACTGGCGCCCCGTCTGCCCGGCCCTGGCCTGACCCTGCAGCGCTGCCCGCCCTGCGGCCTCCACCTGCCGGGCCCGTCCCTGGACTCCCTGGGACGAACCATTCGCACGCGGGGGTGGGGTGGGGGTGGTGCGGGGCCCACGGCGGCGACCCCCGTGCTCGGGCCACCCTGCGCGGCGGCCCCTCCCGGGCAGGCGTCCGAGGCGCCCGGGGCCCCGCAAGGTGCAGCGCAGGGACGCAGGGGACGCGGGGGACGGGCGCGGCGCGCACCTCGGCAGGGCGGGGCCGCCCTCCTCCCCGCCCCCAGCCCTCCCACCGCCGCCCGGGATTAGCGACCCGGGAGCCCGCGCCCCGCGGCCCTGCAGCCACACTGTCCCGGGAGCGGCGGCCGCGGCGGCAGCATGAAGAAGTCGTACTCAGGTGGGCGCCCGGCGTGGGGGGTCGGTGTCCCGGCACGAGCGCTCTTACCTGCGCGCGGGCGGAGGTCCAGGCGTCCCCGCAGCGGAGTGGCCCTGCGGCGGGCGCCCGGGGACAGGCGCTGGCGCGCGGGGCGTTCGCGCCCGACCCGGTTCGCTCCCAGTCCCCGCGGTGGGGACAGAGGGGCCTCAAGGGGTCGAGCCCCCCCTTGACGAACTTGGCCTTGTCCTTTGCTCCAAGTCGCCGCTCCCGCGGGACCGCCGGTGCCGGGGAGTCGGCGCGCCCGTGCCCTCTGACCCCGGCAGTGCCGGGCTGCTCCTTGGCGAGGATCCCGCGCGGCTGTCCTCAGCCCCCGCCCGCTTAGGTGTGTGGGGGACTCTCCCTCCTCGTCCTCGTCCCAGTCCCTTGCACCGTCGCTGGAATCGCTGACTTTCCAGACGCCACCGGTCGCTTTGAGTCCCCTGTGCGTCCGTGCGGGCGAGTGGATGGGGGCTGGGAGGAGAGGTTTCCCGGGGTTCAGCCTCCCGGCTGGGGATCCAGGCCGCAGCAGGCCTTCCGCGGGTTAACTCCCGATAGACCTCTACCCAGGGGGTGCGGAAGGTCTCCCAACGACACCACCCAGCAGTGCCCAAGCTCGGCACCTCGGGGGTCATCTTTTGCATTTAGGACCAGCGCGCGGACATCCCGACTCCGCTCCAGCGGGTCGCACCTTGCACAGGTGGAGGGGCCTGACCAGGCTCTCACTGTGCGCTCAGGACCATTTTAAGAGTTTCCCCTGGGAACCTCTGAAGTTCCATTCGCAGGTGGGCACACAGCTGGGTATGCCTATCTGTGGGCAGATCGAGGGTAATCCAGGCCTTCATTCTTTTTTTTTCCCCCCTTTTTGGTTTTCCCCAAAGGTGCCAGAAAGGATCCTTTGTCCTCATCAGTCCTCAAATAATAAACACCATCTTCTCTTCTGCTAAGCCTGCAAACCTGCTGTTTATTTCCTCCCCTTCACTTATGTGGGCATGAACTTTTCAGCCAAGGACCCTTGAATTAATCTTTATTGCTAAGAGGACAGAATGATGGGACTTAATTGTCGCTGAAGAGGTCACCTGAGCCATCCCTCTGCCTCTGGGCCATTTTCAGTTTCCTCCTGCTTTCCATATTCAGAAACTGAAATGAGTAATAAAGAGTATCTTGTCTCAAAGGGGGTTATTTAGAACTTCCCCTAAAATATCCTTCTGGGTCAGGAGTTTAGGATTTCACCTTTCAGCCTCTTGTTGCAAACATGGCCCTTCAGACACCCTGAGTGCAGCCCTGCCTGGGTGCGTGGTGGGTGGGTGTGATGACGGTGGAGGAGGAGGGGGTCCCAGGTGGCATATGCTCGGGTTTGGTGCTGGGGCTCCCTCCCTCCCCAACATGCTCCAAATACTTGAGATGGCTGTGGGCATCGCTGCCGTGAGCACCCGTTCCCGGGAATCTCTAGCCTGCCCAGGGATGGCCGCCTGCTCTTGCCCTGGGCTCCTTAGGCTTCATCAACGGCTGGTGGGTCAGAACGGTGGGGGTGATCGGGGTCCTCCAGGTCATAGGTCCTTGGCCTTTTCTGCTGAGACCCTCCTGCACAGGAGCCAGAGGGCCCTGGAGTCTCTGTGCCCGGGGCTTATGCAGAGGAGGGGAGACCATCATGTTTGCCCTTACTCCTTGCGTCCATGCCTGCCCCACCCCTGACTGGGTGCATTTTTTATAAAAGGACAAAACTTTTTGCAGTAGGTGGAAGTAGAGTTTCTGGGGTGAGTAGAAACCAGCTCTTGTAAAAGCAGCCTCTGTGGCTCCTCGTGTTTACCTAAAGGGGTGGGGCCCCTCCGAGGATGGGGAGAAGGGAGGGTTTGGACCGTTTCCAGTTTGTTCCCCTCCTGGCAGCGGTCCAGGGTGTGCTGGGTCACTCTGCTGCAGTTGTATGGGGTCGGGTCGGAGGGGGTGGGGGGTGGCCTCTTGTCCCCACGCTGAGTGTCCTCGAGTTCTCCTGGTGCTAGCCTGTTCTGGGTAGGGTGCTCACAGAAGTCAGGCTGACCCCTAAGCAGCCGTCAACACCATGAAATTAAGGAAAGCAGTGAAGGATGTTAAAAGTCCCCCGAGCGTCTGAAAATCCAAGGACAACCAGGAAGATTTTTATTTTTTTTTACCTAGAATGGGTGGGATTTTTGCTTCTGGACCTATTTATGGGCTTGAAAATAAAAAGAATGATTATAATGCTGTTCTCAGTAGAGTACTCATGAGCTGAAAAGGAGGAAGATTTTTGAAGTCTGTTTCGGGGCAATCTCGAGTACCCGGGGTCTGTGTACATTCATCGATACACTTTTGTGTGTTGGGCGCACACAGCCAGGGCCCAGAGGGTACCACAGCGATGACAGGGTGTGCTCCTTGCTTGCGGAGAACCTGTGTTCTCATGGGGAGGAGGCAGGATGCAGGAGACACCAGCCGCTGGCGCCCCTCCCTCTGGTGCAGCGCCCTGGGGCGGGAAGCCTTGGAGGGAGGTGAGATTGAGCTGGGCCTGGAGGAATGAGTAGTGGAGCACGAAAGGGTCTCAGCCAAGTCCAGTAGTGGCACCTGTAGTCCCAGCTACTCCGGAAGCTGAGCAGGAGGATCACTTGAGTCCAGGAGTTTGAGGCTGCAGGGTGCCATGATCGTGCCTTGAACAGCCTCTGCACTCCGGCCTGGGCAACGGGGAGACCCCATGTGTTTTTAAAAAAGAGGCGGTGTCTTTCCAGGTAGGGAATGAAGCAAAGAGCCAGGTGGGCAGCTGCAGGGTCCAGGGGGGAAAAGGGGCTGTGCTCTACCTGGCAGCCCCAGGCCCCCATCCAGGAAAGAGGTAATGGCAGTCTACGGGCAGCCTGTCATCCCAGTGGCTGCGCTCCTGGGCTCAGAGGCACCGGGTTCCCAGGCTTCCACCTCTCGCTGTGGGGACAAGGCACTTTATCTCACCTGTGTCATTTGCCTCATTCGTTAAACAGTGTCGATGCTAAGTTGTTGTGAAGATTAAATGAGTTTGTTCACGGAAAGACTCAGAACTGTCTGCTCTGTAACTTGTCAGCTGCTGTCGTGCCCATTAGTGTCACCAACAGTGAAGGACCTGGCGCTGGAAGGACGAGGAGACGGTGTGTCACTGCCCTCTCTAGGATGCTCGGGAGCTCCCGCCCACCTCCCTTACCCCTGTGGGTTGGAGGCCAGAGTGCGGACCAGGGTCTCTCCCCTGCCCCTCGGTGTGGGGCCTGTATCTGCAGCCCACTGATGCTCCGGGCTCTGGGTTTCGGGCTTCTCACTGGGCGCTGGGTCACGTGGAACTTGCCTCTAAGTGTCCCAGGCTCCCTGGGAATCCTCAGTGATGGTGGTAGGGGGCTTAGGGCTGCGACTGCATCTGCGTGTGCACTTGGACTTATTCTGGAGGCTCCTCGTGGCTTTCAGGAGATTCCAGAGGGTGCCAGCCAGGGTTAGGAAGCTCTACGCCACAGTGGCTTCTCTGCGGCCCGGGCAGGGAGGGCGGCTGCACCCCCAGCGGAAGCAGCGTCGGAGGTGATTAAGCACATTGGCTTGGCCCCCACGCGGCTTCACCCCCACCCGGTGCTCCAGGAGCTGACTTACGGGAATGCACCCCCGGAGAACACTTCCCTGTCAGCTAACCCCGGGTGACGGACCATGGGAAGGGCATGGACTCAGGGCTTCTTCCTCTTCTCCTCCCCACCACCCCACCCCATCTCTGAGCCTTCTCACTGCCTCCTGTCTCCTCTTGTCCCGGCTTGTTTGCTCTGGCGCCGTCGGGGGGCCCGGGCTGGGGAGAGAGAGCTGCCTGGTACAGTTAGTCTGTGGCTCTGTCCGACTCGGCCCCCCAAGGTCCCCCAGTCGTGGGAGTGCTGGCTGAGCCCGCATCCTGGAGCGGCCTCCCCCCAGCCTGTCGCAGAGGTAGGGAGGCTGGGACACGGGCAGCCCGCCCTGCCCGCTCGCTCCAGACCGCAGGCTCCCGCCGTCACATCGCCCAGCCGGCCCAGGGGGGCTCCGAGAGCCGAGGACGATGGCAATGCAATGCCCCTGAGTTTGAGACAGCCCACCATTCGCCTTCCTAGAACCACCCTCCATGTGACCAGCTCAAGCCAGGTCAGGTGTAGCTGGGGACGCAGGATTGCTACGTAGGGGCAGTGATCTGGAGTCCATGTCCAGGTGGACGTGGGGGCCGACTCTGTGCTTAAAGGTCCCATCCCCCACTCGACTTCTCCTCCTGCCCATCCCAGGTGGCCCTGATGGCCCCGCATGGGTGGGACCTGGAGGCCGGCCCCTGTTTCCGCACAGGTGTTTGTCCATGGGCAGCGTCGCGTGGGCTCTGCAGTTTGCTTAAGATGCCCCTGATACGGAGGATTCAGCACACACCAGGGCAGGGCCCAGCCCGGGCCGACGAGTGGCAGTTCTTGGGCAGGTCAGCTGGCTTGGGGGCTCTTGGGGGCTCCAGGGAGAGGGTGTGAGCCTTTGGGGTGGGGACAGAGGTGACATGCTGGGCTCCTGTGCCTCTGTAGTTGGAGCTACTGCCTTGGAAATGCCCCAGCTCTGGGCTATTGCCAGGGATTTGTGGGGGCTCCCCGTGGGGGCCAGAGCCCGGGTGAAGCCCCCTGGGGCTTGTCCACAGCACACAAAGCTGCAGCCCCCCTGTGCTGCGTGGCTCGGTCTCCGGGATAGACCTCAGCCAGGCAGTCCCCAACGCAACTGCCAGGTCACGTGATCTGGAATCCCTGACCAAAGGGGATCTGTCCTGGTGGGTGCAGGGCCCTGGCCAGGGCACCACCATGGTGTCAGGCGTGGGGATTATGTGGCACCCAGGCCTGCTGGGCGCTGAGCTTCCCTGGGAGCAGGGAAGTGTCCCATGGCCAGTGAGCTGGTCACCCTTGGCCTCTTCCCTGATAAGAGAGCCATGCCTGGGCCCTAGGAACTTTGCCAGGAGGCCAGGCGCTGGTCTCCCTGAGGCACCTGGCCTGTTTCAACTCTCCATGTAGATTCAGTCATTCATTCCAGAAACGTCTGTCCAGTGCTACTGAGTGCCAGGCCCTGTTTCCGTCCTTTGGTCGCACCCTGGCACCAGCGCTGGGGGGCGGGCTGGCCTTGGGTCTCCAGGGTGGAGTGTGGCCCTCTCTGCTCCCAGCCTAGTTTCTCTCGGCCCTTTCCCCCTGGCCCCACACTGGGCCCAGGTCCACTTGCAGCCCCTGTGAAGGGGACATTGAGCGCAGCCGGCAGAGGAGGTGGTGGCTTCTGGGTGTCACTTGCCAGTGGCCTCCTGGCAGCCCTGCGACAGCCGAGCTTTGTTCTGGGCCTAACCTGACCTGGTTCTCCGAAGCGTGACTGTTGGCTGCCTGAAAACTCCAGGACGGGAAACAGGAGCAGAGCAGGGAGTGTAAGATGATCCTAGCCTCCGGTCACAGTGGACCAGGCTGCCTGCCCTCTCTGGCAGGAGCCCAAGTCACCGGTCACCCTTCAAGCCGTGTTGGCTCGAGGCCTCCAGTGGCCCTTTGTGTCTGGGTGGGAGGAAACTCGAGTGACTACTCTGGCCCTAGCGTGCGGGCTCCAGCTTCCCAGGGGCCCCAGAAGTGCTGGGTTAGGGGTGAGGTGGGCCAGAAAGTCCTCGCTGGGACATCAGACTGCTCCCTGACTCCCGCCCACACCGCCTGGGGTTTCGCACAAGCGGCCCGGGTAGGAGTGCCACCCTTTCCTGATGGCGGATGTGGCGTCAGTCTCTGCCAGGGTGGGTACATTGCCCTCTTTCTGGCTCCTGGAGAAGCCGGGCTCCTCCCAGGCCACTTAAGGGACCTGCAGTGAAGCCTGGGCCATGGCCGGGACTCTCTGGTCCTCCCAGCGCTGCACCTGGGAGCCAGGGGGTGGGCCCTGGCAGCCGAGGAGGTCCCTGAGTGTCTCGGTGCCTGGTCCTAGGCAGGCCAGGCGTGTCAGGGCAGCGGCTGAACAGGAGCAGCAGCGACCGTCTGCCCGTTGGAGGTGGCCCCGGGCGGTGCGGTACCGGGAAGGCTGGGCAGGGCGAGCCGGCAGGCCGCCTGGGGCCTCGGGCGGCAGATCAATCTGATCCCGCATCCTGGGCGTCCTTTCACGGCCTTCCCATAACTGTGGCTCCTATTTCCATCCAGAATCAGATCCCAGAAGGGGAATAATGCCCGTGTAACCCAAGCCATTTGGAAGTGGGTTAAATCCAACCCCTGCCATCTTGCAGCCCGTTAAGGACGTGGCTAACTCGATCCAGAGAGATCTGGAGGGTCATTTGCAAAACTCACCAATAAATATATGACTTTGGCTCTGTATCCGCCAGGGTCAAACATGGATTGTGGGGGTATTGGGTTATTGCTCAGAGGTGACCCGGGGGTGTAGACACTGTGTGGACACCTGGCAGTGGGACAGCAGCCAAGTACACAAAGTGGCCGCCCCACGGGGTGGAAGGAGGAGGTGGTGGATTTCTCACCAATGTGGCATCACACTGCCTCCAGCGCTAGAGGCCCAAGGTGTGGCAAACCTTGGCTGCGGGCACATGAGTCACTCTGGATAGCAGAGCTGGGGGTTAACACTTGAGCTGCCAGGCCTTTGCATTACACTTTTTTTTTTTTAAAGGAAAGCTTTCTAAAATGTGCCATGTATCTATTCTTTCTCTTTTGCTGTTTTTGCAGTTGTTGCTGTCGTCGGGGCTATGTGTTACTTACTGCCAAACAAGGTGGATGGGAAATTGAAAGGAAAAATCAGCAATCCCACCAGTTGTAGCATCTCTGTTTGTGTTCCCTTAAGTGCTTGTCCACATGGATACATGACATAGTACTGGATTTAATTATGAAAGTCATATAGCATATTTTCAGAGCTGCATATTCCTCATGGAACTGATGTTTAATTCTGTTCTTGTCACTTGGAATCAGCTCTCAGGCACGGATTTCATAATTATCCCTCTAACAGAGGCTCTCTAGAGTGGATGTCCCATAATTTACAGAACCGTCCTCTCGCCAGCTCTCATAAACGGTCTGCTGGCGGGGACCCCACTCTTCCTCGGTGATGGCCTGTGACCCTGCGGGGCTGCTGTCCTGGGTAAGGATGTCGCGACAGCCGGTGTTACCATAGCTGTGGGCTGGCCGGACGCCGGCTCCCACCCCAGAGCTCGCTTTCTTAACGTAAGTTCTCCATCCACTTGCTTTTGGGTTATCGTTCTGTGTCTTAGGTACCCAGCTATACTGATGCTTTTTCTTGTCCATAAATTTCTCCAGGTGATTAAGTTAAGAACATGTTGCCCGTGATGAGTTCCTTTCCTGGCACGCCTGGGATTGCCCCGTTCCAGGCACGTGTTCTTACCACGGCATTTTTACGAAGAGGTTTCGGGAACAGAAATGCATTTGTCCTGTTTGTCACTCTGTTTATGCCGCGGACAAGTCCCAGGGCTTCCTTGTTTGCAAGGCCACCTCCTTGCCTTAGTCTTTGATTCCTCTGTGTGATGCCAGGGTCCCCAGGCAGCCTCCCCTTCCTTGGCCCTGCGGGATGCACCTGGACCCCAGGAGGCGTCTGTTTGCTCCCTGGGCCAGCCTGGGGGCCTCCTCGACCAGTCACCCTACTGGCTTGTTACTTGTGCAGAAGTTTCTTCTAGAACCCTCAGGCTCTACCGGCCACCTGCCCTCTGCGGGTGCCTTTTGTCCCTCTTCCTTTCGTCGTCCTCCCCATCATCCCAGCCTGTCCTCCCAGGGCCCCTCTACCTGTCGGTCCCCAGCCCCATCTCTTTCTGTGCTGTGTCCCTGGGCTGTCATCCGACAGCCCGAGAAACGTCGAGTGAAACATGTCTCCATCTCGGGTGACTTGGGGTCTGCTGAGCAGAAAGGACCGAAGGCTGGCACGGCCTCTCCATGTGCTACTTCTCCTCCTGCCTTAGGGGCAGTTTCTGATCGCAAGCCGCCCTCCTTGTCCGAGACCGTCCCTTTGGTCCACGGGCCCCACCTGTTAACCTGCTCCTCTTTCTCATGTGTGCAGCTGGGTCACAGGTGTGTGGCGGGGTTGAACTAGGGAACAGAAGATTCAGGACAGAAGGACTTGAACGTAGGGGATTTGTTATACAGACGGTGGAAGAGAGGAACGCCAGGTAGAGGACAGAGAGGTGACCAGGGCAAGTCCAGGCTGTGTGTGGCTTATACAACCTTCCGAGGTACGCCGTGACTGTCAGAATGAGATAAAACTGACAACAAATCATACATTTTAAACAGCTGCTCAATGTCATAAGCATCACAAAATCCAGGAAAGTATCGGTCGACTCCTGTCCTGTCTCCAAAGTAATAGTTTCATACTTTTTTTTTTGGAATTACTTCTTTATGTGATAACTTTGAAATATCTTCTATGGAGAGAATAGAAAGAATTAATCCTTCTGGTTGATCAAACATTATGTTTTATTTTTGGTAGTGGAGATGCATAAAAAAATAGACGTTAACACGGAATCAGTGCTGCTGCCGCAAATTTGTGTCCTCAAACGCAAGAATTCTGATAAGTCCTATTCTATGTGATTCCCATCAAGAAAGCAACAGAGGAATCGGGGCATGTGTGACCACCTGGGCTGCATTCCCGTGTGTGGCTCTGACCAGAGAGGCTTTCTGTCCTGACTCGATGTTGCAGAGAATCGAATCCTTTGCTTGTCACTTCACCTCTGGTGACAGGGATCGTCCCCCGTGGACTGGACTCTTGCGTTTCAAATCTTGTTCCTCCCCGAGGCCCACGTTTTCCCGCGCCGGGCACTGCCGGACACGCTCACGGCTGTGACGATGCTTCTCGGTAGGTGGAGTTGGAACAGTCAGTGGAGGGACTGTTCCCGGAACCCATCTCCACGCGGCAGGGTGAGCGGTCGCTGCACTACGCGTGGAAATACCTGAGTGCTACATAAATATAGCCCAACTCGGGCCAAAGTAAACGTCTTTCCAGTTCAACTTCTCCTTAGCAGCAACCCTCTGGCACACACAGGCCAATCTGCGACGGGCAGGAACTCAACAGAAGGGAAGTCGACAGTGATCTCAGTCGTAGTTAATTCATTTTCCATTTTGTACATTTTAGCAAAACGTCTGACCATGTGACTGTGTTCTTACAGCCCTTCTCAGTGCCTTGAGAGGGATGTGTGTAGGTAAAGGGTGTTCAGTGTCTCGTGGAGGCAACCTAGAGATTAGCAGCAGGGCACCACGCCCCCTAGATGAGAGCATGGGAGGGGGAAGTCTCGTCACCAGAGTGCAGAGGTCAGGGTCACCTGGCGGGAGCCCAAAGAAAGATGGGCCTGTCTGGCAGGAGCCGGAACTGCGGAAGAGACAAAACGTGCTGCCAGAGAAACCTTCCAAGGCAGAGGAGGGAGAGGATGACCCTGGTCCTCCCTCGCTGCCGCCTTCCAGTCTCCTCCCGAGCTTCTTGTTGGTGGATCCCAGCTCAAAGCCGGCAGACCTGGGGACCTGGACACCTCCACCTGCAGAGTCAGCTCTCCTGCCACACAAAGGGAGGCATGGACGGGTGAGGAATGAGGGCGGCCAGGCCAGGACCAGCGCCAGGGATGCCAACAGGTGTCTTCCCCTCCAGTATCACCCGGGCAGCCCTCACCGCCCTGCCGTTAGACAGGAAGAAAGACCCCTGCTTCCGAAGCAGCCACCCCACCACGGGGGACCCCTGTCCCCTCCAGCCTTTGCTCCCCGTCAGTGGTAACACTGATGACTGTATCTTCTGGAGAGTTCAGTTGTGAACTTGGTTTTCCATCTGTTACGGACTGAGTCGCGTCCCCCAACAGAATTCATATGTAGAGGCCACGGCCCCCAGTGTGACTATATTTGGAGAAGGGGTGTTTAGGGAGGTCATTTAGATGGAATGAAGTCATAGGGAGGGGCCTCATCCAGCAGGATTGGTGTCCTTGTAAGAAGAGGAAGCAGCACCAGAGATCACTCTTCCCCCCTCGCTTGTGGACAGAGGAAAACCACACGAAGACATACATGGCAAAGAGATGGCTGTTTCCGAGCAAGGAGGGGCCTCGCCAGAAACCAACTCTGATGGCGCCTTGATCTCGGACTTTTGGCCTCCTGAACTGTGAGAAAATAAATTTCTGTTGTTTAAGCCACTCAGTCCATGGTATTCTGTCATGGCAGCACAAGCTAAGACACAATCTGTGTCAGTCAGGGTTCTCCAGAGAGATAGACCGATAGGAGAGAGATGGATAGATAGTTGGATGGATGGGTGGATGGATGAATAGATAGATGGATGGATAGATAGATAGATGGGTGGATGGGTGGATGGATAGATGAATAGATGGATGGGTGGATGGATGGATGGATGGATGGTTGGATGGATGGATAGATGGATAGATGGATGGATAGATAGATGGGTGGATAGATGGATGGATGAATAGATGGGTGGGTGGATGGATGGATGGATAGGTAGATGGATGGATGGGTGTGTGGATAGATGGATGGATAGATGGGTGGGTGGATGGATGGATGGATGGATAGATGGATAGATGGGTAGATGGATGGATGGGTGTGTGGATAGATGGATGGATGGATAGATAAATGGATGGATGGATGGATGGACAGATGGATGGATGGATAGATGGGTAGATGGATAGATGGGTGGGTAGATGGATGGATGGACGGGACAGGATTTGTTAGGGGAGTTAGCTCATGCAGTTTCAGGGACTGAGAAGTTCCATGACAGGCTGTCTGCAGGCTGGAGACCCTGGGAAGCCAGTAGTGTGGCTCAGGCTAAGTCCCAGGAACCAGGGAGGCTGATGGTGTAATTCTGAGTTAGAGGCCAAAGTACTGAGAACCTGGTGTATCCCAGCCCCAGGAGGGGGAGGTGGGAGGAGAGAGAGAGAGAAAGAATGAGAATTTGCCTTTCTTCTGCCTTTTTGTTGGTACCCGCCCCCATTGAGGGTGGATCTTCCCCACTCAACCCACCGACTCACACACCAGTCCCCTCTGGAAACACCCTCACAGACACCCAGAAACAATGCCTTACCCGCTGTCTAGGCATCCCTCAATCCACTCAAGTTGACACCTGAATTAACCCACCACACCATCTGAGCAGGATCGTGGGTGTGTAGAGCACCTGCTGTATGCCAGGTGCCGTAACGAGCACCAGACACAGCAGTGAGTGGACAGGACTCCTCTCTCTTGGAGCTTACATGCAGTAGAAGGAAACAGAAAATCAATCCATCCATCAACTTGTCAGGAAAAATTTCAAATAGCACTAAGTGCTACGCAGGGAATTAAGATAAGGCGATTCCATAGAAAGTGACCGATGGGTTGAGTGGGAAGGGGTCTCAGAGAAGGTCACAGCTGAACTGAGATCGGAAGGACAGAGAGGAGGCTGCGTGCAAGGCGCCTGGGTGGGAGCAAGCTCGGCGCCACCCAGGGACAGCGAGAAGGCTGGAAGGCTGGAGGGAGGCACAGGTTAGAGAGGAGACAGGGCCACATCCAGGATCCTTCCTCCGAAGCTCAGTTACTTCATCTGTGAAAGGGGAAGAATGTGGCACCTCCGGAAGTCACAAGGCCAGCACCGCGTCTGACCTACCAGGCGATGGCTGGCCTTGCTGCTGCAGTGACTACTGCTTTGTAGCCACCAGGAACAATGATGTTATCAGGCTTTGCATTTACAGCAGCCTGGGGGTGTCAGCAACTTCCCTGGGAGACCCGTTTCCCCTCGCTAAGTTCGCAAGGGCCTGGCACCCGGAGGTCAACGGCCTGCAGAGGACCAGCTGCCCAGTGGACTGGAGCATTTGTGCACGGTCCAGGGCTCTTCCTCGCCAGCAGAAACACCCACTTGGGGAAGCGAGTCGGCAGCAGAAGGGGGTTGGGGGGTGTGCCCTGGGTGCTCCTGAGGTGCGTGGGTCACTCTTACCTCCTGGGGGGGGGTCATTCAGACCTCCCGGGGAGCTGCCACAGGGAGCTCAGAGGCAATCAGCAGAGTGGTGGGGAGATGGGGCAGTTTCCTCTTGGTTCTCTCATCCCGCTGCCCCCCGACTTCCCAAGAGCAGATATCTCGCCTTCGTGTGTTAACGGGGCTCCGGGGACCTGGGCGCCCCAGGGAGGCGCTAGTCTCAGGAGCGCAGAGATGGGCTCGCTGTCCTCTGCCCATGTCTCCTGGTGGCTCCCACCCCACCCCTCTGCATCTCGTTGCTTCCCTGGCCTCTCTGTTTGGGTGCTTTGGGGCGACATGGAATCCAACACACAGGCCGGCTTCAAAGGCTACTCCTCCTGTCCGGCGTCCTGGTGAGACCTACCTCCTGGCCTTGTAGCACGGCTTCTTGGAGGGAGTGTTGTTCAGAGCAGGCTCCTAGCCCCTGGCGCCTCTGACTTTCCCTGGCTGTTTTTGGCCAGTCACGGCGTGCGGAGCTGAGGCTCGGGGGCAGGGCTGACCCGTCCAGGGCCACACAGCTCAGTGTTAACTCTCAGAACTTGGGCATTCACCTCCCTCCCTGGGCACTTCCACCCGTGGTGGGTCTCTGGATGGATAGATGGGTGGAGGTCACTAACGGCCAGCTCTGGTCGGCTGAAAGTTAAATCCGCCTCTCTGTTCTTCCCCCATCACCTTCTCAGGCGATGGATTAAATTTGAATTCCAGATTAACAAGGATTGATTTTTGGTATAGGCATATCCCACAAAACATTTGGGATATACTTATGCATAAAAAATTAATATTTTTAATTGTTAAAATCGTTCATCTGAAATTCAGGTTTAACTGAGCGTCCTGTATCTTGCATGGCAGCTACATGGGGGGGACCAGAGTCCCAGCGCCCGCTGGCGAGCTTTCAGGGATGGGCTCTGTGGCTTCAACGGATGGCACTTCCACTTCCATGGCACTGATGTCAGTGCTCTGTGGCTTCCACTGATGTCCCATGATGGGCGTGGCCATCTGGTGAGGCGGCTGCCTGGTGCCCAACGTGGATGGCAGGGCCCTCGGGGGCACACGAGCTGGTCTCCCTTCCCCGGCCTGTGCGCCGGGCACGATTGTTAGTTTGCCACCAGGAGAGCCGCGTTTGGGTGCCCTGGTACCCACAGCTCCTCGAACAGCGCCTCATGCAGACGAGATGCCCCGGAAGTGTTTCCTTGGGTCTACGTGTCGTAGATGTGGACACTGAGGCTCAGGAAGAGAAAGAACTTGCCCAAGGACACAGTAAGAGCTGGAGGTGCATTCGCACCCCGATCTCTCTTCCTCCAGATGCGGAGCCTGCTCTGGCTTCCGAGCCTGACCCTGACCCAAACGGGGCCGAGGTTGCTGCACCAGGCCCAGCGTGGTGCCCCCCCTTGCTTGGCACTTTGTAGCTGGGAGGGCTGTTTGCTCCCGTGGGAGCTGAGGGGCTGGAAGCTCCCCCTCTTCACAGGTCTGAGCCGGGAGCTGGAGAAGGGACTAGAACCCCGGCACTAGGCCAAGGGCTCTGCTGAGAACACCTTCTGCAGCGTAGAATCTTCTGTAGGAGTGAAGGGCTTCCTCACCTGTGGGCCAGTCAGTTGCCGCCTGGCCATGGGGGTGGGGAAAGGTCGCCCAGTGCTGGGGGAGGGGCTGCTCCCCCCTCCCCAGTGCCCCTATTCAGGGCTCCAGGCAGCAAGGGGCAAGGGCTGAGGTGGCCGCTATCTCCCTATCTCAGGCTCCCCTGGAGATAAGGCTGAGTATTTGGGTTGCGGGAGATAAGCCTGGAATGTGACTCTTCACTGCACCTGAAACCCTTGACTGTGACCCAGCCCTTCACAGCTTCTGTGGGCAAAGGACCCAGCCAGGCAGAGCGAGACCCCCATCCTGGGCTGGTGGCAGGGGAGGGATGGGAGAGGGCAGAGGCAGAGCTACCCCCACCAAGGGCTGCCTTGACCCATGCCACCCCGTCCTTTTCCGAGGGGCTCTCTCAGAAGTTTTGAGAAAAGGTTGGGACTCGATTCTTTCCTGTAGGTAGTTTCTGTCATTACTGAAAGTGGGTATTTGTGCACAGTGGGTTGTCACAGCACCTCCTCCTGCAAAGCTCCCTTTGTGACTTTAACCGAGAAAGGAATGTCCAGGCCCCCTTGGTTGTTGGCACAAAAGCAGAACTGGAGTGTAGCAGTGTCACCTCCCCTAGGACAGCCTGGCCCCTGCTCTGCCCCAGGGGCTAAGATGTCTGGGCTCTTAGAAACCCCAGAGGGTTTGGAGCTGTCCTGGATCACGGGGTTGGGGGAGGGGGGTCCTGGAAGGGTCTGGAAGGATCTGGAAGGAGACAACCACTTCAACCTTGTATTTCACCAGGTTCCCTCGTAACAACTTGGTTAAAAGAAAAAAGTAAAGGCCTCGCACTGATGGTATCTTCCCCTGTCCAGGTCCCCAAGTTGTATGCACTGGGGAAAACCCATCAGAGAATCTCGGGGCTCCCGGACTCTCGGGCCAGCGCCCCTCTCTGCAAGGCTGCTGCTCCCCAGGGGGCTGCACTTGCTGGGGTTGGGGCAAAGGGGCCAGGAGGGCGCCAGGCAGTTTGCTTGGTGTCCGTGGCCTGGCTCTGCCTGGGAGGGGGCTCCGTGTCCTGAATGCTGGTCCACAAGGAAGGCGCGTCCGGGGTGTCCAGGTCTCCTCTGCCGGCCCAGGACCAGAAGCCCCAGCTTCCCTCCTGCTTTTAAGGGCTGTGTTCTTTCCTGCTTAGAACACAGGCCAGGGAGGGGCCCCCAGCTTCCTGTCGTCTGTTGTCTCTTGTCCTATCTTATCTGAAGTGTGTTTTAATCTCATTAAGTTTTACTGATGTTTGTCACTGGCCTGGGTTTGTGAACATACATGAAGTGGCCTTTGCCCTGGCCGAGGTGAGCAGATGCCAGGTAGGCAGGTTCCCGGGGCCCGGTCTTGGTGAGCAGCCGGTCGGAGCTCCCCAAATCCTGACTGTTCTCTCTGGATCTAGGAAACTGCCCCGTCTTGTCTAATGTGCCCCTCGCCGTGGTCTGGGGAGGGGTTTTGACTCCCCTGAATGAAGAGGGAGTCAGTAGAACCGACAGCCTGCCTGGGGGTCGCGGTGCCAGCCTTAACGCACCAGGTACATCTTGTTAAAATGCATCAGCGCCGGGCAGCCAAGCTTTGCTAAGAGCTCCCTGGGTCCAGGCTGGTTTACATGTCTGTTGTACAATAATAATAATAATAATATATTATAATAAGCAACGTGATAATAATACCACTTATTGAGTGTTTACTTTGTGCCAGGCACTGTGCTAAGTGCTTAGAATGTGTGACCTCATTTAGGCTTTTTTTTTTGCTTAGAGTTACCTTTATTTTTTATTTTAAAATTTTTTGATACATTATATTCGTCCATATTTATGGGGTACGTGTGAAATTTTGATACACACATAGAATGTGTGATGGGTCAGTGGACCAAGTCAGGGTACTTAGAGCATCTTCATTTGATCTTAACCTGTAAGTCAGCACCTTCTCCGTCCCCAGTCGCCGATGAGGAAGCCGAGACTTCAATCTCAGAGGTCACTTCCTGCGGCCACACCTGGTGCCCTGTGAGGTCTGAATTTGAACCCTGATCTTCTAGCTCCGGACTTTCCTCCCTCCTTTGTTTCTGAGAGCGCCAATGAATTGGTCTAACTCCAGACAGCTGAATTTCAGTCGTCTTCTCTCCTTCTGAATATGTTTTATTTTAAAATCACATAAAAATAACTCAATTCTCAACCGGAACGACTGGGTCGTCAGATGTCTTGGGGGCTTTTCAAGCTACCTCTGTGCTGGCCTCCGCCCCAGGCCTGAGTAATTATGTCTGGGGAGCCGAAAGGGAGCTGCTCCTGGCTGGGGTCTCTTCCTGGGTGGTGGCAGTGACTGGTGGCGGCAATTGCGCCGGGCCTGGCGGTTTGCTCGGTGCAGGGCGATCCCAGGCCACTCTTTCCCCCTTATTAACAGAGCTTGCTTTGATCTTCCCTGTGCCAGGGGCTGCCAGACACCAGATGGCCGTTTTGGGAAATCGGAAAAATAAACAGTGTAAATAAAACAAAAACTCCACCCGAAAAATCCAAGACAGATGCTGTTTTCCTCATCAGCGTTCCGCTACCCCCGCCCGGCGTGGGGAGAATGGGCGAGAACGTTTCTCAGGGATCAGGCGCCCTGGGCTTGTTCAACCTGGATGCGTCCTCTTCCCGTTGGCTTTCTCCCGGAAGCCAGAGGACAGGCGGCAGGGGTGGGTGTCTGGCTGGCACGGCGAGGAGGACAGGCCAGCCTCTGTCACCAGCGTCCCCTGGAGAGATGTGGGTCCCAGCCGGAAGTGACTCAGTCCGTGGGAATGTTTGTCCCGTTCTTCTCTGATGGGCTGGCCTCTCCTCACGCCGTGTCGTTTCCGTATTGGGGCGCGGTGGGTTTGGGGGCACAGCTGTCATTCACGAGTGCCACTCTCGGCGTTGGGCAGCCGAGCCTCAGTGGCCCGTCGACGCGTGTGCATGGGGCGTGTCACTGCACACAGCGTGTCTTGTGACTGGGTGCGTGGACGGGCGGTCACAGCTGCCGCAGGAGTGAGCCAAGCCGGGGTTGGGGAGACCCAGACTCCCCACCGTGCACTCTCAGCAGCCTTGGGGGCAGGGACTGTCGCCCTCCCCTCCCCTCTTCTCCCCTCCCCTCCCTGCCGGCCCTGCGCAGCCTCCAGAGCCGCTGTTGGTTCTGGGAGCCAGTTGCGGGGGCTCCCGCCCTGTGCCCCCCGCAGGTCTACGGCCAGGTCAGCCTCTCTGCCCACCGGGGCTGGCCTGGAGTCCCTGGGTTTTCTCAGCAGGGAGCGCCGAGAGAAGGATGCTGCATGAGGTCGTGGACGCGGCTGGGTTGGGCAAGGGGCTCGAGGAGACGTTAGCGGCTGCTCGACTTGGGCAGTGTGCCCATCTCTGAGCCTTGCTTCCCTGCTCCGTGAGACCTGGGTGGCGGCGCCCGTCTGCTGGGGTCGTTGGGTTGAGTGAACGGACGGCTTGCGACCGGTCAGTGGGCGTCCCTGTGTCACATTGCCCCCCACCCGTCCCCTCCTTCAGGGCTCAGCTTGGTCCTCGCCGCCTCCTTAAAGCCTCCGTGGTTGCCGCGGGCGTCAGTGCCCACACCCACCTCGTGCTGCGCGTCTCTCTCAGGGTCTCCGCGCGTGGCAGGTGGGTTCAACTAAGGTTGCGGCACATCTTGGGGTCCCCCCAGCACTGGAGAGGCTCAGGCTTAGCATTGACCGTCCATACCAGGTCCCTGAGGACAGACCATGCGTGGGTATGGGCCTGGGGAGCTGGACACAAAGGCCAGATGTGCAGGTCACTCCACGGTAGCTCCAGAAGCTCTAGAGACAACGCTGGCTGCATCCGCTTCCAGATGGTCACAGTCCAGGGGTGGGTTTGTGGAGCAGGCGGACGGACAGACGGACGGACGGATGGACGATGGTTGCTGCAAAAGCCTCTCCTTGGACCAGCAGCCAGGGTGGGGGGCAGGTGGTGGAGGCTGCAGGGCGTGTCTGGGCCTACCCTGGTCCCTTGTCTCGCTGTCGGTGGTGATGGCTCTGCTGGGCTGGTCCGGGTGTCCTCGCAGCACTCTGAAGGTTGGCTGCATGGCGTTGTGGGGGACACCTGCAGAGTGCTGTCCCTGGCACCGTCTGCCACTCCTGGGCCGCTCCTCTTGGCAGCCTTTGGTTTGCTCAGCTTAGCACCTCGGCAAATCCCTCGAGTCAGGACTTGCCCGCCTTAAGCCGCTCCAGCGCGCGAGCGCTGGGCCAAGGGCCGCGTGTGGGTGGAGGGAGCGCGTGCCGCATGGGGCTGCTCTAATCTGGGGCTCTGTCCTTGTTCCCTCCAGGGGCAGGAGGTGAGAACAGCTTGTCCCTCACCTGCACCAAATCCAGCCGGCTCCACCCAGGCCTGGGAGCCGAGGGGGCTGGGTTGGGGCTGCCCCCGTGTTACAGACCCTGGGGTAGGGGAGCCCCAGACCGTAGGACAGGCAGACACGGGCTATAGGAGGGCTGGCCTGTGCCTGGCAGGGCACCAGCCCCTCTCTCCACCCAGAGATGGCCATGGCGGCACTGTGCACTTGAGCAGAGCCCAGACTTTGGAGTGTGATGGATTGGGTGTGTTCTGGGCTCAACTCCTAGTGGCACCGGCAAGTCACTGAGCCCTGCTGAGACTCAGCTGTCATCTGCAGAGCGGGGTGGTGAGGGTGGTGAGTGAGAGAATGTGCGTGCAGGGTTTGGTCCAGTGCCCAGACAGTGGCCAGCATCTGGATGGTGGCAGCTGTCATCAGGTCCAAGCTTACCTGGAAGGACGAGGACCCCTGACCCCAGAAGGGTCCCATTTCTGGTTCTGGAGCCCCTGGCAGGAGCAGAGGCCAGCGTTAACCATCCACCAGGAGGGAGAGCCCCAGTGACCTCGTGTGACCTTTGCCTTTTGTCTCTGTCTTTAGGAGTCACGAGGACCTCCAGCGGCCGTCTCCGGAGGCTTGGTGACCCAGCTGGCCCAGGTAAGTGGCCTGTCCTGCCTCGGTCTCCTTCCTTCTCCTGGTCTAGGACAGAGCCCCCACCTGGCCTTCCTGGCTGAGTGGGGCCACTTGCCCCCTGTCCAGGGAGATGTCATCTTTGACAGTTACGGATAGAGGTGGCTTCCAGGCCTGTCAACGCTGCCCTGCCCTGGAGACCATCATCGTGGGGGCAGGGGCCGTCCTCCTCTCCCCGGGCAGCCACCCCAGGCACAGGGAGAAGGCCACGTGCAGGACAGAGGAGCAAGCGGGGGATGGATACCGTAGGACAGCCCGGTTTGAGGTGCTGAGGGGACGTGCATGCCAAGGAAGAGTGGCTTTGAGCCAGGGCTGTCCGGTGCCGGTTCAGCACTTGTGGCCCACCGAGGCGGCTCCCTGCAGCCTGGCAGGGTTGCAGATGCTCCCGGGACAGAGCAGCTAGGCTGGCGTCACCCAGGATTATATACGTGCGTTCCCGGGGGTGGTCACTGCGCTGCTCTTTCTGCTGCTTCTGTGTGTTTGAAATTTTTCCACACTAACCACGGGGAGGGGGAAAAGACACTCCCCCAGTCGGAGCTCTGGGGCAGGAGTTGCTGCTCACAGGCGTGGAAGGGACTCCACCAGCCACGGGTCCAGCCTGGGCAGGGAGGGGACAGAGGGCCCAGAGCTGGGCCTGTGCGTTGTCTCCCCGCTGGGTGTCTCAGGCCGTCTGACCCCCGTGTGGCCATCATAAGCACCCCGTGTTCCTGAGTCCACCTTGTTGCTTCTTGGCTGTCACTTCCAGCGGCCAGGCTGGGGGACGTGCCTTGTCTGGTGGCCTCTATTTGGAGAGGACGTTGGGTCACAGAGATGAGGGGACTCGCCTCCCCTAGGAGATGAGGAGCTCTGAGCAGAGCAGAGACGGCTCCTCTGCATGTATGTGCCGGGGCCACCAGGAGAGGGGGCATCACGTGGACAGGCAACAGGGACTGTGCCCTCACGGAGCAGCCGTTCTGGAGGAGACAGAAATTAGAGGAGGACGCAGAGAGAAATCCACACAAACGGAGCATCTGCGAACCGGGGCTGCTTTCAGACCCAGGACAGGGTGCCCAAGGGGACCCGGGGACAGGTGCCTACCTGGAGCCCATATCCCACCCAGCCCTGTCTGGTGGAACTTTCTGGATGGTGAGTTTGTTCCACACCTGCCCTGACCCGTGTGGTAGCTGCAAGTCACGGGAGTCTATTGCCCACGTGAAGTATACATTTTTAACTTTATTTCATTCATTCATTTGCACAGAATTAGTTAATTTATTTTTACTTACTTTCCACTTAATATCTACGTGTGGCCAGTGGCTATGAAACTGGACAGTTCTAGTCTGCACTGGCTCCCTGGGACCCCAGAATTCTGTACCCAAAATGTTCCCGAGCCTCCTCCTGCGAGGCCGGCACAGACCTCCCCTCCGTCCATCCTCCAGAGGCGGACACGGCGCCAGTGGGCTGCGTGCCCCCAGGCCCGTCGAGTGGCGAGGGTGGCTCTCTGCAGGGAGTGGGGGTGGCGAGGATGGCGTGTGCATAGCATGTGGGTGACGTGGGGCCGCGTGTGGGCGTGCAGTGCCTGTGAGGGCCCTTGTGGTGCAGGATGGGACTGGGTGTGGGAGGGGGAGGGGGACGCTCCGGCTGGAGGCCTTTGGGGCGGCCGAGTGATTCAGCACCGCGGTTAAGAGGGGCTCCACCCACCGCAGCCATGTTGGCCACTAACCACTGGACGGCCCAGCTGCTGCTGTGTTTCTAGGGGACTTTCTCTGGGCCCCTCGCCCTGCAGCGGGTCTACCTCTCCGTCTCCCTCCCTGTCCAAGGCCAGCCCGGGCTGGATGGGTGTGGAAGGGCCCCCGTGCTCCCGGGGTGAGGTCTCAGGAGGCTGGCACCCCAGGCTGCGTGGACACGGGCTCTGGCTGCCGCTTCCTGTGCTCAGACTGGACGGTTCTGTGCCGTCAGCACTTGGCAGCCGTGACCACAGCTCAGCTTGGAAGCCTAAGGCATAATTTGCTGAAGCCCAAAGCTGCAAGCCGGTGATCTGGGTTTGCACGGGTCTGCCTGCTGACACGCAGAATCCTCCCCGTGCGCCTCCGCGGGCCGCAGCCCAGACACCCTTTCCTCATCTTCGGGCGTCGGGCTCTGTCCCTGCCTCCCTGCTGCTCAGACCTACCCACAGGCAGGGCTTCTTCCCTGGACCCCCGGCCTCCCCGGCTTCCAAGGTCCGAATCCCCATTTGGAGCCACTGCTCAGTCTGGCTTTTTTGTCACACTTGCTGGCTTGTCTCCTGTGTCTAGGACTCTGCACCCTATTTCCTGCCCAGAAGGGCAAAGGTTCTTCTCGAGGCTGTCTGGGACTAGGCCAGGGATGGCAGGAGCCACCGTCCCTCAGCTTACGCAACGCCCATGGGTCAACCCAAATGCTCACGCGGTTTCTCTCCTTATATTTTTATTTTATTTTATTTTATTTTATTTTATTTTATTTTATTTTATTTTATTTTATTTTATGACAAAGTCTCACTCTGTTGCCCAGGCTGGAGTGCAGTGGCATCATCATAGCTCACAGCAACCTCAAACTCCTGGGCTCAAGTGATCCTCCTGCCTCAGCCTCCTGAGTAGCTGGGGCTACAGGCATGCGCCACCACGCCTGGCTAATTTTTTCTGTTTTTAGTAGAGACGGGGTCTTGCTCTTGCTCTTGCTCAGGCTGGTCTCCAACTCTTGACCTCAAGCAATCTTCCCAACTCGGCCTCCCAGAGTGTTAGGATTATAGGCGTGAGCCACCTTGCCTGTCCTTGCCTTATATTTTTTAATGAAACTGTTAGACATTTAAAAAGCATAAAGAACAAAGTAACAAAACACCTCCGTGCCCACCATCCCGTTAAGAAATGCTATGTTACAGGTGTAGCCGAAACCCCAGGTGGCCCTGTCCACCCCAGCCCCGCCCCCGCCCAGGTGGCCCCTCACCTGAATGTGGATCTGATCCTGGTCAGGCGTGTCCGTGCCGTGTGGCTGTGTGTGTCTGGATAATCTGCGTCTCGTCCCGTGTGCCGTCAGCGCGGTGCCAGTGGTGTCCTGCCGGAGTCAGTGGCTGCTCTTTGCTTGTCCACACAACGTGCTGGCTTTGGGCTCTGTCCCCGCAGGTCGGCGGCGCATCCGTTGTGACTGCAGGTGCGCACTCCTCTGCGTGGGAGGCAGAGTCTGTCTGCGCCTCCGCCTTTTGGTGGCGTTGACGGAGGGTCTTCGCTGCTACAGACGCCGCTGGGAATGTCCTTGAGCGTGTCCTGGGCACGCGCTTGTGCCCCCGGCTGGGTCTGCTGGGCTGTGCAGCCCTTCTAGCCACCACGCACCCTCCCGAGGGGCTTCCCCTCTGTGTCCTCCCACATTTGCCCACTTTCCTGTCTCAAGCAGCCTCCTGGGGCCACCGTCTCCAGACTGCAGCCTCTGGCCAACCTTTGCCCCGTTCCCATGGCGCCCAGAGCATTTCCCCGGGCGGGTGTGCCTGAGCCTCCCCGGCCTGCCGCCTGGTCCCTGCCGGGGTCCTGGAGCCGCCGCCTCCCGCCGGCATCCTGCTCGTTGCCCAGCAGGGTCCTACTTTTCCTCCTCCCAGCAGCTCTAGGGTTTGTGGCCTCGTCCCCAGCCCCACCATCGCACCCTCTGTGCCAGGTTGAACAGTGTCTCCCCAAAATTCACGTCCACCAAGAACCTCAGAATGTGGCCTGGGATTTGGACATAGGGTCTTTGCAGATGTGAGTAGTTCAGGATCCCGACATGAGCTCATCCGGATTAGGGTGGGCCCTACATCCCGTGACTTCTCATAGGAAGAGGAGAGGGCACAGCACTCGGGGAGACGCTGAGTGAAGACCGAGGCAGAGGGGAGGGATGCGCCGTCGCCGGGACGGCCCGGGAAGGGCCGGGAAGGACCCTGCGCCCCAGGGTCTTTGCAGGGAACGGGGCCCTACAGCACCTGGATTTTGGATTTCTGGCATCCAGAACCGTGAGAGAATCAGTAGCTAGGCCGGGCGCGGTGGCTCACGCCTGTAATCCTAGCTCTCTGGGAGGCC
>VBSM01003215.1:542076-581613 GCA_008086735.1 Cheirogaleus medius | reverse complement strand
AAAAAAAAAGAATCAATAGCTGTTGTTTTAAGCCCCCCCAGTTTGTAGCCATTCGTTACGGCAGCCGCAGGAGTCCGGCACACCCCCCTACCCGGTGTCATGGACGGACGATGCCTCACCCACAGAAGGATCTCCCTAAAACACTGGGGTCCCAAGTGTCTCTGCCCTTGCAGGGGGACGCCAGACAGGAAGGTTCAAAAGGGCTCTCCCCGACCCTGGGCCGCCCGCTCCTCCCCTGCACCAGCTCCCACCTCCCTCCGCAGCCGTGGACGGGGCTGGGATGCTCGCAGGGCACACGGTGGCTGCCGGTACGTGTTGTTGAAACGACCTTGATAGGAGCAGCTTGGGGGAATCAGCCAAAAGACCAGTTTCTCTATCTCTTTACTTTGAGGCAGGGTCTCACTCTGTCACCTGGGCTGGAGTGCAATAGTGAGCTCAGAGCTCCCACTCCTGGGCTCAAGCGATCCTCCCACCTTGGCCTCCCAGACTGCTGGCATTGCAGGCCTGAGCCACCGCACCCAGCCAAAAACTAGTTTCAAATCGGAATATCCGCCTTCTTTTGCCTCGGCTACAGAGTAGCTTTCCCCTTTGTGTGCCTTCTGGGGAAGAAATTGATGGAGAATGCGATGTCTCCAGGGAGGAGGGGGCCACAGAGGGGGTCTGGATAATGGGCAGGCACCAGGCACTTGTGGTTATTTAAATTTAAATTATTTAACATAAATGAAAACCTCGTGCCTTGGTAGCGCTGCCACAGTGCAGGCGCTCAGCACCACATGTGGCTACCATGTTGAACACGGCAGCTACAGAACGTTTACATCACTGCAGAAAGTTCGACGGGGCGGCGCCGGGTTGGATACTCTTCACGTTGGATCTTCGCGTGCATTGCTCATGCTAGGAACAACTGTCGAGCACCTACTGAGCAGGCAGAACCGGGGTCTGCAGGGAAAGTCACCCACTCATGGAGTTTTACGTCTGCTGGGGACAAGCTTAAACTCCAGGGCCCTCTGCAAAGGACCCTGGCCTCTGCACCCCCGGGACCCCCTTGTCCTGCACAGGCGGCTGGGGGCCCTTTGCGAAGGGAGCGCCAGCGCCGGCTCCGGGACGGATGGCTGAGCGCGAGAGCCGTTAGCGGTGGAGGAATTTGGCCCGTCTGGGCTGTTTCTCCCATTGTCTTGGTTTCCTTCCACGCTGACCTGGAAGGACTCCCAGAGCAACGGGCCGGCCTGCCGTCCGCACCAGTAAACCTGCCGCGGCCCCAAGGGCCGAGAGTAGCTGGGTTGTATTTGTTTAGGAACAGCCGAAGTTTGGGGCACAATAAAAAGTGGAGGGAATATTCTGGAGAGGCATGCGGCTGCCCCAGGCTGAGGCTGGCCTGGAGGGTCTTGGCAGGCTCTGCTGGCAGGTACGGTGGTGGCGGCGGTGGCTGCGGCAGGGTCGGCGGGAGGGCCGGGCTTGGAGATCCATCGTTTTTCATTCAGGGAAGCAAAGTTCGGTGGTTGGGTCGGGATGAGCAGGAAGCCAGCAGAGCCGTCGTTCTGAAGCGAGAGGTTGCGGCATCTCCCGCTAGCTTGGTGGTCGCGCGTTGGATTCGCAGGCACCTGCGCTATGGGAGGGGGCAGGGGGGCAGGTGGCAGAAAGTCTGAGCCCAGAGTGTCAAAAAGTGTCCAGAGAGTCCCTCTCCCCACCTCTGCACAGGACAGTCAAGGTGGTGCCACTCAGGAAGCCCCTTTTCCGGAGGCCCCTGCTGCCTGCAGGACGTGCTCCCTCTCCTGGACGGCTGGGGCAGACCAGGGCCCCCTGGCCTGGTAGAGGGAGCTCAGGCCATGCTGAGGCATGCCTGGCACTGTCCCCTCCCAGCCGGGTGTGGGGGGATGAAGATGCGCTTCACGGAAGGGGACAGGGGCACCAGCTCTCAGCGTGATGTGCCTGGGGGGTGAAGGGAACACGGCCCCCACTGGGCCTTGGTCACAGAGGCCAGAGAGGTGGGTGGGGAAGGAGGAGCCACCCATACCTTTCACTTTTGTTTCACATGAGAGCAGGGGCTTAGTCTGCAGACACTGCCGGTTTGGAGTATGAATTTCCACGGAGGAGGAAAATCTATGCCCAGAGGCCCTGAGGTCAGGGCTGTCCATGAAGGCTTGGCTGCGTTGGGGAGCAGGATGGGAGGGAAGGGGCACCCAGGAAGGCTGCCTGACAGAGGAGGCATTTGACTGAGCCTCGATAAATAAACAGTTCCCAGGCTACGCCGGAGAGAGAGGAACGATTGTTTCACTTCTCTCCACGCGATGCCCCCTCTTCCCCTCCCCTGCCCGGGCCCTGTGCCTGCAGAGCCCCACTCTGCAATTCGGAGGAGCTTCGGACTGGCGATGGTGACGTCCCAAAGAAAGCGGCCAGGGGTCTGTGGGGGCTGAAGACGCCCTCCTGGGAACTGTCTGGAAGGGGCTGTTGGGTAACAGTGCCCGCCCGGGATGTGGGCAGGCTGGGGCGGCCGGGAGCTGGGGCTCGTGGGCTGGCAGAGCCGGAAGTTCCCAAAGCCGTGGCCCTGAGCGTCCTGCCTCCCCGGGACAGCAAGCCTGGGTCACCGCAGGACCCCTCACTGCGTTTAATACGCTCAGATCCAAGATGGGGATAAAGTTTGACCCGACCACGGAAACCTCCCCAGTGTTCCTTGGAGCGGGGAGCCGCGTGGGGAAGCCGCTACAGGACTCGAGTGTGGCCCGGCCTGGTCAGTCGCCCCCGAATGCCTGCACTGCGGCTAGCACTCCGCGAGTGGTGGGGAGTTGGCGCCTCCTCCTCTGCCCCCCACCCCGGCCTGGCCCTACCCGACCTCTGCCCCACCTCTGAGCCGGCTTGTGACTGACGAGGGCCCCGGCGGAGCCAATCGGCGCTGCCAGGTTTTCAGTTTCAAATTCCCCGGCTTGGGCCGGTGGTCTTGCAGGTCTAGGCATGGCCGGGAAATGGTGCACAGCGCACAGTAGGCAGCCGGGTGGCGAGCCTGCCGCGGCCCTGCTCCCTACCTGGTCCCCTACTCACACTTCCACACCCCCAACCCCCGGCCCCGGTCAGCAGCCTCGCGGCCCCCGCGGACTTGCCCGCTGTGGCGGGAGCTGGTTTGGAGGGTGTCACGCAGCCTTCGCTGGGCTTCTTCTCCATGTTTTGTCTGTAGTTTCTAAATTTAACACAGTGCACAGATATTACATTTATAATCAGACCAATCTGGAATATTATTTCGCAATCGAGAAAGAGATGAAATAGACAGACCAAGAAACCTCTGTGATTCCCACCGTTCTGAGTCAACGCTTGTTAGCGGCTGGTTTAACACAGTGTTTTAGAAGGAAATAAAATGACAGAAGACGGGCCAGGGAACGCTGCGCTGTGGTCCATGGTGCCTGCCCCAGCTTCCTCCCGCGGCTGCGACAAATGACCATGGACTGGGAAGGTCACACAACACAAGTTCATTCTCTCATGGTTCTGGAGGCTGCACGTCTGAAGTTGGGGTGTCAGCAGGACCCGTCCCCTCGGAGAACCCATCCCTGCCTCTTCCCACTTCCGGGGCAGCCGTTGCTCTCGGCTCATGCCTGCGTCACTCACTCCTGCCTTCAAGGCAGCACCTTCACGCCCCTGGGCTCCATCTCAGCCTTCTCCTTGTGTCAGGTCTCTCTCTGTCCCCCCCTCAGACCCACCATGGCCTTCAGGGCCCACCCAGGTACTCTAGGAAGACCTCCCCACCCAAGATCCTTCTGGTGCTCACATTTGCAAAGACCCTTTTTCCAAAGACGGTCACATTGACAGGTTCTAGGGATTAGGCTGTGATATTTTGGGGGCCATCACTCAGCCCACTGCGGTGCCCGAGAGCCCCCAGCCCCCCACCCTGGCTGAGACACCGTCCCCCTTCCCTCCCCACGCAGGCCGCCTTTGCCGTTGGGGTCCTCTAGGCTCTTTGGGGGAGGCCGGCTGCTGTTTGGTGTCTCCCAGAAGTCTGGAAACTGTCTCCCCGCTCTCCAAGAAGATGCCCTTTCTGCCCAGGAGACCACTTTTGGGGTCCTGTCCCAGGCAGGGAGGGGATGGGGACTGCAGCACGAAGTGGCATTCGAGGGCCTTTGGCTCTGTCATCTAGCTGAGAGCTGTTCATGGCCCTCACCTGGTCATAGGTAGCTCACCTGGCCCCGTGGGGCAGGGGTTACAAACTCAGAGGCCTCCGGGGGTTTCTGGGCCAATAATGGAAACTCGTAACGGGGCCTTGGACCAGAACAAACCAGGAACTGTGTGTTTCATAGGAAGGGCCCAGCAGCCTTCAAACCTGCCCTGTGTGGCCAAGCGGGATGGCCTCTCTGATGTGGCCACATACCCTCCCTCTTTCAAGAGAAGCTAAAAATCTGCAGTTCTCAGGGAAAGCGCCTGAGTCCTAAATGTTGGCATGCATACACATTTTCTTTGAACAGGGTTGGACAAACAGAACCTGTCTCTGTGTCTCAGGTTTGAATGAACCCTTGAGGTGAAGGGAGCAGAGGAGTGGCCCCCAACCTCCACCCTGGCGACACACACTGTAGCCCATGGGCCCGCCCAGACTCTGACCACCAGGTGCTGGTGGGGGGTTGCCAGGTGAGCAGCCCCAGGGGACCCCAGAAAACAGCACTGACACCCCCAGCCGGCCCCGAGTTCCCAGAGAGGCGCGGCATCTGGGGAGGTCGGCTCGAGAAGACATGCTCCCTCCCAGGGGACGGCCAGGAGCTACTGACTCATGAGCGTGTGGTTGGAATCTTCCAGGAAGTCCCTGTCCTGCTCTCCCTCTCGGCTTGGGCGGGGACAGCAGCTGCCTCTGTCTAACGGGACAGGAGAACTTCGCAGGGTTCCTCCTGGGCAGGTGCTCTGGAACCTTCTCTCGGCCTGCCTGCCCGGGACACGGCCACCCCTCATGCCCAGCTGAGTCGGGGTGCCGGGTGCAGGAAGGGCTGGGCCAGCCCGGGGTGGAGGAAGGCGAGGCAGGCATACGGGAACTGGGCTTTTTAAGCGCTTAAACCCGAGGAAATCGTAGCATCGCGGGACGGGGAAAATGAAAGACTTTGGAAGTCGCCAGGAATTTGACTCTGTGAGTTGGTTTCCAAGAGGCTAAGTTAAGCATCTCCAAGTGGATAATAAAAAGGAGCAGCGAGACTCCGGCGGCGGGAGCTGGCAGTGGAGGGAGGAGGCCGCCGGAAGCTGCTGGACCTCTGTAGCCTCCGCACCGAGGGACGCGCCGCGGCCAGCGCTGACTCCCGGGGCCACCCTGGCCCTTTCCCCGGCCGCTGCTTTTTGAATTTCTCTCCTCTGCTCCCTTTCTCCTCTGGTTTCAAAGAGACAATGCTACTTCAGTTTGGAGCACAAACATATGATCAGCACATGGAAATGTGGTAATTTGGATGCATTCGTGATTGCAACAGATTGAAGAAATTAGACCAGACAAAGAGTGTTTTTGGAGGAGGAGGAGGAGGAGGCAGAAAGGGGGGGCGACGGGGGTGAGAAAGGGGACGCCGGGACGCCCGCCTGCTGCTAAATATATCCGTAGGAATGGAGAGGGACCGGATCTCAGGTAGGCGCAAGGCCCCCCGGCCCCGGCCGCGGCCCGCCGGCCCCCACGCTCGGGGCTCTTTCTCTGCTTGGGGGACGTAAGCACCCAAGGGTCGCTTTTGCTCATTTTCGTGGAAACATTTCTTTTCCTTTTGACTGTTCTGAGTTGGGACAGAATGTTGTTCCAAAAGCTGAGCTCTGCTAAGTCTGGCTTTTATTTAAACTCTGCTCTCCTCCCCCCTGGCCATTTCTCCTTCCTTCCCCATGTGCCACCCCTGCATCTCATGGCCACTGCGGGTGCTGAGACCCTGGGCTCTGGGGAAGGTGGGGGGACCTGCCCCTGGCGCTCAGGTCCAGGGCGGCGCTCAGGACGCTCAGACGCTGGCCGGTGGTTGCTTTGTCCGCCAGGTGGCTTGTTTTGCTGCCAGCCAAGGTCTGTCTTCAAGGCCACCCCGAACTCCTCCCTGAAGTAGCACTTTGGTGCCTTCCTGGCAGCTGATTACAGAGGTGGAAGCTCCCGGTGCGCAGAGGAGCCAGCGTGTCTGGGAGTGTGCACGCGTGTGCACGTGTGGCCGTTCATGTCGGCACCCCCCCACGCCCCCAGTGGGCATAGACCCGAGGGTCGGGGGTGTGAGTCGAAAAATGAAGAGAAACGAGGCTTCCCCTCCCTTAGTCACCCCGGCTAGAAAATTCCCCTCTCCAGGCCAGACCTCCTCATTCCTTCACTCGCACGCTGCGGCTGCCACCTCCCCTAGTTGGCATCGGCGCCAGTAATGACCATGAGTCAGTGCCTGCCGGGCACGGCACACCCTCCGAACTGGGTGCTGGGGACATGGTGAGCTGAGCCACACTCCAGGCTCCAGGTGTTCTGGGGTGACCCGTGGGTCACAGCAAGGCTAAGAATGTCACCCAAGGGCGGTTGGACCTGGGCTGTGGGTCGCCACTGCGTGCGTGTGTTGAGGGTCCCCCAGAGGCCAGAGGGAAGGATGGCCCGTCTCAGCGGCTTCTCTGCAGGAGGAAGCAGCTTCTCAGCTCCTGCTCCCAGGGCCACATCCCGACGTGATGCAGGACGGGCGGGGCAGCCACTGAGAGGGGCGCTGCTCGGGGTCCCGCTGACGGGGCGTGTGTGTGTGTCTGTGCCACTGCAGGTGGACCACAAGGCCGGGGCGGCCACGGGGATGGGCAGAAGGCGTGGCCGGTAGTGGAACCGCGTCTTGTCTGTTTGAGCGCAAGGACATGGGCCCGCTGGGGTGGATGGGGCTGGGTGGATGGAGTGGTCCTCAGAGTGGCACCTCCAACAGGCAGCCTGGGCAGACCAGAGTGGGGCCTGCTGCCTCCTCGGCCACCAGCCCCAGGAGGACGTCACTCCACCGGCCTGGCTGGCAGGGGCATTGGGGAGCCTCGGGTTCAGCCTTCATCTCGTAGGTGAGCAAGCCAAGGCCCAGATGAGTGACGACCAGGGGTCTGAGGGCCAGCACAAAGGCCAGGGGCTGGGAGGGGCTCCCTGGAGATTCGGAAGTGGTGGCAGCGTTGGGAACCTCCCGGCTAACCAAACACGGGCTTCTCACGGGCTGAACAAACAGCCTTTGGAAATGGCCAGGTGTATGCCTGGGGACGGCTCCACAGGGATGGAGTGGGGACCTTCGCTCAGGGTGTGCCGTGATGGGAGACTGGTACCTTTTACGACATCCCCATTTGGATATGTTTTCATCAAAGGAATTTATTATTTTCCCCCAAAACTCAGTTGCAAACTGGAAACAACAGAATGAAAATGAAAATCCCCGAACTATTTCCTTAACGTGTTTCTCGCCCTGGTCAGACCTTAACTTTGGTCTTTCATTGTAACCGAACTCTTAACCAGTCCCTAGGAAGCCAGTTCCTGTCCTGTCCCTGCTGGGTGACCTTGAGCAAGTCACCGTTTGGCTCTGAGCCTCAGTTTCCTAATCTGCGAAGTGGGGGAGTGTGACCAGCATGGCCCCCAGGCAGCATCTCCTCCCTTCCCGGGGGCTTCTGAGCATGTCCTGAGTTTCCTGGGCTTGCTGAGTGCCTTCCTCCTCTCTGGGCACATGGCTCCTGCCCCTTTGTCTCACCGTGAGGCGCTGTGGTGGCTGCTTCAGTCCCCACGTGTGGACAGGGTTCTGCCTGGCAGACGCTGCCCCGCTGATCTCCAGACGTGGCTGTGGATGCTGCTTGTGCCCTGCTGGGCTGGCATTTGGGGCGTGTCCAGCCCAGGCTGCCAGGAAGGGGTGGGGGTAGGAGAGGGTGCGGTCCCGCCCTGGTGAGTCCGTGGTGGTCCACCAGCCTCAGGGGAGGGGCTTCGGCGGCAGGTCCTGGCAGCCTCAGGAGCCCTTCGACCTGCCCTCTCGTCCCTCCCTTGGCAGCCCCTGGCTCCCGCCTGGTTTGTGCGCCGGGGGCTGGGGGCCCGCTCGGTCCTCTCTGGGGCTGCGGTCTTCCCCCGGGAAGATGCTGGAGGGCTCGTCAGCAGGGCTGGCTTGAGTCACAGAGCAGTGACTGGCCGCTAAGGCATGGAAGGCCACTCCTTCCAGCCAAGGGTTGGGGCTTTTCTTCGGTTCTGGCCTGGCTTTGTGGCTTTTACAAATTAAGCAGTTTTATCTTGTTCCAAGAGCTTGTGTTTCAGCAGGGAGAGACTCTCCAAGAAGGGAACTTTCCACTGAGGAGCCGTCACCCGGCTCTGCTGGGCCTGGGAGGGTGGGAACAGGCCATGTGTGTGTGAGCTGCGGGCAGGGGACGTGGGCGGCTCTGCACAGTCACGATTGCGGGTGGGGGGCCCTGGAGGGGCCTGGCCATGCTGTCACCAGACTTCTGCCCCTGCTGGGCGTCCGCCTGACCCAGCGGGGCGCAGAGTGGGGCTCAGCCCCTCTGAGGGTGGGCCCTGCATCACGAGTGGCCCGGCAGCAGGAGCCCCGTGGAAGCCCCTCAGTCCTCATGCGTCCCTTCTGTCCCGGATGGTCTCTGAATCCCCCGGGGGACTCTTACCCTGGCCTGGATGGGTCGCAAGCTTGCCGGCCACCTCGCCTCTCTGGCTCTGCTTTGATGAGATCTCCACAACGCGAGGCTTGGCCTGAAGCCCTCCGCACCCGCTTCCTGCTCTGCCCGGCGGGACTCTGGTCCCTGCAGTGGTTTCCTGGGGCTGCCGTAACCATGTACCACGAACTACAGAAATTCCTTCCTGCACGGTGCTGGAGGCCAGAAGTCCGAGATCAAGGTGTTGGCAGGGCTGGCTCCTTCTGGAGGGAGGATCTGTTCCCGGCCTCTCTCCAGCCCCTGGGGGCTCCCGCGGTCCTTGGCATCCTTGGCTTGTAGCCGGAGCCCTCTGGTCTCTGCCTCGGTCTCCCCTGTGTCCCCCATCTCGTCATTGGATTTAGGGCCCACTGGGCAATCCAGGGTGATCACATCTCAAGATCCTTAACTTAATGACATCTACAAAGACTCCGTCTCCAAATAGGCCACGTTCACAGGCTCCGGTGGACGTGAGTTTTGGGGGCCCATCTACTCCGCTGCGGTCCCCATGTGTCCCGGATGCACAGTGTGGTTCCATGTCCCAGACCCTCCGCTGGTCCACTCTGACCCTGTGGCATGGCCGCCCGCTCCCGTCGCGTGTCTTCCTGCCACCGGCACGAGGTGGCCTCTCAGGGTGGTTTTGATTTGCGTATCCCAAATGTTGGTGACGTGGAGCACCCTGTCCTGTGTTTACTGTCCTTTCGCAAATCTTCCTGGAGACATGTCTATGCAGGCCCTTTACCTATTTTTGATTTGGATTATTTGGCTTTTTTGCTGTTGAGTTTTGGGGGATCTCTGTAGACTCTGGATGTTGATGCTGTTTGTGGCCCATGATGGCTTCTGTCCCTGCCTTGCCTTTGCACCCAGTTGTTAGCACCCTTGGATATGCAAACGTTTTTAATTTCGCTGAAGTCCCTCTTATCTCTTTGTTCTTTTGTGGCCTGTGCTTTTGGTGCCAGGTCCGGGAAATCGTTGCGGAGCCAACATCATGCAGTTTTTCCCTTGTGTTTTCTTCTAGGAGTTTTGTAGTTTCCGCTCTTGAGTTTAGGTCTTTGATCTAGTGTGGGTTAATTTTTGTACGTGGTGTAAGGACGAGTCCAACTTCATGTTCCGGGCTCTTGTTCCGCTTCTTTTCTTCTCTCACACCCAGGCTGGCTCCACTAAGCAATGGGGACAGCGGGGAAGTCCCCCTGGGCCTGGCCAGGGCCACCAGCCGGGAGCCTCTGGCTGGACGTGACTCTGCCGGAAAGCCCGGCCGGGCGGGCGAAGACCAGCCCTGAGGCCACCTGTGTAGATACACCTCTTGTCCTCGGAGGTGTGGCTGCTGGCCTGCGAGTGAGACCGACCGTGTGTGTCGGGGCTCCGGGGCTTAGTGTCCGAGCCTGTCCCCACTCTCAGCTCTCCCTCTCAGGAAGCCTCTCCGTCCATTCTCCCACTCAGCTTCTGCCATCCACGCCTCCGTCTGCTTCCTGCTCACAGGTGCTCATCCCCGGTGCCTCCTCTTGATCTGACACAAGCCTTTGTCCTGAAGCTACCTCCCAAACCTGTGCCCCAAGCCCCTCCCACCCACACAGACTCCATTGTGACTGACTCCTGATCAGACTCCCCTCGCCTGTCTCCTAGGAATGGTAGCTGGGTCCTGAGTGTCCAGGCAGGGGCGTGGGGAGCCCCCATGTGATGCACCTAAGGCCTTCTCCTCCCCTGCTGCCCCCCGCAGTAACCCTCGTGCCTGGTGCCTGGGGACTGCCGCCCCGTCCCACCCGCATTCTGGTTTCTCCCAGCTTCGGGCCCCTGACTCTGGGGCAGGCATGGAAATCCAGAGTGTTCTCTGCTGGCCCTCGGCGCTGGGGTGTCAGAACCTCCCCCCCGTGATCGGAGCCCCAGCCAAGGCTGAGGGTCTGGCCCCGTCCCTGGGAGAAGCGAGCAGGGAGCGGGGTCTTTAGACTTAGTGTGGCCACAGGGGCTCCCCTTGCAACTGGCAGGGCTGGGCTGCGGCCCCGTCCCTCCCACCCCAGCTCCAGGCACCTCCCTTCCCGTCCCTGCTGTCCCTGTGGACTGGCCCTCTGCCTCTTCCCCTTTGGCACCGACCCCTCTGCTGCTCCCCTGGGTTTCCTGAGATGGGGGTTCGGGGAGGCTCGCTGTCCCTTGGAGTCCTGCCAGTCCCAGTGTCTCCCTCTCCTGCTCTGGCGCTCCTGGGAGCCAGGCCCGCCCTACCTGCCGCTGTGGACCCGGGGTCTGGATGGCGGGGAGGTGCGCCCTTTTGAGGAGGTGTGGTGTGGGCTGATTGACCAGGGCATGGGAGCCACCTCCTGTTGATGTGGGCCCTGAGCTGCCACCTCTGCAGCTCCTGAGTTCTGGGGCGACTCCTGGAAGTGGCTCGTGCTAGGCCAGGCTCCTGGCAGCCTCCCTGCATGTGTCCTCTGTCCTTTCTGGAGAGGGCTGGTGGAACTTGGGGACAAAAGGATGCTGATAAGTCCAGGGTGGGGGCATCTGTACCGCCCGCTGTGCAGAGCGGATGTTTTGCATCAAGGGCCTGGCTGGCCTCTCGGAGGCCCTGTTGCTCGGCCACTGTGGGGTGCTGGGGGCAGAGGTGCAGCAGAAAGGAAACCGCAGCCTCTCTGTTACGTGGCCTCGTCTTACGTGGTTTTGCTTCGGCCTATATCTCTCTCTCTCTCTCAACGCTGGCCCTGCTGCTCACTCGCGGTGGCCTCAGTCTGCCCTCGGCCTCCCCCGCCCTGGACGGCGGGTCTCTCCTGCCAGGAGCGGGAGCTCAGCTGGGGTCCCAGTGGGCCCTGCTCCCAGGGGACAGCCCAGGATACTGCTGTTGATAACAGTCACAGAACTGCAGTTTCAGAATGATTGGCTTCAGCGTGTTTATAAATTCGGGGGTCTTCACAGTGTCCCGGTGCTGATGTCCTGTGTCCCGGTGCTGATGTCCCGTGTCCCAGGGAGAAGGGAAGGGCTCCACCCAGAGTGGGCGGTCTTGGTCTGGGCCCCCGTGATGTGTGTTGGTGGGTGAGGGGTGTCCACTGGGGACTGGACGCCGAGGTGTGGGTGGGGGCGTCAGTCCCATGCGTCAGTGCAACCCTTTTACTGCAGTGAGGGCCCAGCCTGGGCAGGGAGGAGGCTGCGGGAAGGGGGATCCGGTGCACACGCCTTCTCCCAGCAGGTGGCGGTGCAAGCCCTCTGGAGCCGGCCTGCAGGTTCCGTTTTGGCTGAACTCGTGGGGCGGCCAGGCTGCTCCCGGGGGAAGTGGGGAGAACGAACGGGCAGCCTCAGAGCACAGAGGAACCTCCCTAGGCACAGGCTGAGGAGCTTGGGATTCCTGTCCCCATGGAGCGGGGCAGGGGAGGGTTGGAAGCTCAGTTAGGCAGAAAGGGAAGTGTCTCCCGCCACCTCTTTTATTTCATTTTTCCTACTTTTTGGTTGATATGTCTCAATCTCTCTCACATTTTTCCAACTTTCTACTGTGCAAGTTTTCAAACACGTAGAAAAGATGAAAGATTGTAGCGTGGACCCCCAACACGCCACCACCTAGTGGTTCTACGATGAACACTTTGCTGTTTGCACGATCACATACACAACCCCCATCCACCGACAATCCATGCTCTTTTCTGATGCATTTCAAAATAAGTTGTAGAAATCATTTCACAACATCCTGTAGACACTTCAGCTTGCATTTCCTTAACTAGAGTCCAGTATTTGTTTATGGTTCTGCTTTTTCCCTTGGAGATAAAATTTATATACCATGAAACACACAGAGGTTAAGTGTTCCGTTCTCGGAATTTTGCAAACGCATACACCCTATCCCAACCCTGATCAGAACACGGGGCATCACCATTGCCCCCAAAGCCCTTTAAGCCCTGTCCCTGCCCACTGCTGCCCCCACCTCTCCCAGGGGCAACCAGGGCTGTGATTTTTTCCCATCACAAACAAATTTTGCCAGTTTGAATGCTTTTTAGATCTGTCCATGTTTGGACATTCTACAGATTTTTAGCTATTCTTCTGTTGACACAGCTGCTATGATAAGTATTCTCCTGCAAGGCTTTGGGTGGACATGTGCTTGCATTTTTCCCGTGAATACTCAGAAGTAGGTACAGGGTCGGTATATGTTTAGGTTTATAAGAAACTGCCAGATCTTTTCCCGAAGTGGCCATTCCATTTCACACCCCCACCAGCAGTGGATGAGAGTTCCAGTTGCTCCGCGTGCCGGCCAGCACTTGGTGCTGTCACTCTGTTAAATTTTAGTCCTTCTGGTGGGCGTGCAGTGGTATCTCGTTATGGTTTTAATTCGCATTTGCCGATGACTAATGCTGTTCAGCACATTTCCATGTACGTACTGGTTATTCGTGTATTTTCCTTTGTGAAATGTCTTTTCAAATCTGTTGCCCATTTTGAAATTGGGTTGCTTGGGTTTGTCTTATTCTTCTGGATACTAGTCTTTTGTCAGAAATGTGTTTGGCAAATATTTTTTTCCAGTCCGTGGCTTGCCTTTTCATTTTCTTAAGATACTTTTTTTTATGGGCAAAAGTGTGTCCTTTTAATTTTGATGAAGCCGAGTTTAACAAATTTCTTTCTTTGTGGTTATCACTTTCTGCGTTCCTTATAAGAAACCTTTGCCTACCCTCCCCCCACAAGTTGCAAAGATATTTACATTTTCCTCTGGAAGGTTTATAGTTGTCACTTTTTTTTTTTTTTTTGAGACAGAGTTTCACTCTGTTGCCCTGGGTAGAGTGCAGTGGCATCATTTTAGCTCATTGCAACCTCAAACTCCTGGGCTCAAGTGATCCTCCTGCCTCAGCCTCCTGAGTAGCTGGGACTACAGGCATGCACCATGACACCTGGCTAATTTTTCTGTTTTTAAGTAAATGATCACTATATGTTAGTTTGCACTTTTGAGAATTTTATATAAATGGAATCATACCTACATAATCTTTTGTGTTTGGCTTCTTCCACTTGGCACGATATTTGAAAGATTCATCCATGTTGTAGGTATTAGTAGTTCCTTCCTTTTACCTGATCACTTGATCAATCCATATTGAATGGATATACCTCATTTTGTTTATCTATTTACTTGTTAGACCTTTGGGTTGCTTTAGGTTTTAGCTATTGTGAATAAAGCTGCTATGACCATGTATGTGCAAGTCTTTGTGCTAACATATGTTTTCATTTATATTAAATAAATATTGAGGAGAGGAGTGGCTGGGTTGTCTGGTAAGGGTATATATTGCACTATCCAAGCAAAGTGTTACATAGTTTTTCAAGTTGCTGTACCATTTTACATGCCCACCAGTAATACATGAGAGTTCTAGCTGCTCCACATCTTCACTAAAACTTAGTCTTTTTTTTTTCTCCTTAATTTAATTTTTTTCCTCCTTTCAACCCAGTTTTCTCTGACTCTGGGAAGAACTGGGGGGTGAAGACCTTGTTAGTCTTTGTAATGTTAACCATTCTAGCCTGTGTGATATGGTATTTCACTGTGCTTTTTTTTTTTTGTATTTCCCTGGTGACTGATGATGTTGCACGATTTTTGCAGATGTTCTGGGTCATTTATATATTTTCCTTTGTAGAATGTCTACCCAAATCTTCCCCTTTTAAAAAATTGGGTTGAGTCATCTGTACTTTATGTATTTGGGATACAAGTCCTTTATCAGATGTATGTATTGTGAATGTCTCTTTCCAGTTTGTTCTTTGCCTTTTTGTTTTCCTAGCAATGTCTTTTAATGAGAGGGGATGTTTTGTTTTGATAAAGTTCAATTTATCAGTTTTTTTTCCAGTAATGATTTATGCTTTTTGTGACATATGTAAGAATTCTTTGCTTATCCCAAGGTCAAAAAATGTTCTCCGACGTTTTATTCTAGAAATTTTATGGTTTTGTATTCTATGTTTTGTTCTATGATCCATTTTAAATCGATTTTTATATATGGTTTGAGGTCAGAGTTAACTTTTTAATTTTTCTGTACTGATATTCAGTTCTAACACCATTTGTTGAAAAGACATGCCTTACTGTGTTAAATTAACTTGGCACCTTTGTTGAAAATTATTGACTGTATATGCGGGTCTCTTTTGGGACCCTATCACGTTTTCTTGATATTTTGCCTACTCTTTTGCTAGTGCTACATGTCTTGAATAATGTGGCTTTATAATAAGTCTTGAAATAAGGTCTCCCAATATATCCAAACATTACTTTGAATATTCTGGGTCCTTTGAATTTCCTTATACATTTTAGAAGTACCTTATAAACTTCTACAGAAATGCAATGTGAATTTTGATTGACATTGTGTTGAATCTATAGATCAACTTAGGGAGAATTGACATTTTAAAAATATTGAGTCTTTGGATCTTATAAACATGGCATGTTTCCATTTTTAAATGTCTTCGTATTTCTCTTATGTCTTTATTTCTCCTGTTGCTACAGAATTACATTGTTTTGTAATTTTCAAGAAAAGGATCTTGCATGTTGTTAAATTTATTCCAAAGAATTTTATTTTTTGGCACTATTATAAATTAAATTATATTTTAGTTTTGTTTTTAATTGTTTGCTGCTAGTATATAAAAAAGTAAAATTGATTTTTGTGATAAATCTTATATGCTATGACCTTACCCAAACTCATCTATTATTCTAGTAATTGTTTTTTAGATCTCTTAGGATTTACTAAATCAATAATCACGTCATCTGAAAATAAGTAGTTTTACTTCTTTCTTTCTAATCTTGATCCTTTAATTTCTTTTTCTTGCTTTGTTGCACTGGTTAGAACTGCCAGTACAGTGTTGAATAGAAGTGGTGGGTGGATATCCTTGCTTTGTGCCAGAACTTATAATGTTAACCCTAGATTTTCCATACATGCCCTTTGTCACATTGAAGAAATTCCCTTCTCTCCTTACTTTGCTGAGAGTTTTTTTTGTTTTTTTTTTTTTAACATGAATGGGTATTGATTTTGGTAAATGCTTTTTCTGTATCTATTGAAATGATCATTATTTTCTTCTTTATTCTATTAATAGGGTGAATTACAAGGATTAATTTTTTAATATTAAACCAACTTTGCATTCCTAGAATAAATTCAACTTGGTTATAATATATAATCCCTTTTATATATTGCTAGATTTAATTTTCCTAGTTTTTGTTAGGGATTTTTGCATGTAGATGCCTGAGGAATATTGGTGTGGTATTTCTTTGTTAGTTTGTTTTGGTAATGTCTTTGTCAGGATTATTTTGGCCTCAGAAAATGAGTTTGGAAGTGTTTCCTTCTTTCTATTTTTTTGTAAAAAAGTTTACATAAGATTGGTGTTGTTTCTTCCTTAAATGCTGGATAGAATTCACCAAAGAAGCCACGTAGATGTAGAGTCTTCTTGGAAAGGTGTTTTGTTTTTAATCACAAATTCAATTTGAAATATAGAGAGAGAGCTATTCAGGTTTTTTACTTCCTCTGGTCGTAATTTTGCTAAGTTGTATTTTGGGGGAATTTGTCCTTTTCATGTAAGTTGTTGAATTTTTTCACATAAAGTTCACAATACAGGCACACCTCGGAGACACTGGGGATGTGGTCCCAGACCACTGCAGTAAAGCAAAGACTGCCATAAAGTGAGTCACAAATTTTTTTGGTTTCCCAATGCATATAAAAGTTATGTTTATACTATGTTGTAATCTATTAAGTGTGCAGAAGCGTTATGTCTAAAAAATGTGCATATGTTAATTTAAAAACGAAATTAGGACCAGGTGTGGTGGCTCATTCCTGTAATCCCAGCACTTTGGGAGGTCAAGACGAGAGGATCACTTGGAGGCCAGGAGTTTGAGACCAGCCTGAGCAACCTAGTGAGACTCCGTCTCTACAAAAAATAAAAAAAGAATTAGCTGGGCATGGTGGCATGCTCCTGTGGTCCCAGCTGCTCAGGAGGCTGAGGCAGGAGGATCAGTTGAGCCCAGGAGTTTTAGGTTGCAGTGAGCTAGGCTGTGCTACCACTATCTCCAGCCTGGGTG
Source organism: Cheirogaleus medius (assembly GCA_008086735.1). Classification (NCBI taxonomy): domain Eukaryota; kingdom Metazoa; phylum Chordata; class Mammalia; order Primates; family Cheirogaleidae; genus Cheirogaleus; species Cheirogaleus medius. The sequence goes on along the minus strand of VBSM01003215.1, from coordinate 565,067 downwards.
ACAGAGTGAGACCTTGTCTCTAAAAAAATTAAACAAATTAAATTAGTAGATTTTACTTTATTGCTATAAAATGCTAGCAATCATCTGAACCTTCAGTGAGTTGTAATCTTTTTGCTGCTGGAGGGCCTTGCCTCGGTGTTGACGGCGCTGACTGATCAGGGTGGTGGTTGCTGGAGGTTGGGGTGGCTGTGGCGATTTCTTAAAATGAGACAACAGTGAAGTTTGCTGCATGGGTTAACTCTTCCTCCCATGGAAGATTCTCTGTAGCATGCGAAGCTGTTTGATGGCATTTTACCCACAGTAGAACTTTCAAAACTAGAGTCAGCCCTCTCAATCCCTGGTGCTGCTTCATCAACTACGCTTATATGGTATTCTAAATCCTTTGTTGTCATTTCAACAGTGTTCACAGCACCTTCACCAGGAGTAGACTCTATCTCAGAGAAACCACGTTCTTTGCTCATCCACATAAAGCAACTTCTCCTCCATTAAAGTTTGATGGTGAGGTCGCAGCAATTCAGTCACATCTGCAGGCTCCACTTCTCATTCTAGTTCTCTTGCTGTTTCCACCACATCTGCGGTTCCCCCCTCCACTGAAGTCTTGAACCCCTCAAAGTCATCCATGAGGGTTAGAACTAACTTCTTCCAGATGCCTGTTAATGTGGATACTGTGACCTCCTCCCATAAATCATGAATGTTCTCAATGGCATGTAGAATGATGAGTACTTTCCAGAAGGTTTTCAATTTACTTTGCCCAGATCCATCAGGGGAATCACTGTCTGTGGCAGCTGTAGCCTTATGAAATGTACTTTTTTTAAATAATAAGACTTTCGTTAGTAATTTAGTAATTAGTAGTAAAAAAACTAGTAGTAAAAACTACTAATAAGTAGAAATTACTCCTTGATCTATGGCCTGCAGAATGGATGTTGTGTTAACAGGCATTAAAACAGCATTAATCTTCTTGTACGCCTCCATCAGAGCTTGTGGGTGACCAGGTACATGGTCAATTGCAGAAATATTTTGAAAGGAATCTTTTTTCCTGAGCAGTAGGTCTCAACAGTAGGCTTGAAATATTCAGTAAAGCATGCTGTAAACAGCTGTGCCGTCATCCAGGCTTTCGTCTTTCCATTTCTAGAGCACAGGCGAGTAGATTTAGCTTAACTCTTACAGGCCCTAGGATTTTCAGAATCATAAATGAGCATTGGCCTCAACTTACAGTGACCACCTGCATTAGCCCTTAACACAAGAGGCAGACTTCCTTTTGATGCTTTAAAGGCAGGAATTGACTTCTCTTCTGTAGCTATGAAAGGCCTGGATGACATCTCCTTCCAACATAAGGCTGTTTCATCTGCACAGAGTGTGTTGCTCAGTGTCGCCACCTTCATCAATTGCCAAAATTGGATCTTCCGGACAACTTGCTGCAGCTTCTCCATCAGCACTTCCTGCCGCACCTTGCACGTTTCTGTTGTGGAGACGGCTGCTTTCCTTAAACCTCACGCACCAACCTCTGCTGGCTTCACGCTTTTCTTCTGCAGCTTCCTCGCCTCCCTCAGCCTTCGTGGAATTGAATAGAGTTAGGGCTTTGGCCAAAGCTCTGGGTTAGGCTTTGGCTTAAGGGGATGCTGTGGCTGGGTTGACGTTCTCTCCAGACCACTCAGACTTTCTCCGCAGCAGCAGTAGGCTGTTTCGCTTTCTTACCGTGGAGCAGCACTGAAGTAGCACGTTTGGTTCCCTTCGGTAACTTTTCCATCGCGTTCACACCTTGGCTGACTGTTGGCAAGAGAGGCCTGGCTCTTTGTCAGCTTGCGACATGTCTTCCTCACTAAGCTTAATCATTTCTGGCTTTTCATTTAGAGTGAGAGACATGTGACTCTGACATTCCTTTGGACACTTAGAGGCCACTGTAGGGTTATTCATTGCCTAATTTCAATATTATGTCTCAGGGAATAGGAGAGGAGAGGGAGGGAGATGGGGGAATGGCCAGGTGGTGGAGCAGGTGGAACACACAGGACATTTGTTGAGGAAGTTTGTCCTCCTCCATGGGCGTGGTTTGTGGTGCCCCGGAGCAATGACAGCAGTGATGTCAAAGATTACTGATCGCAGATCACCATAGCAGACATAATAACCATAACAACAAAGTTTGAAATGCTGGGAGAATTACCAACATGTGACGCAGAGACGGGACGTGAGCACTGGCTGTGGGAAGAATGGCGCCGGTCGACTCGCTTGACGCGGGGTTGCCACAAACCCTCAGTTTGTTAAAAAATGCAATATCTGCAAAGTGCGATAAAGTAAAGCACAATAAACGAGGTATTCCTGTGTTCCCTCATTAGCATTTTAAAGTCTACGGCTTCTGCAGGGATGACATTTCATTCCTAACATTGGCAACTTATGTTCTCCATCTCTCTCTCTTTCTCTCTCTCTCTCATCAGTCTAGCCACGAGTTTATCAATCTGTAAATCTTTTTAAAGAACCAACTTTTGGCTTTATTTTTTTTCTATTTTCCATTTCCTTGAGTTCTGCTCTTATCTTCATTACTTCCTTCCTTCTGCTTCCTTTGGTGTATTAGTCGGGGCCCAGCCAGGAAACAGAAACCACACCGGTAACTTGAACAGCAACTTGTATAATGTAAAGTATTATTAACTGGTACAAGGGGGAACAAAGATGTGATATTGTGATATAATAAGAAATATATATTTGGTCTCTGCCTCACTCTCCCCTTAGGAGCACATAGTTCCTAAATCCCTTGAGATCTCCAACGGGATAGGTGTCATTCTGTATGCTAACGAGGTGATGGGGGGGCTCTCGCACAGTGTTAGGATGGGGGCTAGTTGCCAGGGGAACCAACCTTGCCATTAGAGGGTAGTTGGGAAGTTCAGCCCCACCCCAACCTCCTGGGAGAGGAGAAGGGCTGAAAGTCCAGCTGACCACCAGTGGCCAATGATTTAATCAATGATGCTTAGGTAGTGAAGCCTCCACAAACATCCCAAGGACGAGGTTGGAGAGCTTTGGGGTGCTGAACCCCTGGAGGTGTTGGGAGGGTGGCATGCCCCTTCCCGCGTACCTTGCCCTACGCATCTCTTCCATTTGGCTGTGCATTTGTATCCTTTAAACAATCCTTTGTAATATATCAGAATAGTAAGTGAACTGATTTCCTGGGTTCTGTGAGCCACTCTAGAAAATTATTATACCTGAGAAGGGGGTTGTGAGAACCTCCAGTTTGTAGCCAAGTCAGACAGAAGCTGTGGGTAACCCAGCGGCCTACCACTCGGGATTGGGGTCTGAAGTTGAGGGCAGTCTCGTGGGACTGAGCCCTTAGTCTGCGGGGTCTGGTCTAATTCTGGGTAGGTAGTGTAATAATTGAATCGAATTGAATTTTAGGACACCCAGTTGATGTCTGTAGAGAAGCTGAAAATTGCTAGGTGTGGGGAAAAACCCACACACCAGGTGTCAGAAGTGATGTGTTGAGTGTTGTGAATGAGAACAGAGAGATGAAGTTTGTTTTTCCCTGTATAAGAGGACTCTAAGGAATACAGAAATAGCAAATACAAGAAGCAGCTACTTTAGAAGAAATCATAGGAGGAAAACATGACATTGGACTTGGCAATGCTTTCTTGGATATGTTACCAAAAGCACAGGCAACAAAAGAAGAAATAGATAAATTGGACTTCATCAAATTTTAAAACTTTTGGCCAGGCATGGTGGCTCAGGACTGTAATCCTAGCACTCTGGGAGGCCAAGGCGGGTGGATCGCTCAATGTCAGGAGTTCGAAACCAGCCTGAGCAAGAACAAGACCCCGTCTCTACTAAAAATAGAAATTAATTGGCCAACTAAAATAAAAAAAATATATATATATATAAATTAACCGGGCATGGTGGCACATGCCTATAGTCCCAGCTACTCAGGAGGCTGAGGCAGAAGGATTGCTTGAGCCCAGGAGATTGAGGTTGCTGTGAGCTAGGCTGATGCCACGGCACTCCAGCATGGGCTACAGAATAAGACTTTGAGACTCTGTCTCAAAAAAAAAAAAAAATTAAAACTTTTGTACATTGAAGAACACTACCAGCAGAGTGAAAAGGCAATCCACAGAATGGGAGAAAATATTTGCAAAACATATATCACTGTGATCCCCAACCTCCAGGCTGTGGACCGGTACCAGTCCATGGCCCGTTAGGCACTGGGCCGCATCATCACCTGGGCTCCGCCTACCCCAACTCGCCCCATCTGTGGAAAAATTGTCTTCCATGAAATTGGTCCTTGGTGCTAAGAAGGGTGGTGATTGCTGAATCAGATGAGGGATTAATATCCAGAATATATGAAGAACACAACACAACAACAACAGAAAACCAACAGCCCGATTCAAAAATGGGCAAAGGACTTGAATAGACATTTCTCCAAAGAGGACACGCGATTTTAGTGTCTGTGCTGCTGAAGCGAGCGCTAAAGATGACACACGAATGGCCAGTAAGCTCACGAAACACACGCAACATCACCAATCCTCAGGGAAATGCAAATCAAAACCACCATGAAATATGACTTCATACTCATTAAGATGGCCGCTATCCAAAACGCAACATGTGTTGGCAAGGATGTGGCGTAATTGGGACCCTGTGGGTTGCTGGTGGGAATGTAAAACGGTGCAACTGCTGTGGAAAACATGTCACAATTCCTCAAAACATTAACCTTGGAATTACCCTAGGACCCAACAATTCCACTTCTAGGTATACACCCCAAAGAACCGAAAGCAGGGACTCAAACAGGTATGTGTACACCTTGCTCATAGCAGCACTTAAATAGATAGACAAAATGTGGCCTACCCATACAGTAGAATATTATTCTGCCTTAAAAAGGAAGGAAATTCTGACACATGATCTAGCATGGGTGAACCTTGAAGGCAGCATGGTAAGCCAGATAAGTCAGACACAAAAGGGCAAATCCTATACGATACTTTCAACACATACACATACACGTGCACATGAAGCAGCAGTTACTACCTCTGGGCTGATGGAAAATAGGTGGGAAGAAGCGAGGAATTGGGAGCACCCCCCCTCCCCCCGCCCAAGACAGGTCTGGGGTTCAGGCCTTGTTGCCGAGAGTATGTCGGCCACAGAAACCTGCAGTCTCCTGGTGGCAAAAGTGTTCCTGCCAGAGGGTGCAGACGGCGTGACTCTGTAGGAGCAGCTTATTGAGTGGCTGGGAAATTTATTAGAGGGTGTGGGCAGGCCGGAGCTGGTCCGCAGGCACTGCCCACAGGTGTCCGAGGGGTCGCTAGAGCCGGGGGCTGGAGAGAGAGAGCCCCGTGTGGTCACACCCCTGGCAGCCTTGCCGTAGGAGGAAAAGGCTCCCCAGAAGCAGGAAGAGAAGCCGCTTCCTCTGCGTGGCACGGCGGTCCCCATCCAGGGTCATCCCCCGTGGGAAGAGCCAACGGTGACTCCATCCCGCAAAGAAGAAGGGTTTGTGAGGCCAATCCCAGCATCGCACGGTGGGGCACGGAAGGATGGATTTGGAGCTAGGATAACTGGCACATGTTTCAAGCTTCTTAAGGTAGAACCTCAGGTCATTGCTTTTAGACTTTTCTTCTTTCCTAATAGAAGCACCTACCGTTTCCCGCTGAGCGCTGCTTTGGTGGCAGCCTGTGCGGGTTGGGGTGCCGCGTTTGCATTACCGCGCCGTCGGGAACACTGTGACATTGCCCTCGTGATTGCGTCTTTGACTCATGTTGTTTAGAAGTCTGTCATTGCATCTGCAAATAGTCCAAGCTCTTCCACACGTCGCGGAGCTACTGATTTCTATTAAATAATTTAATCTTCTAGTGGCCAGGCAACATATTTTTATAAGATTTCAGTCTTTTAAAATTTGAGACTTATGGCCCAGTATATGGTATGTCCTGGTGAACGTGCCGTTTTCGCTGAAAAAGAATACGTATTCTGTACTTGCTGAGTGTGGTGCTTTATAGTTACCGACGAGGCCAAGGTGGTTACGGATGTTCTTCACATTTTCTGATGTTTGTTTCTCAAATGTTGAGAGAATGGTTTGCTGTGGTTTTAATGTTCATATCCTCCAAAATTCCTATGTTGAAACTGAACCCCCGGTGCAGCGGTGTTGGGAGTTGGGCCATCTGGGAGGTGAGTAGGACACCAGGGCAGAGCCATCCTGAGTGGGATCAATGCCCCTATGAAAGACAGAGCTTGTCAGTCCCTCTGCCATGTGCGGACACGGCAGGAAATGCCGTCTTTGAAGCAGGGAGCTGGCCCTCACCAGACACGGAACCTGCCGGCACCTTGATCTTGGACTTCCCAGCAATGCATTTTTGTAAATTACCCAGTCTAAAGGGATTTTGTTATGGTAACCCACATGGACTAAGAGGGTGTTAAAATCTGCAGCTATGATTGCAGCGTTGCCCGTTTCCCCCTTTAATTCCTTCAGGTTTTGCTTCATGTATTTTGAAGGTCCTTTGGTAAGGATCATCCACACGTATTATGATTATTATGTCTTCTTGATGAATGGATGCTTTTATCATGATGAAATGTACTCCTTTTTCTCTGGGGATAATTTTTGTCTTGGAGTGAACTTTGTTGATATTTATATAGACTCTCCAGTCTTCTATTGCTTGCAAGGAACAGACAGTCCCCGACTTACAAGGGTTTGACTTAACAATTTTTCAACTTTATGACGGTGCCAAAGCGGTCTGCGTTCAGCAGAAGCTGCACTTCAAGTACCCATGCAACCATTCTGTTTTTTACTTGCAGTACAGTACTTAATAAATTACATGAGATATTCAACAGTTTATTATAAAATAGGCTCTGTGTTAGATGTTTTGGCCCAACTCTAGGCTAATGTAAGTGTTCTGAGCACTTTTAAGGTAGGCGAGGCTAGGCTGTGATGTTTGGTGAGTTAGATATATTAAATGAATTTTTTTCCTTTTCTTTTCTTTTCTTTTCTTTTCTTTTCTTTCTTTCTTTCTTTCTTTCTTTCTTTCTTTCTTTCTTTCTTTCTTTCTTTCTTTCTTTCTTTCTTTCTCTTTCTCTCTCTCTCTCTCTCTCTCTTTCTTTCTTTCTTTCTTTCTTTCTTTCAGACAGAATATCTCTCTGTTGACCTGGTTAGAGTGTAGTGGCATTATCATAGCTCACTGGAACCTCAAACTCCTGGGCTCAAGTGATCCTCCTGCCTCAGCCTCCCGAGTAGCTGGGACTACAGGTTCTCACAAACATGCCTGGCTAGTTTTTATATTTTTAATAAAGACGAGGTCTCGCTCTTGCTTAGGGCTGGTCTTGAACTCCTTGAACTCGTGATCTTTCGGCCTCAGTCTCCCAGAGTGCTGGGATTACAGGCGTGAGCCACTGAACCTAGCCTTAAATGAATTTTTGACAGGATATTTTCAACTTACGATGGGTTTATCAACCAGAAGTTGAGGAGCATCTGTATATCTCTTTCTAAACAGAAAATTTCCACTTGTGTTTACACTTAAAATACATCCTTTGTAGACAGCATATAGGTGAGTCTTGCTGTTTAATTCCTTCTGACAACCTCTGCCTTTAATTGGAGTATTCAGACAATTTTCTATTTAATATAGTTATGAGTATGGCTGGGTTTAGACCTACTACCTTACTGTTTGTTTTTTATTTATTATGTCTTCCTTTTTTGCCACCTTTTAGGTTAATTATTTTAGAATTCTATTTTAACTTATGTTTGGTTTTTTAATTATACCTCCTTGTATTGTTATTTTAGTAGTTGCTTTCTGGATTCTAATACAAATCCTTAACTTTTCACAGTTTACTTGGAATTAATATTGTATTCTTTATGGAAAAAAACATAAGACCCATCCAACCCTATGGGCTCATTTACCACATCCCATCCTTTATGTGATAGTTGTTACATATTTCTTATATCTATTAATATATATACTTTAAACTAGACCACATGGTAATAAAATTGTTGCTTTCAACAGTATTATGCATTTTAAAGAAATTAAGAGTGAAAGATATTCTTTAATGTTTGTCCACGTATTTGCCATGGACAAACGGCAAATTGTCCTGTGCTCTCTGCTCCTTCCTGGAGGGCTGAGTTTCCATCTGGCGTCATTTCCCATCGGCCTGAAGAAATCATTTAGCATATTTTTGCAGTGTAGGTCTGCGGGCAGCTGCTTCTCTTTCATCGTCATATATCTGCAAATGTCTTTATTTCACCTTCATTTTTGAGGGATAATTTCACTGGTCTTAGAGTCCCGTGCCGACGGTGTTTCTCTTTCAGGACTTGAGAGAGAACGTTCCAATGTCTGTGGCTTCCATGGTTCCTGCTGAGAAATCAGCGTTTCTGTGTTCGTTATTCCCCTGTAGGTGACGTGTTGTTTTTCCCTGGCTGTTTGCAAGAATCTTTACCCAAGCTTCCGTTGCTTAGTACCCACGCGCAGGAAAAAGCCTTAAAGAACAAACTGATTCAAGTTTATTCCCCTCTTCCAAGTCTGGACTCTGACCAGTCCTACCTACCTGAGGGATTCCATGTGGCCTTTAGGCAGCTGTTCTTTCCACTACTTTGTCCAGGTTGTAATGTTTCCTGCAGGAGGACTGGCCGGACAGCAACTCTCTGCTGCTAGGAGCATGGCCCGTGGCATGACAGAGCTCCTGCCCGTGGCTCAGTCCGCAGTGGCTTCCCTGCTATGAGACCGTCACAGGCTCACCCTTCCTCACTAGGAGAGTCCAGAAAAGTCAGATTCCAGGTCTGAGTGGTCGTGGTGCCCTCGGTCGCTGGCTGGACCAGGACAGTGGCTGCCAGGTGGCTGGGTCGGAGGGGTGGCCCCAGCCCAGCACCTTGGACTCTGTCCCTAGAAGCTGGGGTTTCTCACAGCTGTTTTAGGGTCGGGGGCCACCCTCAGTACCTTCTTTTTGTCCTTTCATCTCATTGCACCCCGTTGGGTCTCCACCAGGAGCATCTGCAGCGTGGGCTAGCCAGCTCCTCGCTGGAGGGGTGGGGCTGGGAGGGGAGCCTGTCACTCCCCTTCCTGTAAGCTCAGGGCCCTGGGACCAGCTCTATAGGGGTGCAAAGGGGCCCCCCAAAAGGCAGAAACCCTCCCTTCTTTCTGTCCTTGTGTTTCTCAGGGATGGGGAGGAAGTGGCCCTGGCTAGGGGCTGCCAGGGGTGGACAGGAGGCCCGAATGCCCACTTTTCGCTGGGCCTCTTCATTCTCTGTGCTTGGCCTGAGACAGAGAGAGAGAGAATGCGTGTGTCAGGGTAGTGTCTTGCTCCAGCAACACAGGCCTCTGCACGTGTTCTCCAGGAGAAACCCCCACTCACCAGAGCTCGAGGGCTGGAAGAAGCCCTGCCTCCCTGCTCTGCTGCTGCGCCGTGTGTGTGTGTGTGTGTGTGTGTCCGTGTGTGTGCACACACACCCTTCTACAGAGGAAATGATTCACATCCAAGTGCAAAGGTGGGGATCAGAGCTGGCGGCACGAGGGTTAAAGGCGCAAAGAGGAGGAAATGGGTGGGGGCGAGGGTGGGAACAGGAGGTGGCGTGGACGTCAGGAGAGACGCCTTCCACACCTAGGAGGGCTGATGAAGATGACCAGGGTGCTCAGGGCAGATCTTCCGTCACACTGCCAAAGTCCAGTCTTGTTCCTGAAGCCTGGGGTTGTGCAGTGAAAGCAAAGGGCTTTCCTCTTGGGGGCGCATGTGCTTGTGTGTGCGTGTGTGTGCATGTGTGTGCATGTGTGTGCACGTGTGTGCGTGCCCACAAGTGCACGCATGCACACCCAGCTCTCGTTTTCCATTTTTCTGTCTTCTTGACCACTAGAAAGAATTTCCCTGAGCCTCTCCACCCTTCCCCAGGCTGCTCGTGGGGGGACACGCATGCGCACACGCACGAGCCCACACACACACACACACACATACATACACACCCCGAGTCAGGGGTGAACACTCCCGTGGATTGTACCTAGGCCTGGCAGGAAACCGGGCTCTGGGAAACTGTAGGCCCCACCTTTGGCACAAAACCATGTTTTTGTTGCTGTTCATTCAAGGGAACAGAGAGTGGGCGTGGGGGTGGGGACGGTTCATGCTCAGGAGAGCAGATTCTGCCTGCAGCAGTTGAGGGGCTGACCTGGCGACTCTCGTCCCAGGCTCTGCAGGGCTTTGGAGACACTCTGTGGCCTCGCTCTGTCCCCATGTGAGCTGCGGTCAGTGGGAAGGCTGCTGCGGAGCCGGCCTTGGGAGGCCCTTCCCCAGTGGCCCTGGGCCGAGGTCAGGGGCTGAGAAGGCTCCATGCTTCGGTGGCCCCTGGCCCAGCAGCCCTCCAGGAGGGGGGCAGTGCAGGGGATCCTGTTAAAGGAAGCACAGGTTCCCATGCCTCGTCCAGAGCCCCGGAGTCGGCCGGGACGGGAGCTGGGCTGCGAGAGCGGGCGGAAGAGAGGCTCTGTGGCCACAGGGGACCCCGGCACGGCAGGTGCTCGGTCAGCGGCCAGGCTGCTCCGACTGTGGACGTGGGAACATCCGCTGATACTTGCTGACCAGAGCGGGTGGACATCCGTGTGACCTTGGGCCATCTGCGGCAAAATAAGGGACGCAGACTGCGGCTGCAGCAGGGAGGGGCCCTGTGCCACCGGCCACCCTTGCCGAGGCCCTGCATTAGTGTCCCGTGGCTGTCGCAACAGGCTTACAACACCAGAAATTTATTCTCTCACGGTTCTGGGGGCCAGAAGTCCAAGTCCAAGGTGTTGACAGGGTTCTTTCCTTCTGGAGGCTCCCAGGGCACCTGTCCCAGGCCTCTTTGCTGGCTCGGCCATCCTGGGTGTTCCCCGGCCTGTGGCTGCGTCTCTCCAATCTCTGCCTCCCTCCCACACGGCCTCCCCCCGCCTCTCCTCTGTGTGTCTGCGTCCAAACTGCCCTCGCCTTCCTCTTGTAAAGACACCAGTGATCAGACTTAGGGCCCATCCTAATCCCGTGTGACCTCATCTTACCTTGATTCCATCTTTGAAGACTCTGTTTCCAGGGAAGGTCCTACCCACAGGTCCTGGGGGTTAAGACTCGAGCTTGTCTTTGGGGGATGCAGTTCTGCCCACAACAGGTCCCACCTGCAGAGGGGGGACCAGGGCCGGGTCTTGAAGGAGGGTGTGGATGGGTGAGTGAGGGCCCACGTGGCCAGAGGGCTTGAGCCCCCGTCAGGGAAGGGACCCTGGAAGGGGGAGATCACAGGGGACGGCTGCAGGCAGAGCGGGAACTACCGTCACTGTCTCCAAGTAGCTGGAGGGTCGTCACGTGGAAGGGGAGCATTTATTTTGAGTTCCTCCAAAATGCAAAGCTAGTGTCAGGTACTCGGAAGGAACTAGAAAGTGGAGTTTGACTCATCACATAAAGGGGTTTTCCTCACACTTTTCACTTTGTGACAGTGGAACCGGCTATTTCACAAAGTGGTGAGACCCCCATGCCTAGGAGTATTCAAGCAGGGACCATGTGGACATTGTTCAGTGATACACAGAAGGGTCCCGTGCGGTCGCTGCAATACTAGGAGTCTGGGGTCCCCCATGGGGCCCCACACACGCTGCCTTGGCACGAGAGCGGGCGCTCTCCTCTTTTGGCTGCCCTCGGGGACAAGGAGCTTGCTGCACCTGGTTTCTATGGAAACGGAGCCTCACCCCAGGCAGGTTCTAGGAAAGTGTGTGCAGAGAGTCACAGTACATGAGAACACACGCGCGTGTGTTGCATATGCGTGTACACATGCATGCATGCACGTGAACACAGGGACTCGCGGCAGCTATAAGCTGTGAGACTGGTCCCTCTAGGCTGAAAGACCCCTCTGAAAGACCCCCGAGGCTCCCAAGAACAAAGGCTTTTGATGGGAGCATCTTGCTCGGGGGAGAGAGCTCTTGACGCTCACGCCGTGCCGGGCTCCACCTTAAGCCCGTGTCTATTTTCTACGTATTTAGCAAACACACGGCCCGTGTTTTGCGCCAGGCACTGCTCCCAGCGCTTTACAAGTATCAGTGCATTTTCATTTCATGACAACTCTACAAAGCAGGCAGTGTTACCTCCCTTTTATAGACCAGGAAACTGAGGCCCAGGTTGGTCGATCGGTCCATCTGTCTCACACACATTCACTCGCTCTATACTTGCTGGTTTCCCCCTGACCTGACGCAGATCTGTCAGGGGCTGGGTCTCACCTTGGCCCTGTTTTGCTGTGGGTACCAGGGAAGGTTCTAGTGGCCTCATCCCTCTGGGCTGGCCCAGCTCCCAGGAACCAAATTTCCCCAAATGCCCCTGTCAGGCCTGGAGCCTCCTCTTCCAGCCTGGGGAGGGCTGGACCACTCCTCGTCCCCTGGAGGCTGGGTTCAAGCCCACTCCCTCACGCTCGGCTGTGGGGCGGGCTGGCTCGCCTGTGGGCTGAGGCTCCCAGCAGCTGTCGGGGAAGGAAATGCCACTTGAGCGGATCATTTCTCCTCCCAGGAAGCTTTGGGAGAAGCAGCTGAGGGGGCCTGTGGCCTCCTGGTGCCATGTCCCTGCCCCTCGCTACGGGCATGACTCCGTCTCTGCCCCGGCGTTTCCCTAGGGCCGTGCGAGGGTGCTGTCTGCCTTTGCGCACCTGTCCGTGAGGACGCCGGCCAGGCCCAGTGGTGGCGCTGTGTGCTTCAGTCATCTCGCTCAGACGTGGTGGGCACGCTTGGGCACTGCTATTTTACAAGAAATCTGGGTCTCAGAGAGGTTGAGTCACTTGCTCGGGCTCCACCAGCCCGTAATTGGCTGAGATAGGATTTCCGTCCAGCTCTGTGTGGCTCCAAAAGCCCCGCTTCTTCCCATTGCATTAGGCCCAGGAAAGGATCAACGTGTTTTCCACGAGCGGATTGTTAGATGGTCAGTGCACCTTAGCTCACGGTAGCTGCTCAATAAAAGTGTCCAATGAATGGTCCATGCTCTCCCTTTGACCCGCGTTGCCAAGAGCTGACCGATCCACCTGTCATCTCTATTCCATGGCCCGGAGTCTCCCTCTGGGGTGTGTGACCTTGAAAACGGTGTCTTTCTCCATCGGGCCCGGGCGGTGTCTCCACGTGGCGGCGGGAGCCGTGGGGATTACCGGCGCCCTGTTGCTGGCGGGCTGCGTGCCAGACTCCTGGCATGGCTGTGTGGGTGATTGTCAGCCACATGTGTGCGAAAGGCTGTGCACGCAGGATCTGCGCAAATGCTCCACCCCGCCCCACCTCCGCCGGCCGGGGTTGGGGGGGGCTGCCACGATTCCACTCTGGAACGCCGGCCGACACTTGCCGCGTGCCCTGCTGCTGTGGCTGTCCACCGGTGTCACGTGGCTGTGCCAAGGCCCCGAACGAGGCTCGTGGGCTGAATGTGCATCTGGTGCTCCTCCTTCCCGGTGGGGTGGAGACCCCTAACCCACGGCACCCGCCGCATCCGAAAGGCCTCCCGTGGTGAAGGGCTCAAGTCAGACGTGGGCAGAGCACCCGGCTCTTCCTTCCGCGGCGAGGTTCTGAGTTCCCACCCTCAGAAGAAAACCGGCATCTGACTCTTGTAATGAGGCGGCGCTGTTTCCTCCTGGCCGGAGAGGGTGTCCCTAGACCAGGCCGTAAACGCCGGGAGGCCAGGCCTCCGTCCTGGGTGGGCAAGCCCAGACTCGGGAAGGGCGCGTCTGGGGGCGGCAGTGCTGCCTGTGGCGCTCGCTCCTCCCGTCTGCAGACCTGCCCACCCTCGCCGCGCACGCCGCCCTCACTGCGCTCCTGAGCGGCGGCGCGGGGCGTCTGGCGCGGCCACGGTCCCATCTCCCTGCCTTCGGAGACCCGTGGGGACTTCAGGCCCAGCTCCTGCTGCTGGGGGACCTTTGTCGTTTCTCCTGGTGGCTGAGGACAGCCGTGGGGTTGCACAGCTGCTGTCTGATTTGAGTCCCAGCAGCTCCACTTGCTGCCCGGGGACCTCAGGCAGCTCTCCGCTCTGCACCTCTGCTCTCTCGTGGGGAGATGGGGCCAGGACGTAGCTGCCTCCGAGGGTGTCTGTGAGAACCAGAGGAGGTGACAGACCTTCCATGTGTCCTCAGCAGGGCACTGGACACATCCACCCTCAGGGGAGGGGCTGCTCCTCCTCCTGCTGAGTTTCTGCTTGTTCTCGTGCCTCCTCCTCCCCCTGCTCCTCCTCCCTGCTCTCCTGTGGTGAATGAACACTGCAGCCTGGTGCCCGGGTGCCCCTCTCCATTGCCCCCTCCCTGCTGGTTCTCTCTCGGGGACCCAGGCCCAGAAAGGGTGGGCACCCTGCCCAGTGGGCGCCGGCGGCCTCAGGAGTCACAGCCCCGGGGCGGGGGCTCGGGGCCCACTCGGTGGCAGTCAGGACAGAATGCTGGTGCAGAGGGGAAGGTGCCGTGGTGGAGGAAGCTATTGAGACGTTCGCCAGGGGACTGTTTATGACTCAAGCCGCTTGGTGAGGTCACTAGAGCAGAGCTACAGAAGCTGTTGGCCAGACGTGCAGAAGCATCAGCTGGGGGGCCGGGCTGGGCTGCTGGGGGTGCTGACAGTCACTCAGCGTCTGTCACGTGCCGAGCACTGAGCCCAGAAGGACAGGGAGCTGGCTCACACCAGCTGTGGAATCTTCCAGGCCCAGGTGGGGAGCGGAGGGGGTGGGATGGGGAAGCAGGCAGCCTTTGAGCCTTTAAGACACACGTGCTGAATACGTATCCTTGCGGTCTTGAGAAGAAGAAAAAGAAGATGCATCCACACTGGCAGAGCTGTAATTCTGACACATCTCTGTTGGGGGTCCACCCCTGCTCCAGTGGCCACCATGGCTCCCTATTACCTTCCTCCTCTGTACCTTCTGTTGTGAGAATGTCAAACATACAGCCGAGCTGGAGCACTGACGGGGAACTCTCGTGGCTCTATCAGCCGGACTCTGCCACTGACACCACACTGCCCTCCCTCCATCTCCTCTCTCCACCTACCTGTCCCTCCGCCACGACTCCATCTTGTTTTTATTTTTTGATGCATTTCAAAGGAAGCTGCGGTCACTTCTGATTACTCCTGGGATCGTCAGATATTTCAGTCTCGTTTTTAAAATTTCTCACCAGCTACCCGCTCCTCGCATTCATCCCGGACTTCTCAGGAAGCAGGAGTGCGGCAGGAGGAGTTGGGACCCTGGGTTCTGGTCCTGGCTCTGTCATGAGCAGCTGTGCGACCCTCGGCAAACCATTTTGCCTCGCTCGGTCCGGTTTTCAGACCTGCAGAAGGAGGGGGTTCAACTGTACGTTACGGACACCGAGGGCTGCCACTTACCGAGCTGCCACCCGTGTTATTGCCAGTCCTTTCTGTCCAGGTGGTGCTGTTCCCAGTGCACAGGGGAGTCAGTGGGATCTCAGTGAGGTGGTCCCACTGCCCGGTAAATGGCCACAGGGGGTCTGCACCCAGGAGTCTGACGCAGAGCCCGGGCCTTAGGACCTGCCGCTGTCCTGGGGCAGCTTTCTTCCTGCTGTCCAGCACATGTCGGGCTGTGCCAGTCCCCTCCCAAGATCCATCTCAATTAAACACGTGCCCCGAGGAGGCTGGGAGCACGCAACCTCGCTGCGCAGTCCCAGCCTCCTCGGGGCACGTGTTTAATTGTTGTTCACTCTGCCTTATGTACGTGTTTGGCCTCTAGTAAGCTCAGAGGATTATTTTTCAGTTTCAAACACTAAAACAAACCAACAAAACAAACCTTGGTTGAATTAGACTGTTCATTTTTGCATTTATTGGGCCAGACTCTGCTAGGGGCTCCATGTATGAAGATGAGACCCCGGCCCTGTCAGCCTGGTGGGATGATGGGCAGTCTGGCTGGGTAACAAAGGCTAAAACAACAGAGTCTTGAGCAAGAGAGAAGTTCATTTGTCTCCCACATCCTAGTCCAAGTATAAGCAGTCACGGTGGCCCAGGGCAACAGGGACCCAGTTTGTTCCTTTAGTGCACCTTCTGTCTCATGAGCTAAGATGCTTGCCTCAGCTCCAGCCAGCATGTCTGCATTCCAGCCAGCGGAAGGAAAGAAAGGAGAGGGGAAGAGGCGAGCACGCTCCTTTCTTTTTAAGGGCATGACCTGAAAGTCAAACACTTCCATTCTCCCCCCACTGCCCGGAGCCTAGTTGCATGGCCCCTACTGGCAGCAAGGGTGGCCGAGAATGTGTTCTTTAGCTGGGCAGCCGCGTGCGCAACTAAAGCTTCTGTTACTATAGAAAAGAGGGCGATCAGGTTCGGGAGGGGACACCTAGAGTCTGTGCTACACCCACCAATAGCTCCCCTCGTATGCACAGAGCTGTGGAAAGGCCTGCAGCAGGGGTTACCCAGGGAGAAAGAGACAGTGGAAGGGCTCACCACGGAGGTGACATTTGCATTGTGTTTAAGGGGCAGGAAAAATGTCTTCAAGTCAGGAATGGCAAGCGCCTGGCTAACGTGCTGCCGATCTGCCATCCCGGGGCTGGGGCGGACGTTGCCAGTGAATCACGATGGCTGTCTTTCTCCCCGAGCACAGAGGCAGCCTCAGACACCTGCCCCGGGGCACAAGGGTGGACGATGGGTTGTGTTGGCCTGCCAGTGGAGCCCTAGCGCCACAGCCGTTGCACACAGCAAGGGCACTCCAGACATCTGCCCCTTCCCAGGGAAGAGCAGGCTGCATTTAGCCCTGAGCATTTCAGACCGTGGCGTGCACCTCTCTCTTCCCACCTGTGTGTGTTCGGCGATGTCAAGCCACCGTGGGAGTCTTCACACCACGGGAATTGGCGCACGTTACAGGCCAGGTCTTCCCTTCCCTCCACCCGAGCTGGTTGTTAAAAATTTATGGCGCGCCACTGTTTCAGCCTTGTTCGTCTTTCACCCTTTCTTGAGGAAAATCTTCCTGAAAGATTTGCATACCAAATTTCTGTTTTAATAGGTGCCGCCTCTTGGACAGAGCTTGTCTTCCTTTTGAAGATCTTGCTTTGCCTCGGGGTGACCTTTCTGAATGTCTGTTCCTCCTGCTCAGACCCGAGACGTCGCAATAGCTGGGGCAGGTTCGGGAGACCTGTGGGATTAGCGGGGTGCCGCCCTGCTGTGTTCTGGATAACTGAAGTGTGGCTGGCAAGGGGGGTGAGAGTGTGGGCACTGGGGAGGTGACGTGGTTCTGCATGAAGGCGACGTATGCTCTGTGCGTTTAGGTCCCCAGTTGGACAAAGCTGGATTTTTTTCCTGGATACACGTTCTAGATTATTGATAATCAAGCGGTCAGTCTTCCCAGTGGTGGGGCCTTGGACACCCTGCTGGACAAGAAGACCACATGCTCCCTGTAGACTCTGTCCGTTTCCTCCACCCCGGTGTTAGGGGTGGCCCAGGGGCCTGTCCAGATGTGCTGACATCTGGTGATTCACTGGCCTCGGATGTCCACGTTTCCCTCCTCGACAATGATGCCCCTGAATCGGAGGCTTCCCTTGATTTGGGTGCAGGTCTGTGCCCCGATCGTGGGGGCCTGCAGCTCACAGGCGGATTCCCTGCCTCGCCCCACCCTGGGGGCTGCACAACTCCAGATGTGCGCTCGAGACGGAGGCCCAGCATGGATCGAGCCACAGACACCCAGACTTCGGGTGACTCCCTGTGACCAGTATAGATGTGGCCCTGTCTGGGAATGTCCCCACCCTGTTCCTGAAGGTGAGAAATGTCTCCCTGCTGGAAAACAGCTGTGCCGGGACGTTGGCCGTCTGGCTGGCAGGACTGCCGGGGCAGGGGAGTGGCGTTGCTAGCGCTTCCTTCCTCGTGGGGCTGGACCTGCCCGTCTGGGTTCCCTGCAGCAGGAGAACATGATGTTTGTCCCCATTGTTGGGTCTCTGCTCCGCGACACCTGACTCCCCGTCCCAGCTGCCTGGCTCCCACCTCCCGAGAGGGTGCAGAGGGCACGCACCTCTGCGTTCTCCGTCAGGGCAGGCGGTGCCGCACGTGCTCGCTGGGCTCCTCCGTCCTTCTAAAGGGCTTTCCATTCCACGTGTCCATCACACGCCTGCGGAGACCCTCGCGGACGCCACACGGGCAGTCAGGCCTGAGTTAGAGGCTGCCCTGGGATCGGGACCAGGAAGACTGAGGGAGGGCCCAGAGGAGAACCCCTCAACGGGCATTCCAGGAAGCCTTCCTAGAAGAAGCGGCATCTGAGCTGGGACCTAAAGGACTGAGATTGAGCCAGGCCAGGCGGGCGGGAAGGGCCTACCGGGCAGAGGGGGCAGGACAAGACAGGCACAGAGGCCGGGCGCCCGGCGGCATGTGGGGAAGCGGGAGCAGCTGGGCATGACCAGGGACAGGTGTGGGGAGAGGAGGAGGCGGACGGGACCGGCGGGAGACTAATGGCAGGCAGGCGTCCCTGGCCCCGCCAGGCTCTCACCCTGTGCTCAGCAGTGATACGAGGCCTCTGAGGGCTGTGAGCAGGTCACGTGTGCGTTTTAGACAGGTCATCATTGCACCAACAGCCTGGAGTGTTGGCTGGGAGTACTCAGACCCGGGCAGGGCCCGGCCGGGAGCCACTGCATGCTCCCTCCCCAGAGACCGGAGCTAAGCCGGAGAAAGACACTGTGCCTTTGTGATTAATTAAAAACCAACAAACAAGCTGCCTACCTTCCCCAGACCTGCCTCTGACCTGGCGTCATCCCGGGACCCACCACCCAGAGGTAGGAAGGTGGCGACTGGCTCTCAGAGGCCCTGGCCTGTCTCGTTCATCTTCTCCCTGGCCCGTTTCCTCCCAGTTCACCTGTTGCCTCCCTGCCTGCAGGAGTCTCCCTTAAGACTGTCCCCAGAACCACAGAGCAGCCCTAGGGGCCCCCGCTTTGCTTCAGGAGCCCCCAGATGCAGGGGCAGCAGGCGGGCCCTGGGCCTCGGTCTGGGCCCGGCAGCCTCTGCCGTTTGTGCTTGTCCCTCCCCTGGCGGAGCCTGGCCAGCGCTGGCAGACCGCGGGCAAGGGCCCTCAGCTGGGCAAGTCACCGAGGCCAGTGACTCACGCTGGGGGAGGGAATGGCAGAGCACAAGGCGGGTGTGTTCACAGCAAACCCATTAAGTCCCCAGAGGTCACTCCACTGGGGGGACAAATGGCTCATTTAGGTTGATCTGGCTGCCGGCTGGGCTCCAGCAGCACTCAGGGTGGGGAAGATTTCGTTACCCAGGGAAAGCAAGACCAGATTGTCTGGAGGGGGCCCAGCCCGCGCCCGCTCTTCCTGCCTGCCTCCCACGCGGAGCATTCTGTTCCCAAGGCGGCCGCCAAGAACCCGAGGCAGCGTCTCAGGTGCGGAGAGTGGTGCGGCTGCCACCCTCTCCCCTGGGGTCGCCGTGGGGCACAGGGTGCATTTGGTGACACAGAACCTCCTCTCCACTCGTGGTGGGCTGGGAACGGGGTGGAAACACCCAGCCCTCGGGGGCCCCACACCCGTCTTGGCTGTTAACGCTGGAGGACTTGAGTGGTTCCTCTCTGTGCTTCTCCGCCCTCCCGTGGAGGTGTCGACACGCAGCCCAAGGTGGTCAGCGGAAGCCCGGGACAGGGGGACAGGGGTGGGGACCTGCCAGCTCACAATTCTACCCCCAAACTCCTGTGGCTTCCCTGCAGAGGTCACTGAAGCCTGCAGAGACGGGCAGAGGCACCCAGGTGTCCCCCTCTCCCTTGGACCCTGGGTTTTCCCTCTGAAGAAGGTTCTGGAGCACCTGAGGTCCTGGGGCGCTGGCTGGGGTGGGGAGCAGAGCCCGGTGTGCCTGGGAGACTCTCACCTCCGCGTTGTGCTGCTAGGAACGGCCTGCAGCTTCCCGTGCTCAGGCTGATTCCAGAAACGTCTCCTCACAGCGACCGTCTGATGGGAAACCAGTCCTCTCCAGGGCCCAGAGCAAGCTCGGTCTTTCCTCTGCAGGTTCGCGTCTCTGGGGGTATGCAGAGACGATGTCCCCGGCCCTCACCGGGGGCCGGTCTCCGCTGTGGACTTTGATGGTCTCGATCTCCTTGAAAGCGAGGGGCTGACGCCCCAAAGTCCAGGCCCTGGGAAAGAGCTGCCAGCAGCCCACACCTCCACATCTTCCCCCCTGTGTGTTCCGGGAGAGGGTGAAGTGGCTACCCCTTTCCACGGGCAAAAGCTGCAGCCAGGCTGCCTTTAATTCTCTCTCTCTCTCTCTCTCTCTCTCTTTTAAACAGCCCAAACTGGCCAAAGATAGAGTGAGTGGCACTGATAGGTACTGAGCTCCCTGTCGCTGGAGGTGTTCAAGAGCAGGGTGGATGGGCAGTTGGGGGCAGGGATTGAAGGACGGTTCCAGCAGGGTGGCGGGTGGCAGGATGAGCCCTGCAGCCCCTTCTGCGTGATGCAGAATGGGGAGGGAGGGCTCCCTGGCTGCACTGCCACCTCAGTCCTCTTTCCGGCCACCTGCTGGGTCTCGGGGGGTGGGCAGGGGCACTGTGAGAACACGTGGCCAGTCCACAGAGGGCAGGCAGGGAGGGAAGCTCTCTGGGGACGACGTCGTCCTGGTCAGCGTGGTGACTTTAAAAATAAGTGCTTTCTTCTCAGCTTGGCTGCCTGTTGTTCCTGCTGACGTGGAACTAGGGCAGCTGGTGACTAAGCCTGTGTCCCCACGCTGCACCAGTGGCAAGTTGCCTGCAGCCTCAGACCCCACAGGGCAGGGTGCCTGTTTGAGAGAAATGGTAGGGAGCCCAGGACGCTAAGAGTCCCTGGGACAGTCTGGCCGTCCTGGCAGTCATGTGGTCTAGCCAAGTGTCCTTGCAGCCCCGGGGGGGAGGGGAGGTGAGGAGCCTGCAGGCCGGCACAGCCAGAGGTGTGCGAGGTGAGCCTTGGTCACCGGCTGCTTTGGGGCAGGGCAGGTTGCAGGCCTGCTTGGCCCCAGTGTGACTTTGCGGAGCCCCTGGGAGTGTCGGTGGGTTTCTCCGTCAGCTGGTGCATGTGGGGTGCTGCATCTGCCCCCCACCCCTGCACCTCCCCCCACCCCTGCACCTTCATCCTCAGGTGGTTGCTAGGGAGATGGGACGTTATCCCCTTCCAAAGCCATGTCTGGGGGCTGGAGTAGGAATGGAGGATTGTGGGTATACAGAGTGCATTTGCCTGTTCTCAGGCCTGTCTTCATCTGTAACCGCGTGTACGGCACAATTATGTACCCACCGTGGGGTGGAAGCAAGATCACACATCTGGCCCACTGCCTAGCCATGTGCTAAGCACTCCCCACACGTAGCTTTCCTCTGGAGTCCGCTGCCTGGAGCACCCCCAAGAGTTCAGTGGAAGAGGTAGGTCAGCAGTGGACAGGGAATGATCAGGAAGAAAACACAAGCCATAAAGAGCGGAGCCATCTTCCTCCCCCACCACATCTGGGTTATAAGGCCCCAAAGCCAGTGGCGGCATCCCAGGCATCTGAATGTAGCACCAAAAGCTCACTGCACCACCGAACAAACAAACGACGCTCAGGACCCACAAACCAGGGTTCTGCTGGTGAGGGTCATCTTGGAGGGTCACAGTTTCCACCCAGTCCTGCCCTCTGTGTGAGCGGCCCCTGCCCCCCGTCCCCACCCCCCTTGCTCCCAGGGTCTCTCATTGCAGTAAAATGTGCAAGTGAAACTGGAAGCGGGAGGTCTGGCCATACGGGCAGAGTCAGGAGCAAGGGCTCCAGGCTGCTTTGCCTAGCGTTGGGGGAGGGGATGAGAGGACGAGGTGGGGGTGGGGCACAGAGCGTTTGCCCCTCTGAAGGCCAGGAGCCTCCTTGGGAAAGCATGAATTTAGAAGACTAATACTTTGTTTAAAAAGTCCCCTGCCTCGGAGATAAGAGCCCAGGCTGCTGTGGTCAGGGTTTGCTGTAAATTTCCTACACGAAGCAGGCTGGGTGATAACCGGGACGTTTGGGAACAGATTAGTCACGTGCTCCTTTGAAGCGAAACCTTATGGCTGCGTTTAAGCAGCCAGGCAGCCGTGTGATGGGGTTTTGTAGCCTCATACTGGTCACGGCCAGACTGCACGGGGGGAGTCAAACACGGGCGGCCTGGGAGAGACTCAGTGGTCCACGGCCTGGTGCTGCACCCAGCACAGGTGACGGAGAGGGACTGGAGGTCCTGGGGTGTGACCTGGATGCGTGGAGGCCGAGACTGGTCTGCTGGTGGCTGGCAGGCGTGCAGAGTGCAGAGTCTGTGTGCGATCTGATGGCTTCCTCTGTCCCTTTGGGCTGATGCCCTGTCAGGAGTCACGTGACTCTGCCATCCTGCAAAACAGGGAACCGCACTTGGTCATTCCACAGGACTGAGCAGGTGTTTGGGGAGTCCCTGTTGCACACCTGGGGGTGAGAAGCAACTGTCCCCAGCGGTCTCGTGGGGACACTGGGAGAGTCGCTCTGATGTTTAAGACGAGTGGCCAGGAACCAGAGAGGGAGACTTGGCGGAAGTTGTCCAGATAGAGGGGACAGCTAATGCAAATGTCTCCTGGGACAGAAGGCAGTTGCCTGAAAAAAGGAGGCTGGTGGGGCAGAGAGAGTCCGAAGAGGGCAGAGGCCGGGTCGGCCGGGTTGCCTTAGACCTCGGCCACCTTGGTAAGGAGTTTTCACTTTATTCTAAGTGCAAGCAAGGCCGAGGGAGGGAGCATAATCTGATGGACTTTTAGAACCTCCCTGTGAGTGTGGAGTGGAGGGAAGCGAGAGGAAGCAGGCAGGCCCTTAGGAGACAGTGCAGGACCTGTGTGAAGGGACAGCGAGGCATGAGCCGGTTGTTCTGCTGTGAGGAGTCGGGGGGCTGGGCGTTCAACACAGCTATTGCTAAAAATTAAATTATATACAACTATCATAATGTGAGTTATATATAATTTATTACTTGTATGTCAAATGTGCATTTTAATAAAATATAGAAGATTAAACAAATTATATGTAATTAAAAAATTAAATTATATAGAATTATCATATATAGCAATTCCACTTCTGGGTACATACCCAAAAGAATTAAAAGCAAGGATTCTAACAGATATTTGCACATCCATGTGTTTTATTTATTTATTTATTTATTTTGAGACAGAGTCTCACTCTGTTGCCCGG
>VBSM01003215.1:518388-536984 GCA_008086735.1 Cheirogaleus medius | reverse complement strand
TGTGTGTGTGTTGTGTGTGTGTGTGTGTTGTGTGTGTGTGTTGTGTGTGTGTGTTGTGTGTGTGTGTGTGTGTGTTGTGTGTATGTGTTGTGTGTTGTGTGTGTGTGTTGTGTGTGCAGTAGGTGCTTGGAGTTAACCTTCTGCCAATGCTGCACATCCCGGGTGCATCTGCCACCCCCCTGGGGAGCTCCCTTCTCCCTCCCCCAGGGCTTCCCCACCTCTGCCCCCCTTGTGGACTGAGGGAGCCCCCGTTCCTTAGGGTGGGATTGTTAGACTCTGTTACCAAGGGGCTGCATGTCGGGGTCTTTTGGGCTCAGGGGCTCCCACCGCTCCCCAGGGACCGAGAGGGTGCCACTGTCCTCCGTGGACCCAAGCTTCCTGCATCCTTCCTTTGCCCCACCTTCAGGGAAGGTCTCAGGGCTCTGCAGAGATGCCTCACTTAGGGGCAGGGAGAATATTTAGTATTTTGCTGATGTAGTTTTTAGACAGTCTCATTTCCTACTTATCCATGGCACAAACGGGCCTCAAGAGTACCAGGGCACCGGCCACTCCCCCGTCAGGGCGGTGACAGGGGTGACCCCTTCCTCTGTCTCGCTCCTGGTTGGAGGAGGGCACGTTCTTGTGAATGCGGGCCAAATCTGTTATCGCAAACACGATTACAACTCGGGGCTTTGTGTAACAAAAGCCGGTCCAAGTGCCAGCTGTTGGCCTACTTTCCTCAGCGGTGTTTGCTGTAACCAGATTTGCACACGGAGAAAGAATCCGAAAGTCCTTGATGTTTGTTGAAACAATCTGGCCCGAGACCCGGGTGCTGTGATCCCAGGGCTGTGTGATGTCTGACCTTCTCCTGCCGCCCGAGGAGGACCCTCCGAGCTGTGTCCTGGAGGCAGTGCGGGCTCCGGGAGGGGCTCCTGGTTGGAAGGACCACAGGGACATGCCTGCTTATCTGAGCACCCGGCACCTCTGGGGTGTGGGCGCTGATGGTGGCTGGGTCCAGGGGACCCTCTCCTCCCTGGAGGAGAAGGCCTGTTGCCTGGCGATGGGTGCAGACCTGTCCCTAATTAATGCCAGTGGGGCTCTCGTGTGATCACTCCTGCTTTTCAGCCAAGACTCAAGGCCTCCTGTGAGTAGCTCCTCCCTGGCGGGAACGTACATTGGACCCCAGGGGAGCAGGGGTTTCTATGCTGGGCTGTGCTCTGCAGCTAAAAGGGGCTGGGTCTCTCTCATGGGTCCCCCAGCCACTGGCGTCACTGACTTGGTGCTCTTTGTGTCCAGAGCCCGGGACCGGGCTGACCCGCCGTCCCGACCTTGAACGAGTTCATTTAGAGCACCCAGGCGCCTTGCGTCTGGGCTGAGGGTTACCTGGGCCAGACGTCTGGGGAGAGGCAGGTGGGGGTGAGTACCCAGGACACCCCCTCTGGGTGACCTCAGTCTGGAAATGCTTTCTGCGAGATGCGGCTCTCCAGGAAGGTTTTGAAAGAGGCTAGTGGGCAGAGTTTGCATCAGAGAGTGATGGATACGGCAGCTTAGAGGCAGTGTGGTGTGATGCTTGGGCCAACCTCGCTCCACCCTTTGAAAGCTGCATGGCTCAGGGTAAGCTTCTTAGCCCCCGGGCCTCAGTTTCCTCCTCTGTTAAGTGGGGTTAGAATTGGCTCTTTGCAAGGGTGCTTGCGGGGATTCAATGAGATGCAGCGCGTGGCACAGAGCACGGGTCTTGCTTCATAGGAGAGTGGGGGTGTTGCAAAGGACACTTAAATATATGGATCTGGGTGATGGAAGGTCACAGGCCTGTCTGTCCCCACTGTGGGACGAGGCTGGACAGCCTGGTCACGACTAATTAGGGTAAGCACTGCAGACACAGAGAGCTGCAGAGCCTGCCTGGCGGTCCCTCTGGGTCTGGCAGATGCCCAGGCTGCTGGCAAAGCTGTAGGAGCCCCTCGCTCTGCCTGGCTGACGTCCTGCAGGTTCCTCTTGATGGGAGGTCCTCCTGGTCTCCCCTGCCACCTCCCACCCCCACCCCAAGGTGTCACGGATGGGTGGACCACATACCTGTTTGCAGGGCCAATGCTGATGGCGACTGGGTGATGGGACTCTGAAGACAGGGTTGAGGTTGACAGCCTGCCCTCGGCTCTGCTGGCCAGCCTTGTCCCAAAAGGCGGTCACGGCCGGGCGTCCGTGTCAGGGAGGGGCGCCTGCTGGCCTGAGCGTCCTTGTGCAGCAGGCCTTGGCAAGGGCCCAATCAAGTGTGTGCAGAGCTGGGCTCGGAGCTGGAGCCGTCCCTCCTAGGCTGGTGTCAAGACAACGGCTAACGTGGCCAAAGCTGTGTCCGCAGGGCCGTCCGCTGAGCACCGCCATGCAGCCCGGGGCCTGGAGTGGCGGCTGTGGGGGACTCGGTGCCTGGACAACCCCCCCAGGGGTCAGCAGCAGAGTGCCCGGTGCACAGTGGGCACCAGCTCTGGTGTGGCATCGCCGGGGAAATGCAAACGTGTAGCTTATGTGCTTGTCCTGTGGGAGCCAGGGACTCCTCAGCCTGGGGACTTGTGGCCTCGCCCGCCCCTCAAGAGGGAAGTGCTGTACCCTGATACCCTGCCAGGAGAGCAGACCTGTGGTCCCCTCTAACTTTCTCCACCTCCTATTTCTTTTTTTTTTTTTTCTTTAAGAGATGAAGGTCTCGCTGTGTCTCCCGGGAGTGCGGTGGTGCAGTCATAGCTCACTGTAACCTTGAACTCCTGGCCTGCAGCGATCCTCCCACTTTGGCCTCCCGAGTAGCTGGGACTACAGACTTGAGCCATCTCCCACTTCTTGTGTGCCCAGGGATTTGGGGAGGTCACATTCAGAGGTGAGGCTTGGCCACTGGGGCCCAGCCCTGCGTCTCTGTTGCTGCCCTCTCGCCTTTGCCTGCCAGCCGAGTGCCCCTCTGTCGCTGTGCTGGGCAAGGGGCTGGCCTGCTGCTCCGAAGATTCTTCTTGGGGTATAGCCAGGAACATGGGGCCAGTAGGGAGCACCTGGGGACCAGGCTCAAGGGATCTGTGTTGGCCCCCAAATGTAGGACGGAGCCCCACCTTCCTGCCTGGCCAGCCCGGCCATGTCTTTGCTGGCCCTCCCTGTGGGCCCGAACAGCGGGCTGATGGGGTAGGCCCTGCAGGGTGTGTGGTGTGTGTTGAGGGAAGTGGTGAGGGGTGAGGGCAAGGGATGAGGGGTGCCGGGCAAGCGGGGGCTCTGGTGGGAGACTTGCCGGAGGCTGGAGCCACAGGAGATTTCATTTCTTAAAAATTCATCCTGGAAACTCAGCCAGAGAACTTTTTCTTGACAAAGCCACTGAGGAAAAATGGTCAAACAGTGGCTTTCTTTTTAAAGCCCTCTTGGTTTTTCCCAAATTTGGAGGCTCTCTGAGTTGCTTATGAGACTGAGCAGTCTGGAACTCTCTGGAACACGGTCCCAGAGCCTGAGGATTTGTCATCTCTCTAGCCAAACAGATCTACCAGTTGGACCCTAGACACCCCCAGGCGCCTGGAGGGTATTTCTGGGCCCAGGCTGTTTAGTTTGGTCTGGACAGAGCCCGGAGTCTCCATTTAGACGGGACCAGCAGACGTTCTAGAAGCTTCCAGTTTGTTTTTGTTTTTAGAAGTGTTGCCAATGCCCAGAAATTGAGATGGAGGGGCAGGGGGTGACCTGGACTTCACATGGAAGATAAACAGTGAGCCCTGCACCCACCCCGCTCCAGCGCAGGGCTGTGGGGGCTGCAGGCAGACTCCTCTCTGCCCAGGGCTTAAGTGGGGTCCTGTGGGGGTGGGGTAGAAGGGTGAGGGCAGGGAGAAGGGGTTGTGCATGTGACCCGGGTCTTACTTAAACTCGGAGTAGGAGGTTCCTGGAAGCTGGCTCTCCCCTTCCACAAGCGGCCACCCTCTGAAGGGCTGGGCCTCTCTGGAGCCCTTGGCAGCCTGTGCCAGGGCTTTCCTGATGCTGCGCCTGGTCCCCAGCCCCTACCCCGCAGCAGTGGCATGGCGGGTCTTCCTGGCAGACCCTTCTAGGAGCCCTGGCTAATAGCTGTGGGGCTCGGCAGGTCCCCCGGGGCAGGGCCTAGGGCTCCGCAGGTGGCTGTTTCCTGGCGCAGGGTCTGGGGGCCTGGGCCTCAGCACCTCCTTGGGAGACCCCCTGGGAATGAGGAGGGAGCCACCTGGGCACCCCACCCCTGGCAGGTTAACGGATGGACTAGTCTCATCTTTTTGGCTGGAAGAGAGGGGAGTCCCGTGCACAGGGTGTTCAGCCATGCTGGAACCACCTCGCTGCTCCCCCTCCCCCAGGCAGGGGCCTGAAAGATGTTTCTGGTTGCAACCGTCTCATTCTCTGTGCGGCCGGCCCCCCTCCCCGGGCTCAGGAAGCTGGCTCTGAGCTGGGACACTTGGCCCTCCTTTCCACGTGGGTGGGCAGTTTCCCTGTGAGGGGCAGGCCAGGTCCCTGCCCCGTGTCCCCCAGAGACCGATATCATCTACAGCAAAAACGGACAAGTTTTCCTGGCTCCCAGCCAGGCCCGCAGGGGCGGCTCTCTGCTGTCCTCTGCCTCCTGTCCCACATTAGAGGTCAAGGGATGGAGTGTTTTGTTTTTTTCCTTTAGTTCAAAATAAAGTGCTGGAATCCCTCTGCTGCCCTGCCCCCAGGCCCAGACTGCACGGTGGGGAGGGTGGACCTTGGTGTCCCCCACAAGGAAGCCATTCCTGCTAGATGCCCTGGTAGGCTAGGAAGATGGCTGGGAGTGGGAGAGGTGGTCAGCTTATTCATTTGTTTATTCAACAGTCGTCTGTGGGTGCTGCTAAAGCCAGCTCTGTTCTAGGTACTGGGGGACAGGCATGAGCCAGGAGAGGGTAGAACCAGGGAGGCTTCCTGGAGGAAGGTCCACCTAACCAGAGACCATGGTATGATTTTGCCAGGCAGGGCGTCGAGGGAGATGATGCTGGCCAGCTTCTCTTGCCCTTCCTCCCTCCCACCCGTCTTTCCTTCCTCGCGTCTTGCTGTGTTGTGCAGGCTGGAGTGCCGTGGTGCAGTCATAGCTCTGTAGCCTCCGACTCCTGGGCTCAAGCGAATCTCCCACTTCAGCCTCCCGAGTTGCTGGGACTACAGGCAGGTGCCACCACGCCCGGCTAATTTTTTTTCTTTTTCTTTGTAGAGATGAGGTTGCCCAGGCTGGTGTTGAACTCCTGGCCTCAAGGGATCCTCCCACCTCAGCCTCCAAAGTGCTGGGATTACGGGTGTGAGCCACCTTGCCTGACCTTCTCTTGCCATGTCTGCAGACTTGTAGGTTGTGTGGCAGGTCCTTCGAGCCCACACCTGACACAGGTGCCCCTGACACTGAGGTGGTGGTGGGGGAGGGGCTGTTTGTGCAAGCATAGGTGTCAGCATGAAGGGGAGACTTGTCACAGCGGGGATGGGGGTTGGGGACTGCCACTGTGGCACCCCTCCCCCCAAGTGGGGGTGCACTCCGGCGACGTGGGCAGTGCAGGAACGCAGGTGGGAGAGAGGTACTGGATGCGTCAGGGTAGCAGGGTGGAGCAGGCTGCAGGTCTGTCGTGGTGGCTTTCCACCCTGGGCCTCCCTCGGAAAACCTCAGAAAGGGCTGCTTTGCTTTTTTTCTAAACTACAAAAGAAACCCTGGGCTGCCGGCCTCTTGGAGGTGGGGCGGGGGAGGGGATCCTTCATTCGCACCTTTGCGGGCCAGCGCAGTGCAGGGGCGGGGGCAGAGGCGTGTCTTCTCCCTGTCTGGCGCTGTCCCCCACCCCCAACTTCCCGCCCTGGAAACACTGAGATTTGGGGCAGCTCAGGGGGCACAGAATGGGGACCCTGGTGAGGGAGGAACTCTTCCCCCAGCCCTGGCTGCAGCCACAAATGTTTACATCTCTCCTAATATTTAAATGATGAAGCGGGGCCCCTGCAAACAGCTGCCCTGGAGCCAGCTGTCACCGGCCTCCCTCCCTCCGTCCCTCCGTCTTGCATTCTTTGTCTCTGACCCAAGTCCCGGCCCTTCCAGCTGTTCCCCCTTCACTCACAGGCACCTCCTCCGACCAAGCTTTGCCTATTATTTTTTATAACCATTTCCTTTTGTTGCACCTACCATGTGCCAGGCGCTGGGCTGTACGAACGAGGTCTCTCTCAATCCTCCGAGAGCCCAGCACGGCGGACCAGGCCGAGGAGGCCCAGGCCCCCCCACGCCCCACACCTGCCTCCCTCCATCACTCCCCGCTGCCGGGACCTGCTCCCTGGCCCCTGGCTGGTGCCACCTGACATGGGCTCATCCTCACCTCCCCCTGGTGTGCTGGCCCCTGCCTGGGGATGGTGGAGATCTTAGCCTGCTTGTCAGTGGAGAGTGGGGATGGCCGAGGGGTCCCCGAGCTGGGGTCTGACGGGCTCGCCTCTGCCCAGTTCAGCCTGGCTGCTGGTCCAGCTCGGTGACCATGTTTTGAAACAGGAATGACGGGGCCACTGGGAGGCGTGGGAGAGGGCGTAGGAAGGTTTAGCGCAGTCCTGAAGCGGGGCTCTCTGCTTTGGAAGCACCTTCCGAGGTGGCCCAGGGCGGGTGTGGAGGCCGAGCGGCTCACGTCTGAACTCGCCTTGGCACACACTGCATCATGGGTGAGTCATTAGCCTCTCTGCCTCGGTTTCCTGTCTGTAGAACAGGGAGGAGAGTAACTCTCCGTCCTCAGTGGTTGCGAGGGTCGACTGAGCTTGGGGACCGCTCAGGAAACGTCAGCTGTCGCAAACTCAGCACAGTCAGCCGTGGTGAGACTCCCACTCCCCGCCAGGCGGGATTTTGGGGGGATGAGGATGGACAAGCCTGGCTCCTGCCCCTGGGAAGGCCACTGTGCAGCAGGGAGGAAGGTGACTGCTGCTCTCGGGCGGGGGACTGACCCTGCGGGGAAATCTCATGGAGGCTGGCTAGGGGCTGCCTCTCTCTCCTGCCTGCAGGACCTTGGGCAGGTTCTGGGACCTTGTGACCGATACTCCACCCCCCTGCCCCCGTCCCCTTTGTCCTCAGTATGTGGCTGACTTCTGCATGTCCTTCGGTCTGTGACCGACCTGGGAGCTGAGCCGAGGTGGCTGAGGCTGGAC
This sequence comes from Cheirogaleus medius, assembly GCA_008086735.1. Taxonomy (NCBI): domain Eukaryota; kingdom Metazoa; phylum Chordata; class Mammalia; order Primates; family Cheirogaleidae; genus Cheirogaleus; species Cheirogaleus medius. Next base: position 529,883 of record VBSM01003215.1, on the reverse strand, counting down.
ATTGTCCTTGGGTGACGCCAGGAAGGTGGGGGTGGGGTGGTTTTTCTCGTGGTCTTCCTTCTCGAGGGGTTCTCAGGAGCGGGTGGTGTGGGGGAGGCATGCGGGTCCTGTGAGGACAAGGTCCATGCCTGGCTGCCCCTCACGAGCACCCTGGGTGCCTGGGCTCACCCTGTCCTCCTGGACAGGGACCACCAAGAGTTGGGGACCAGCTATCTATTTTTAGCAAGATCCAGAAATGATTGCGATGAACATTCAGGGCTGAGGGTGACTGATCTGGAACCAGAGCCTTAGAACTCTCAAGGAATTTAGAGGACAAGCCCCAGAACCTGTCGGGATCTCAACTGTGTAATGCTATGTGGCGAAGGCACATAGCACAGTGGCTGTATGAGCCTGCTCTGAACACACACGTGTGTGCACATCAGTAAAACGAGTGGAAGGACAGTTGTCAAAATATTGATGGTGATTATCTGAGTTGGGGGTTTACAGAATTTTTTTCCCCTTTGTTTTCTGTGTTTGGCAGATTTTCTGCCTTGTGCCTAAATTGCTTTTATAGTCAGGAAAAAAGCAATAGATGTTATTTTCAGAAGTTCATCGTCAGCTGGGTGCTGTGGCTCACGCCTGTAATCCCAGCACATTGGGAGGCCGAGGTGGGACAGGTGTTCGAGGCCAGGAGTTTGAGACTAGCCTGAGCAAGAGCGAGACCCTGTCTCTGCTAAACATAGAAAAAATTAGCCAGGCGTCATGACACGCGTCTGTAGTCCCAGCTACTGGGGAGGCTGAGGCAGGAGGATCGCTTGAGCCTGGGAATTGGAGGCTGCCGTGAGCTGTGATGACACCACTGCACTGCAGTCTAGGGGACAGAGCGAGACCCTGTCTCACTAAAATAAAAGTTCATTGTCAAAAAGAAAAACAATTCACCCTACCTAATCTCTCTCCTTGGTTTGAGAGACGAGGAAGCAGAGGACCAGAATGTGACCAGTTCCCTTGTCCATGGCAAAGCCAGGTGGCCTGAGGTCCCGGCTGGTTCTCTCGGGCTCCAGGTGGGGGTGTTGGGTGGAGCGACTTGGCTGTGTCCAGAGGGGCAGGCCGCCTGGAACCACACCTGCAGGAGCTGCTGGCCGCTGCGTTCTTGGCCACAGGAATGTGGGCCAGAGCCCAGGTCCCCTACCTGGGAGGGCGAGGGTGGCTGGCCTTCTCTGTCCACTGCTCCTGGCCCCTCCAGCTGTGCTGCGTGTCAGGACTTGCTGGGCCTAGTTGGTTTAGGAGCCAATTCACTGGAGCTGGTGGCAGACCTCGCTGTGGCCCTCATGGGGTCATGCTGTGTCCGGGCTGGAAGGGACCTTTCCGTCTAACCCTTCCTGTTCGTCACCAGGAAACTGAGGCCAGAGGGGTCATTTGCCTGGCCCGCGGTGGGGTGCGGGGTGTGGATGGCACCCACGTGACTCCTCCATGGGCTCTGGGCCTCCCACACTTAAGACTTGGCTGAAATCATCCTTTTAATTAAGAAAAGAATGGCCTCGCCCACAGCCCTGTGCCCTGTAGGCTCCTTCTCTCTCCTGCCCCCAACCCCTTCGCAGAGAGGGGCTTCGGGCTGGTGGGTTGGGTCCCTGCGGATGCAGTGGCTCCTGGGCAGTTTCCGGGTGGGTGGGGCTTGGTCCTCTTCCTGCCCAGCGTCCTCTGCAGGCCCCTGGTGTCGGGGACCAGGGGCTTCACCAGATGGGAAGAAGGTGGTGGTGATTGGCAGGCCTGGCCCCACATGGCCTGCAGGCAGGTCAGAGGTCAGGGGCTCGTTGGTGGCTCTGGGCTGGGGCCGCCCAGGTCACTGAGGGTTTGGAGTTTACTGTAAACAACTCTTTAATTTTCCCTTCTCCCACAGGCCACCAGCAGGATCGAGGGGTCCTCTGTTCATAAGGTGTGGCTGGGGGATAGTTATCTGCCCCCCGGAGCTGAGCAGGCGGGTGACTTAAGGGTTACTGACACGTGCCCGGGAGGCCTCTCTGGCTTCCCCTCTTGGAAAGCAAGTCCAGGCAAAGGGAAGGCCCTTTGCAGGGACCCGTTTCAGGCCGGTCACCCTCTGAGGGGTGGGACACAGTGCCACCCGGCCTGCATGGGGGTCTGTTCTCTCCTTCGACAGGGCTTTTGCTGAAATCTTCCGTGCAGGGCACGTGAGCGCTCAGGAGGTCCAAAGAGCGAACATAAGAGAACGAATTGCTCGCTGCCAGGCGCTGCGACTAGGGGGCACCGGGGCTGAGCAGGACAGCTGTGACGTGGATGTTCTGGGGACAGCGTGGTTAGTCCGGGGAGGCTCCCTGGCGGAGAAGGGTTTAGGAGGTGTTGGTAGCAGGCGGGAGGGAGGCGCAGCAGCAGGGAATGAAGGCCTGGGGTCGGTTTGCAGAGCTGCCGCTACCCAGTGCTATGACCTCTGGGGGCTGAGAACGCAGTTCTGGAGGCCAGAAGGCCAAAACCACGGTGTGGGCGGTACTGGCTCCTCCTGGGGACTCTGAGGGGTGCCGTACTGGGCCTCCCTCCTAGTTCTTGGGGGGCCTCGCCGTGCTTGGCTCTCCTCGGCTGGCGGACGCCTCTCTCCAGTCTCCGTCTTCATGAAGCCCTTTCTGCGTGTGTCTCTGTGTCTTCCTTTCCTGTCCCTTATGAGGACACTTGTCCTTGGACTTAGAGCCCACCCTACATCCAGGATGATCTCATCTCGAGATCCCTAATTACATCTTCACAGACCCTATTTCCAGCTAAGGCCACGTTCGCAGGTACAGAGAGCCAGGACGTGGACACATGGTTTTGGGGTCGCTGTCCAGTCCGTGCAGCGGCTGACCATAGGGGAGCAGCGCGTTCTGGGCTCGGGGTGAGGGGAGTCAGCGGACGTCCCGCATCGTGTGATCTGGAGTGACCGTCGACCTCCACGTCTGTCTAATGAGAGGTGGCGGGGTGCCACGTCCCACCCTCTGAGTGGCAGTGGCTCAGGAGGAGGCGGCTCCTGGGAGTGGACTGAGACCCTTTCTTCTGCACCTGCCCCCCCAGCACCCCCATTCGGACGGGGGTTGATGGCACAGTGGAAGTTGTCCCTGCCCTTCCCCTGGATGAGTATGCGCACTGGGCCAAGAGCCGGACACTTGTCACCTCCGTGGGAAGAGTCCAGCCACCCCACACATCTGCTGCCGTGGAGGGGCCTGATCCAGCCTGGCCCCAACCCCTACCCCATGGGCAGGGCTTCACTGCCCTTAGAGGCCGACACCTCACCTGGACACCCTCAACCCCTCCTCCTGTCTGGGCTCCTGCCCTTCCCCGTGGCTCTGGGCCGCTCGCCGGGCTGGGATGCGGACACCCCGGGCTGTGCTTGGAGGCCAGGAGGCCACACCCTACTCACCTAGGTTTCCGGGGGTCTTCTCAAGTTCTAGGTGGGCTTCGTGCAGGTTCCCAAGGGCTTTGACGCCACAGGTGAGGCCCCAGTAAAGCCCAAGAGCAGGAGGGCCCTGGAGAAGTCCTCGCTCAGCCCCAGCCGGGGCTGCTGGAACAGCAGGACAGCCCCTCTTCTGGGGGTACTGCTGCTCCCTGGCAGCCCTTCTGGAATCTTCTGTGTCCAGTTGTGGCCCTCCCACACAACAGACCCACCTCCCCCTCTGAGTTTTGTGCTTCCTCTTCTCTGCCAAACTCCTCGTGTCCTTGAGGATGGGGACCACGTCCCCCCGACTCTCAGGTTCGACAGGACCCAGATTGGTTCATGCAGGGCTCTGGGGTCACTGTGGTCTGTCCTCACCTCCAGCCCCACTTGGCGAGCTCTGGATCGCACCATGGAGAGCTGACCCCCGAGCCCCTCCCCAGCCCTGGAAGCAGCTGGCTCTTGGGTGCTGCTGGGACCGGAGCCTGAACTCTGCTCCTGGGGGTCACCGCATCCTGTAATTAGGCCCCGGCTCATATTGGCCGGGGCAGAGCCCGTCTCCTGCCCGCCTGCGGGCCACAGCACAGAGCCCGTGATTAATGAAGGCTCCACCTGGGCCAAGTGGCCTCTGGTGTTAGGCTTTTTTTTTTTTTTTTGCATTTTTTAAGTGCTTTTAACATTTTCCCCAATAGACAGTGGGGTCGAGGAGAGGAGAGGTGTTTTCTCTGCCGGCAGATCAGGGATGGCCTCCACCTGTGTGCAGGGCCAGGGCTGAGGACAGGGAAGGGAGGAATAGCTCGACTAGGAAGCTGGACCCTCAGGCTCACGCCCTGGCAGCTGTGTCTGGCGAGGTAGAGCAGACTCTGACTGACACCTTCTTCAGGGTCTCCCATCCCAGTCCTGGTCCCCACCCAGCTATCCGTCATGCGGGAAAGAACCAGGCGGGCACAGGTGCCCTGCTGCAGGCCAGGAGGGTGCAGTCGTTCTACGGCAGGAGCATTTGAGTGATCCCGGAAGATGGTCCGCGGAGCTGGGGAGGCATTTCGCGGAGCAGCATTCACGGAACCTCGGGATCTGGGAAAAGGAGTGTTTTGGGGGAGCAGCTGTGGAACATTCCGGGCTGGTTGGAGGGTGGGGGCAGAGAGGAAGAGCAAGAGATGGGTTGAGAAGGCGGCTGGGGACCCATTTCTTGGGCGAGGGGCTGTCACACCTGGAGCCAGCAGCTCATTTCTCTCTCCCTGAAATGAGGGCAGAGAGCCGAGGGATGGCCCCGTAGGTGTCTGGGGCCGCCGAAAGGGGGTGGGTGGATGAAAGCTCAGAGAGCCTCAACCTTTGGGACTCTGTCACCTTTGAGGCCCTCAGAGCTGCCGCTTGTGGTTTTCGGTTTTTGAAGTCGGTGACCTCCCAGGGGCTCTCCTGCCTTCATGGGCTGCTGCTTGTCAGGGAACCTTTGACCCCAGGAGACCTGAAAGGTTATCTGATCCCTCCCTCCCCTTAGGCAGGCCGTACCTAGGCCCTCCTTCCCAATCCGCACCTGGTCGGGGGCACTTCTGCGCAGCCTTTGGGGATAACAGGTCTCACCAAGCCACGCTGGTGGCCCCACCTGAGCTGTGTCTGCCCCGCATCTCGTCCCTACTGCTCAAGCCCGTTTCCCCTTGTTCAGTGCCTAGTGGCGCTAGCCAACAGCTGGCTTCACAGCGGGGAGAACAAGACCAGTGCATCCCACCCGATGGTGCCAGAGGCGCTCATGTTCCCATAACTCTAATTTAGTAAAGAAAAAAGGAAGCCCAGCCTCTTAGAGTGACTTTTAAAGTCTGCCTGGAATGTCCCTGCAGCTGCCAGAACCCGGCTCGAGGCAGGTGGCTGGAGCCAGCATAGAGAGGGCCTTCTTCCCGGGACAGTGTCCCGCAGGCTGGGTGGGCTTTCAAAGAAGAGGACCCAAGGCCCCACGCACGGTGGCTTCCTCGGGAGCGTTCACCGTGGTCCTGGCTCTGCTCTGCATAAAGTGAGATTTCTCGAAGCAGAAGCTGCTACGTGGCCGTCCAGTGGTGCCTGTCTTGGCTGCAAGGCGGCTCCCTGACCCTGAGTGTGTCATCCCTTGACCCCTCTCTGATGGGACATAATACCTGCCCCAGGTATTATATAACTTGACCATATAACTTGCAGGCCCAGCGGGAACACTCAGGAGTGAAAGGGACACCTCGCATGATTACGGCGGGACAACGGGGACAAGCTGGGACCATCCAGGGAGGGTGGACGTATGGGCACCTGACCCGGGATAAACGTGCAGGAAGCTCTGTGACTGGCTGGGGCCACGCAGCAGAAGGGACGTCGGGGCCCAGTGTGAGCTGATGGCTGACAGCAATGAGGGGCCGGGCTCCTTCTTGCCAGGCTGGTCCAACTGCAGGGCACCTGTGTCCCCTTCTCCGAACAGGCGAATCAGTGGCTGGAAGTGGCTTCGGATTGACAGACACTTGGGAAGTTGGAAGGGACGACTGCAGCAGGCTCAGGACCTGCTCCCCTGTGTTTCCCGTGTTCCGTTGGCGTGTTCCTTTCCTGCAACTGCCACAAAGTGCCACAACGTGGGGCCTCATGGCAGTGGGATGTGTTCTCTCGCCGTCCCGGAGCCCCGAGAGACAGTCTGTCCCTTGCCTCTTCCAAGGTCGGGTCTCTGTCTCTGTCTCCGTCCCCACCTGGTCTGCTCCCTGGGTCCCGAGTCTTTCTCCTTGTCTGTCTTTTGTAAGGACGCTCAGCGTTGGATTTGGGCCCACCCTAAATCCAGGGTGACCTCATCTCAGTAGAGCCCTTTTCCATATAAGATCACGATCACAGCTTCCAGGAGTTAGGACTTGGATGTGTCATTTTGGGGGGCACTCTTCACCCCGCTATGTTTGGCAGACCCTGAGTTCCACCCCTGTCCGTGGAAAAAGCGTCTTCCGTGAAACTGGTCCCTGGTGCCAAAAAGGTTGGGGACCGCTGCCATAGCAGATTCTGGAAGCCTCTTTTCCCTTCTGGAGGGATGAGGGTGTGCAGCCACGCTGCTTGGGAGGTTGTGAGAGAGCTTTACCCAGGGAGAGACTAACATCTTGAAGTTGGGGAATGAGAGAAGTCCCGGAATTCGAGCGCCAGCTGTTGATGGCAGCTGCCACTGCGCTGCCCGCCCCTGTGTGTCCTGCCTTGGGGACCGGGAGTTGTAGTGCTGGGGGCTGCCGTGCCCCCTAGGCTGGGCGGAGGGTCCCCTTGCAGCATGTGAAGGGAGGGGCTTGTTTATTTCTCTTGGCCTCAACCGGGAATCCCACCGTGGGCACGGGGCGGGGTGGGCACGGGGCAGACCTGCTCGTTCTCACGTCCTCACTCCAGAGTGGGCCGGGCCTCCAGGGAGGGGCGTGCCCATGACGTCCAGGCCCAGGGGCACCAGAGGCAGAGAGAGAGAAACCTCCTCCTAACACCTGAACCAGACAGTCATCAGAATAAATCAGACGGGGCAGGGGTGGCCTCACAGCCTTCCCTGACTGCCAGGGACGCCCTGGTGAATTCGAGGTTCTCGGGGACACCTCCCCCCGGGGCTCGGTGGGGAGGGTGCAGCCTTTCCTCCCCGTCCGGGAGGCTCAGGGCAGCCCCTTGGTGGGACAGCGCTGGGCCTGGAGGTGCAGGCCTTGGCCCTGCAGGTGGTCAGAGAGGCGGGAGCAGGGGCTGTGTGGACAATGTCCGCAAGCCTTGGTCCTTGGTCACTGGGCCATGTGCAGATAAGCCCAGGGTGACTGGCAGCCCTCGGCCACCACGTGGGCCTCACCATCCGAGCGGGCGCCCTCGGCAGAATGGGCCTGCACCGGCGACGGTTCTCTGGCTGCTTTGGCTGCTGTGGCCCAGCCAGGCCTGGCCGTGGGAGGGGCAGAGAGGAGGAGGGGGCCCAGGAGAGGGTTTTGAGCAGCCTCGTTCTCTCCTTCCCAAGCCCAGGGGAGGTTTGCAATGTCTGGCTGTGGCTCTCTAAGGAGGGAGAGCGCCCTCCGCCTTTATCTGGACTTTGCCGATGAACGTGGTTCTGATTCTCTGCTGGGAACCAGGGTGACCTCAGCTGACAGCGCTGCTTCCTGACCTCCCTTTGCAGCTCCACGCAGCCCCACTGCGCCTATTTTTAAGTCCTTCCTTTTGGACTGTTTTGCTTCCTGAGAACACTCCCCTCCCCACCCGTTGTCCACATCCTCCTCCCTGTCCTGGGCCAGCCCCCACCTGCCCCAGTAGCCATCAGAAGCTGATCCTGAGACAGGGATGCAGGAGGGGACTCCCGGGATCCTCGAGTGATGGAATGAGACCAGAAGGGATGGCGGCCAATAAAAGGTGCATCCTCAAGCACATCGTGACCCTGGGCACCTGGTGCTCAGCCCCCCTGGGCAGCACTGGGAGCTATAGACCTTGGCCCCAGGGTCATCCCACCATCTGGGCTGGGCGGAGGGAGCTGGGTGCTCACACTCCAGTCCTTGGCACAGGGCTGCAGTATTAACTCCTTCCTGCCTTCCTGGGTGTGGGTGTCAGGTGGCCACCAGGAAAGGCCCTGGGCAGGGAGGCAGATACAGGCCCTGTGATGTCAGCAGGTGTGATTGATGGCGGGAAGGCCAGGGCAGCCTCAGCCCTTTGAGGTCACCTGCACTTGGTGCACTTAATGCCTGCAGCAGGTGACAGGTGAGGGTGCGGAGGCTCAGAGAAGTTTCCTGCAGTCTTGTCACTCTCCTGTTGGGTCTCCTGCTCTCGGCCCTGAAATATAGAGCACAGCACGCCCTCCACGTGTGGCTGGCACTGCAACCCGGGGGCCATACTTGAGCTCCTCAAAGGCACAAGGGCTTTTGGTCCCACCTCCCAAGTGCTGGATAAGCAGGAGGGTGAAGGACTCCTCCCAGCCGGACCCCGCTCTGCAAGTGCTGAGGCCCACCCGACTCCCCTGCCCCCCACTGCAGAGAGCAGGGACCTGTGCCAAGGCCAGGTCCCTGCAGGAGAGTGGGAGCAGAGGGGCTGTCCAGCCGAGCCTACTGGGTGCATGTTCACGGGCTCGCTCTGTGGGTCCTGAGGGTCGTGCATAGTTACTCCCCGGCTGGGGCTTTCCTTGCAGGCCTGGGGCGGGGCCTGGGAGGTGCCTCCCTACTCCCTGGCACCACCTCTCCGGGTTCCCTGGCCCCTGACCCTGGCTCTCAGGTAGCCACCATTTCTTTAGTGACAGAACTTGCTTTGCAGTTGCTTGGAAGAGACTCAGTTTGACCAGAGCTAGCGTGCCCGGAGCCTGGGCTCAGAATTTGACCCTGCACTGGGCAGTGGCCACGTTGTTCCCTGCTGGGGGAGCTGCCACGCCTTGGTCTCTAGCATTTCTTTGCATGACATCTGTCCTAGGTTGGAGCAGGGCTTTGTGGCTCGCCTGGTATCCCCTCCCCAGACCTCGGTACACACCAGGAAGTGCTCGATCTGGTTTCAGGAGCTGGGAGCAGTTTGCCGGGCAGCCTGCGGTCAGAGCGGGGCCCTTAACAATGGTCCCTTGTGCACACGGCACATTCCTCCCTAAACAGGCCCAGATCCAGGCTGCTCCCGCTTCAACCCCCCATGGTCATGGACAGGAAGATTTGCATGTGGAGGGAGGCCCTGCTCTGCCTCTGTGTAGCCGCTGAGACCGTAGGTGCCTGAGGACAGGAGAGGCCCAGAGACGCTCTCCTGGGAGTGGGGAGGGGCCAGCGTGCAGTTACCCACACCTTCCAGCTTGTTCGAGCAAGGTGCATTTTTACAACAGTGTCAATTGTTTTATTCCCTGAAAACATGAAGTGACCCACATTTAGCACAGGTATCCCGAAACAAGCTGGGAACTTTCTTGGAATGCAGCACCCACTGCCATTCCATGCAGAGCGTGTGTGTGCGTGCAAACTGCACGTGTGTGTATGAAATGGAATTAGGATCGTTGTATGCATCTTGTAGCTTGCTATTTTTACTTAATATTCTCAGCATTTCTCATCTGCAAAAATGTGATTTTGATGGCGACGCAGGCCTTTGGCATATGGGTTTAGGAAATCTACGTAAACCTGGATGGTGTCCAGTGTTTGTGATTTTAATGCTGATGCAAACATCCCGGTACGTAAATCTTTCCATACTTGTGATGCCCCCATCGGGGTGGTGTCGGGATCCTCACGTTGGGAAGGGAGAGGTGGCTGCGCGTGTGAGTGCGGGACCTGGGGCGTATTTTTAGGACGCTGATGGGGGAGGAGATGCCGGAGGACCCTGTCCTGCCTGCCTCGTGACAAATGTCTCCTGATGTTTCCCGGCTGGGTGCTACTCGTGACGCCCTCCCTGGGGAGGCGTTTGCACAGGGGGCGTCCTTTGCAGAGCCTGCCTTGGAATAGGATCGTGTTCATTGCCAAATATTCTGGCATACGTCGGGAGTGATGTTATTCCCCTGAGGACTGCTCCAACCATCTGGGTTTTCTGTGTGACTCCAGAAAAGGGAAAAGGAGGCAGCTCTGGCTCCTCTAGCTCCTGTGAGCGGCTCTGGACGGGGGCGGGGCGGAGGGTGGTGACAGCACCAGCGGGAGGGGCCCTTGACCACCCTGCAGCCTGGAGGCTTCGTCTGTCCGGTGGTCCTGTGCAAGTGTCCTGGGGCTGCTGGCACAGATTGCTGGAAACGGGGTGGCCCAACAACATGCACTCGTTCTCCCGCAGTTCTGAGGCCAGAAGTCTGGGATCAGGTGTGGGCAGGGCCGTGCTCCCTCGGAAGGCTCCAGAGAAAGGTCCATCCTTCCCCCTGCCACCTTCGGGTGGACGCAGGTGTTCCTGAGCTCGGGACGGCATCAGTCTCTGCCTCTGTTGTCACCTGGCCACTTCCTCCGTGTCTCAAATCTCCCTGTGCCTTTTTCTTATGAGGATGCGTGTCAGTGGGCTTAGAGCCATCCTAAATCCAGGGTGGTCTCATCTCGGCATCCTTAACTTGATTCCATCTGCAAAGACCCTTCTTCCAAGTAGGGGTCATACTCACAGGTTCTCAGCATTAGGACTTGGACACATCTTTTTGGGGGCCACCATTCGACCCATCACCGAACCTCAGAGGGAAGTGACACTTCTCGGGCTGAAATGGGGTGAAGATCCGGGGCTTCCCTGCTGTGGAGGCTCATTCAGTGGGCCCCTCGGGGCTCCGTGCTCAGGTTACGGAGCTGAGATCCAGCCTTTTGTGAGTTTCTAGCAGCACCTGAGGCCCGGTGCAGGGGTGGAGTAATGGAGTAGGGGACGTCTGGCTCTGTTCCCAGGGAGCCCAGACACACCCCTTGCAGCCAACCTCAGCGGTCATGACGTGGCCAGTGTGGCGTGGACTGCGTGGGGCCAGGGAGGTTCTGGGAGGAGGCCGTGGGGGGCCTCGATTCACAGGAGGAGGAGGAGGAGGAGGCGGCGGTGGCAGCCTGCTTGTTTGGGGGAAACGGCATAAGCCAGGGTGGGCACCTCTTTGTTTGGGTGCCACCTTCTTGACACTGCACCGGGGACATGGTTACCTTGGGAAGACGGACGCCCCCAGAGCGGAGCAGCTTCCTTCCTCGCTGCTCTCCTGGTTCCCCGTGCAGATCGCACGCCGTGACACAGGACTCGAGTTTACTGGGTTCACTGAGCACTCGCCGTCCTGATGGGGGAAGGCTCCTTCAGCGGGAACAGCCCCCGCTCTCTTGGAACTTTGCAGATACCTAGACAGGTGACAGAGCTGGCAGCAAGCACAGAGGTCAGCCGCGGGGTGGGGGTGATGCCATGAGAAGACACAAAGCACCGAAAGGCGGGGGAGGCTGCAGGCTGCAGGGCGGGAGGTCACTGGCGGGGCCGGGCCTGCCTGCGCTGTGGCTGCCCAGGGTGGCGAGGGGCGAGCCACACAGACACCTGGAGGAAGGAGTGTTGCGGGAGAGGGGCCGGTTTCGGTTCCGGAATGATCTTCGTGTGCGTGTGGGTCTGGCTGGGATGCACCGCCGCATCGGGGCTGTAGACTCACCGTGAGCTGGAACCAGGGAGAGCTTTGCTTTGCTGCCGGGTCTTAACTCATTTCGTGCCGCATAGAAATCTCTAAGACATACGCCAGGGACCACACGTTTTTGGGCAAACT
>VBSM01003215.1:497468-515550 GCA_008086735.1 Cheirogaleus medius | reverse complement strand
CCCCCAGGGGACCCTCCCACCACCTCCCGCCACCTCCCCCCAAAATGACAGCCTCTGTGCACTGCTTTTGACCGTGTGATGGAATTTATCTATCTCGTCTTGCCCAGGAGACTCCAGAGATGTAGCCTCCTAACATGGGGAGCTCTGTTGGGGTGGGAGCAGGGGCTGGCCCTGGTCATCGCCCAGGGACCCCATCTCGGCGCCCAGTCCCGGCACCCCCAACCCAGCGCGTCCCCTCCCCCGTGCGCGCTGAGTAATCCTTCCCGACAGCTCTCACCCGCCTCGCCCGCCCGCTGCAGGGGAGCTTTTCCAGGGAGCCGGCTGACACATTTGGCCTCCGTTACTTGATTGAACAGGAATGAAAGCAGAGAGTGAGTAAGAAAGTGGTGGGGGCTGGGGGTTACGGAGGAGCAGGGAGGTCAGAGAGAGGGGAGGAAAGATCTGGAAAGTCCAGACATGTGCTTTTCAAGTAGGTGCCAGCTATGAGCTCATCTGGAGGGTGGCCGCCGGCCCTGAGCCCTGCCTGGGGCCGGGACAGAGCATTGCGCCAGGGGACGGGTCTTTGGAAAGGAGACCTGGGAGCCTGCCCTTGGCTCACTGTCTGCTGCTTGGAGGGCTGGGCGGATTTGTTTCCATTTTAGGGACAACGCGGGGAGGCTGTCATTCCACTCCTCGTGTTTATTAATATTTCATTAATCATAAGTGACCACTTACTGCGCACTTACATGCTCCACGAGCTGGGCTCGAAGCTTATGTGCTTCATGGGATGTATCCGCACAACAGCCTGAGAATGCAGTCACTGTTTTTACTGTAGAGAAGGTGCTGTGGCCCAGAGAGGTTGAGTAACTGGCCCCGGGCCACACAGCTGGAAGTGGCCGACCCCCTTGGCTTTTAACATGGGGCTACTTGGCTCCAGAGGTCATGATTTCTGTGCCGCTGTTTCCGCCTCGGGTGGGGCTCCCCAGCCCAGTGGGAGGGTCCGTGACCCACTGGCTGTTCCATCAGGTAATACAGATGCCTCCGTGGCCGTCTGGGTGTGAGGGAAGGGGCTCCAGGGGGTGGAAGGGTCTAGAGAACAGAGTCCAGCCTGCTGGGGCTCACCGGCTTGAGCCCAACATGCCCCTTGAGAACAGCACGGGTTGGCACTGAGCTGCTGGACCCCTGTGGGTTCCTTGCTTTGTCCTGGGACCCTCCGCCAGCCCCCTACCCTCGCCCACAGCAGGCTGACTTGTAGGTCAGGATCACAGAGAAGCTCTTTGTTGTTGACTCTGTCGTGTTAATGAAAGGAAGCAGAGCTCTTTCTGCCTCTATCCTTTGGTAAGTCATTTTATGACTCAGTTGCTTTGCCTGTAAAATGGGTTGACTAACATCCTCCTACTTTAGAGGGTTTTTGGGAGAATCAAACGAGAGGCTTGCACAGAAGCCCTTTGTAGAGCGATTCTGACCAGCGGTTTGCTGGGTCCCAGCTGAAGATCAGGTGTTTGTGTGGACTCAGCACTCAGAAGGACGCCCGGAGCTACCTGGAGGCTCGAATCCCTGCTCCATTTAGATCCTGAGCTGCTCCCTGGCCCGCTTAGATTCCCGGTAAAGCGAGGGTGGGGGTGGGGGGGTCACTAGGACTTCGGCAGAGTTGGGCGGGGCTGAATGGCCACCAGTGGAAGTCTAGCTCCCTCCTCGTGCAAAGCGGGCGCTCTGCCAAAGTGAGCTCTCGCTCCAACCCTCCCCGCCCCGGGCTGTTCCTGGCGCCCTGCCCGCCCCCAGCCCCACGGACCTGCACCACGTGACCCGGGCATGGGAAGATGGGCCCAGCTGTGGGAGGTCGTGCGGTGGGGGCCTGAGAGTGCGGGGGGAGGCCTCCCAGGAAACCCAGCTGCACAGGAAGCCGGGCCAGCGGCCTCCGGAAGCCTCAGGGCTTAGTAAGCGGGACTCCCAGGATCTGTCGCTGTGGGGCCCTCTCCTGCCTGCACCTGGTGGCTCCAGAGTCCAGGAGGGGGGGATGTGACCGTGTCCCCAGGGTGCTGCCTGCCTGGTGCCACTCTGGCTGCGGCCCCCTTTCCAGCCGTGGAGGGGCTGCCTGGGCATGGAGGGGACCTCAGCTGAGCTGGCTGGCTCCGCACACCCCAGGGATGGCCTGACTTCCAGCCCCCAAGTGGGGCTGTGTCGACCCCTTAGGAACTGGAGCCTCAGCCCGAGGGACCTCCACGGCCTCTTTCTCTGTCTCCTGGGAAAGGCAGGGCTCTCCTGCCCACAGGGACCTGGCACATACCAAGGCCGAGAAAAGGAACCCGCCCACTCAGCAGATACTACCTGCCTGCTTAGGGTCTGTGGGTGGAGCCCGAAGTCACGGGGTTGGCCTGGGTCGGCTCGACCCTAGCCACGTGGTGCTTGGCAGGCCCAGGTCTCCTGGGGCTGTGGATCCTGATCTGTAAGAGGAGAGGCTCGTGCGGGGGGTCGGCAAAGGGCTGGGACGGCGTTCACAGCTGTGAGAAGTTGAGGCTCGGCCTTCAGGCAGGCGGACGGGACACAGAGCACGTTCTGACCAGGGACGATGCCTCTGCGCCTCCCAGCACCTCCCTGTGAGTGCGGCCAGGCCCCAGGCCTCGTAGTCTGAGCACCTTGGCCCCGAGTCCCCTGGGCCTAAGAAGTCTAGGAACCCTCCGGAATCTGAGTGCTCTCCGCCCCCTTGCTCAGACAGCTGTCCCTCCTGAGCTGACCACCTGCCCCCTGCAGTCTGTCCCGGGGTGGCCAGCATGGCCCCTGTGCAGTGCTCTCCCCGGGGAGCCTGTATGTGGTGATGTGTGCAGAGGGCGCCCCCTGGAGGTGTGCGGCGGTGGGACACCGTGAGCCTGGAGGCCTCAGTGAGCTGCTGAGTGGGGAATCCGTTCAGGTCACTACATAGCTTACACCTGCCCTGGCCACCTGGACACCAAGTCCTTTCTGTGTGGTGACCTGTGAGGTCCGACATCCTCTGGCCGCTTCCTGGGACACAGGCTCCTCCTCACTGCAGGGCGTTCACCTTGCTCCTGCCCTCCTGGGAAGTCCCTCCCCGAATCGTCTCCTGGCTGCCTCGTTTGGGTCCCTGCTGAAGTGCCGCCATCTCGGAGAGACCTCCCCTGTCACCCCAGCTAAAGCAGCCCTCCCATGCCTGGGGGTGGCTTTCTGCAAGGCATGGATGGGTACCTGAGAGTATTGTCATTTATTTGTTCCTGTGCCCTCCATGCGGGCAGGGGACACTGGCCTGTGTTGTGGGTGCCTGGCATGTCACGCGTGCTCAGCGAATGCCTGGAGAGCACAGGAGAGCACAGAGGAAGGAAGGCTCCATCTGGCTGGAGCAGTCAGGGAAGACTTCCTGGAGGAAGTGGTGTCTGATAGCCTTGGAAAGCAGAGGTATGTCTGCACACAGATACCAGGATAGAGGCCAACGGGGCCTTGTCATAAGTTAGCAGACAGCGACAAGCCTATGCCCATGGTTGGTGCTAAGGAATCAGAGACAGAGAGACAGACCCCCTGTGCTCTGCAGCCAGCAGGGGAGGCTGAGCTTGCACAGAGGCCCAAGGAAGGAATGATGCCCAGGGTGCGGGAGCTGGATCAGAAGATGGGCAACCCTAAACCCACCCGTCAGCCCAGGTTCCCTGGCGATGACGAGGAAAGGGGTTTCTAGGGGACTAACCCAGCACAGGCGGACGGGCCGGGACAGAGGGCAGGGGACAGAAGTTCCGGGAGGCTCCGGCAGGCTGAGTCAGGCAGAGGAGCGGGACGGATTCCAGAAGCGCCCCCCCACCCCAGGAAGTGGCTGGAGCTGGGTTTCCCCTTTGCTGTGGGACAGGCCCCGCCTCCCCTCCCCCAGTGCCTGGCTCCGGCCATTGGCCAGGCACAGTGGACACGTCCCACCTGCGGGGCCAGCTCTCAGCCTGTGGGGCTGGGCGCCTAACACTCTGTGTCGAGAGGAATTCTGAGGCCAGGAGGAAAAACTTCTGCTGTAGGTTGGCGACGTTAGCCTCGGGTGAGGGAAGGACAGCGGGTGCCCAGGCGTCTCCTGCCTGCGGGGCCGCGAGCCCTGCCCCTCTGCTCTGCCCCAGGCCTGGTAGGGAGCCCGTCGGGGCAGTCAGGCCGGGTTGGGGGACGTGGCCCTGGACAGCACCCAGGCCGAGTCGTCCTGGCCCTGCCAAGGTCCCGTCTGGAGCTGCTCCCGCCGGCTCGGTGTGTCAGGGCGCCCTGATCTGCCCGGGTCTGTTCAGCCAGCGCCCCCTCCCCAGGCCCAGCTGGCCTTTTTTTAGTTTGATTCGTTTATTGTCGTCACTGCCGTCCTTACCCCGCAGCCACCGTGCAGCCAGCCTTCGCGGCGTGCCAGCCACCGAGCGGAGTGCTCTCTCCACGCATCTCCTGTAATCCTCGCAGCCCCCCGGGAGGCACAGAGAGGCTGAGCTGCTGGCCTGTAGTCGCACAGCAGGTACCAGGCAGTGCCAGAATCTAGCCGGACCTCTGACCCCAGGGTCTTTTTCGAGCCTCGTGGAACCCTGGCAAGAGAGCAAGGTTTGAGGACTGGCTCGGAGCTCAGGGACAGTGGCCCGGCAGGCCCAGGGGACACAGCAGCCCTGGTGCAGGCCGAGCCATTGACAACAGTGTCAACTCCTGTGTGTGCACAGTCTCATTTGAGGGGACAGTCTCATGGCGGGCAGGAGTGTGGGCTCTGAGCTACCTGTACCCACTGTACTCCTTGCAAACCAGGTGACTTTGGGTGCCTTCTGTTACCTGTCAGCTTCCTTATCTAGGAGAAAGAGAGCTAATGGTTTCTCTCCCCCAAGCTGGGTGGGGTGTACCACATTCCAGATTTGAGGAAAGCTGGTGTATGTCATAGGCTCGGCGGATGTTAGCCGTGCAGGCAACCCCTCAGTGACCGTCTGAAGCAGGCTGTGTTGCCGTGTCCTTGTCTTGCAGCCACACAGAGAGGTTAGGGCACTGACGCCGGGACACACAGCAAGAGCCCAGGCTGCGGAGAGCAGTTCCGGAAGGGAGGATGCTGCCGCCTCCCAGCACAGGCTGGGTTGCTGTGGGGTCAGCAGAGCGAGGCGTGCTTCGCAGCTGCTGGGGTTCAGCCCACGAATATTTAATAAGCATGTACTTCGTGCCAGCACTGTGTTCAGCTCAAGAAGACTGGATGGGGAACGGGCGGGAGGTTGGAGCCGCATCTGGGATCAGATGCTGATGAGCAGTTTATTTAACTACTCTGAATCTGTCTCATCATTTGTCAAATGGGGACAGATTTGGGGGGATTTCATGGGGTGACGTAAGCAGCAGGTGCATGGCAGCCCTGGGCACACGCGTGTAGTAAGTAGGAAGAGTGAGCGCTCGGCCATCACGGCTCAGCCATACCACGGAGGCGGCCGGTGGGGAGGGGCGTCTCGGCAGCCGTCATCCCTTGAGCTGGTTACGGACCCGTTCGCAGCTGTTTTGCCTCAGGTCTGTGTCCTGCAGCACGAGAGAGGCCGGGGCTCCAGGGAGGACAGGGGCAGGTGGAGAGGCTCGCTGACCGAAGCCGTGGGCACTCAGGCCGAGTGGCCAAGTGGTGCGCTGGCTTCCACAGGCCGGGACATGTGACCTCACCAGACACCTGGGCCACAGTTTGTGTTGGTGGTGGGGCTGGGGGCTGATTGCATTGTGGGGGTGTCGGCAGAGGGTCGGGGGGGGGCTGGAAATGCCAAGGGGCCAGCGAGGGAGAAGGTGGGAAGCTGCTCTCCGTTCTTTGGGTTGTGATCAAAAGAGGTGACCTCCCAGGGGCCATGTCTGGGGACAGACTCCTTCCTGGAGGAGGAGGCTTCAGAGAGCTGGCGGGATGGGACCAGTGGGCTGGAGGGTGCTGGATGCGAAGCCAGGCCTGGTTTCTGGGGAGCGTCCTGCGCGCTGGGACCTCCTGGCCTTGGGGGTGCTGGCTGCCCTCCCCGGCCTCCACCTCCCAGGGCACTCTGCCCCATCTTCCTCTCCCTGAGCCACGGCTGGTCAGCAGGGGGCAGTGGAAGCCTCAGAAGTCCTTGGAGAGGAGTTGGCACGGCAGTTTTTACAAATCCGTCCCTGGAAAGTCTCTCGAGTCACACCCCCAGCGGCTCCCTCCCTAACATTTTTCCTGGGGCTGTCGTGCCGTGCCGTGGTGGAGGAACCCCACCGGGCTGCGGCGAGCCCAGAGCCATGTTGACACAAACCCTGGCTGAACCCACGTGCTCCCTGCAGCCAGCGGCTGATGCCTTGGAACTGGGGAAGTGACCTCATAGCAGGGGCCCGGGGAGCGCCCACCACGCAGCCCCGCTCTTGGCTCCTGGACCCAGCTCTGGGAGAGGAACCGGATCCCGGCCCCTCCGAGCTGGCCCGGAAGACCCCAGCCTGGTGCTGGCTGCATCTCCATGGAAAACATTCCCGTCCGCCTGGCCAGGCGACGCCAGCGGCAGAGGCTAGACCTTCGAAGAAGCATCTGTCTTACTGATTGGAATACAGCGTTCATCTTTTGTGATTTTAAAAATCATGCCTGCCCAGGACAGAAAAATTTACTCAGAAAAATTGAAACGAAACGATCAATGGTAATTGCATCCTACAGAAATGAGCCCCGTTAACATGGTGTTTCCTTTGTCTTTTTTTCTGTATATACTAATACAATTTTTTTTGAAAAAAACAAAAGTGGGGTCAGACGCTTCTCCCCGCCCTGTGCAAGAGCGCCACCTCCCCCGAGGATCTTCCGTCTCCGCACTCTTTGCCCAGGTCCTGCCTCCACGTTGCTGCAGGAGGTTTAAAACCCCAGCTTGTGGCTGGTAGGACTCGGAGACAGGTCAGGGAGCTTTCAGCAGAGGGTGGCCCCCAGCTAGGGGCGCGGGCAGGAGTGGGCCCCCCCGAACGCTTCTCTCTGCTTGTCTCGGGGTTGTGCGTGAGGCCGGATGCACGAGAGCCCGGCCAGGGAGCTGTCTTACCTGGGCTCCAACCCTGGACCACGGCCCTTCGTGGGCATGACCTTGGCCAGTGTGCTCACCTTGTGTTCCCTTCTGTAAAACGGGATAATAGAAATGCCCACCCCAGAGCCCTCGATGAGAAACAGATACGTTCGTAGAGCGAAGCGCCGAGGATAGGCCTGGCGTGGCGTGCATCACGTGTCAGCACTGCTGTTCCTGCCACCCGTGCGGTGGCGGATGCGGCTTTGGTTGTGTCTTGCCCTCATCCCTGCTGGCCGCCCCCATCAGCAGGCTTGCATTCGTTTGCTCACTCGTTTATTCTCTTGCTTAGGCCCCTGTGGGCCAGGCTGGCGCTGAGATCTTGGGAGGCGAGGGTGGGGGCCGGCCCTGCTCCCCGACCCTGCGTCTGCAGTTGCAACGTGGGGTCCTCGGAGACTGGCCCTGTGGGCTGCCCCACCGCCCTCCCCTTGGTCCGGGGGGGACACGGGCGAGGCCAGCGTCATGCTCTGTGCCCGCTTCCTAATCCGTTAAAGGAGGAGAGCGACAGGAAGGACGGGAGGGGGTTTTGCGAGGACCGCGGCGGATGCGTGTGAAGTGGTGGGAACGGTGCCTGCCGCGCTGACTCAGTGCTGGCTCTGGCTGTAGTTGCTGTTCTGAGAATATCCTTGGATCTCTGGACGCAGGCGACCGTAGATGGAATGCTTTCGCTGGAAGCCATCGAGGGGGACCGCCGCGGCAGTGGAACAGAGTTGCCGACTTGCGAGCCGCGGCCGGACCACAGTCACTGTTCCCACGAGGGAGGCCGGCCCCCTGGCGTCCCCTCTCCCGGGAGCAGCGCCCAGGCTCCGAGCAGGTGGTGTCTGAGCCGTGCTTTGCAGGTGCTGGTTCTTCAGGTCGGGCCCCCGTCCCTGTGCGGAAGGTCCCCCGCTCTTCCTGCTGAGCTCTCTGCTGTACTCACAGGTGCTTTTGGCCTCGAGTAGCAGGAACCCCGACTGGGGATGGCTTAAGCGCTAAAGAGAACTCACAGTCACACAGAGCGAGATGCGCTGAGCCCGGGCAGCTCCAGGATGTCTTGGAGGACCCTCCCTCCTGCTGTCCCCAGCACAGCGTCCCCACGGTCACAGGATGCTGCAGCATACGCCGGCACAGCCAGGTTCTAAGGAAGGAGGCTCCCTTTCTCTGAGCCGGGGAACCTTTCACACGTCACCGGGCAGCTGTGCCTCCAGCCCCTGGCCGTTGGCTGAGACCTGACCTGGTGGCTCCTGCCCCAAAGCACACGGTGGCCCAGGCAGAGCAGAAAGGGGGTTTGCCGGGCCGGGGTGGGACTGGATGAGGGCAGTGACAGCTCGGGTGACCCCCTTTCAGTCGGGACAGCAGGGAAGGGCCCCCTTCACTCAGGCTGGTGCCCCCCTGGGTAGAGCCAGGGCCCACACACCGCACCATGTCACCAGGAGGCTCTTGTGCCCGTGGCAGCCAGAGGCGCAGGGCCCAGGACTTTCTCACCCTTGGCCTCACACGGCCACACCGGAAGCAGCAGCTGTGTCCCCCAGCACTGACCTGGCTTTTGAGGGCCAGGAGTCTGACCTCCAGCCAGGCTGTGGGTGATCGGCAGAGGAAGAGGGAGGGGAGGCCGGGGCTCTTTCACTCACCCACGTTCCCCGCAAGTTAGGCCAGGAGGGCACCCCTGCCCTCTCCTCCTCGGGGTCCCCGGCCCACCCTCCGGGCCCGTGATGTGGCCTGTTCACTTCCCTTCTCTCCCCTTCCCCCTTCCCGCATATGGTGCTGATTAAGTCCTTCCGCCCTTGGTGGACGGTGGAGAGGGAGCGGGCCGAGGGCCTCCCCCAGCCAGGGGCTCCCAGCACAGAGGCTTTTGGCCTCCAAAAGTGAGTTTTGTGCGTCTCGGGTGCATTGGAAGTACCACGCTGCAGCTGTCACGCGTATACGTTTCTCACCTTTCTCACTTGCTGTCAAAGGTCTCTGGGTCTGGTGTTTGTGGGCCAGCGCTCTCTGGGGGGGGTGTCTCCAGGAGGCCGGTGGTGGGAGAGGCAGGGCCCCTCCCCCTCCGGGCAGCTCTGTGTTGGCCTGTTCTCTGTAGAAGCTTCCCCAGAATATGGCTGTGCATCCTGGTGGCAAGGCCGTCTCGGGCTCTAGCTCCAGACCTGGCTCCAGCACCTGTCAACTGTGTGGCCCGAGGCACCTGGTGTCACCTCCCTGCATCTCATGTCACCCTGTCCACCCCACAGAGCCTCCACGAGCATCGCAAGTGTTGGTCGTGGTCTTCCACCCACTCGTGGTGGTCTCGGATGCCGGGCAGGGCAAGCCCTCCATCGCCTCGCCCGTCTTGCGAGTCCTTGCCTGGCCCGCTGAGTCGCTGGCATGTGAGCCCGTGCTGGGCAGACTGCTGGCTGTCGGCCCACAGCCCGTTTTCCCCTTTAGCTGGCTGAGCAGTGTGACTGGCAGGGTGGCAGGGCCCCGCCGGCCTGCGGGGGACCCTCCACGGGCTGCAGTCCAGGTGCCCCCCATCCCATCCAGCCTCAGTGCACCCCGCCCTCCAGGGCTGGTATTTGCTCTCTTGTGTGAGGCAGAGACCTGACAGGAACAGGGAGGGAGGCTACAGGCCTGATGGAGACAAGGAGAGACGGTTCTGCCCTCTGGCAGCTGGACCGTGGGGCAGACGCGGGGCCTCTGATCCCTCATTCAGGCAGGTGGCCGGCCACCGTCGCTGCGGGGAAGGGGCGGAAGGAGCCTGCTGAGGAAGCAGGGGTGCTCGCCCTCCACCTGCCGGGGGTCAGGCTGCCAGATGGGCCCTGGTGACCGTGACAGTGCGGTGATGCCCAGTGACGGTAACTAAGGCTCTCTGTGGCCCCGTGCTGCCTTGAGGGCTCTTTACCTGGAGCAAGCACCTCCCTTGATCCTCCCAGCAAGGCTGTGAAGTCGATTCTATTGTTAGTCCAGGTTCACAGATGAGGAACCCAAAGCACAGAGAAGTTAAGTAACCTGACCAAGGCCACGCAGCTGGTGGGTGTGGCAGAGGGAGGGCTTGAATTCAGGAAGTTTGGCTCCAGGCTCCCTGTCCCCAGCCACTGCCATTCACCTCCTAGGCCAGCCCTCTGACGTAGCTCCCTATTGCTGTGGTGGAGAACCTGAGGCACAGAGGGGTGCAGTGACTTGGCCAGGGCCACACAGCGGGTTAGTGGCAGAGCTGGAGCAATGTCTGCAAAGTGACGATTGGCATGAATAGTTCTGCGGTTTTCTGGCCACCTCTGCTCTGGGCTCTCACCTCCACCTCCACCTGGCTGCCTCGCGCCGTCTGAGGGCCGTCAGCGTGTTGCCTCCCTTGTGGGTGTGGGTGTGTGTTAACGCGAGCACCAGTTTGCCAGTGCCACCCGTGGGTGCCTGAGCACGGCCGCTCTGAGCCGGGCTCTGTGTAGCCGGGAAAGCCGGAGCTTTGAGCAGGGCTCCCACCTGCAAAACCCTCGCACCGCCTGCCTTGAGACGCGAGGCCAGAGCTTGGAGATGCTGCCGCGCCACCGAGGGAGAGCTGGGCTGGGGCTCCCTGATCCCCGAGGCCTGTGCGTGTGTGCGTGTGCATGTGTGTGTACACGTGTGTGTGCTTGCATGTGTGTGCGCGTGTGTGCGTGCATGTGTGTGTGTGCGCGTGTGTGTGTGTGTGTGCATGCGGGTGCTCTGCTGATGCCCGCCGGGAGCTGACATGCACGAAAGAGTTAACGGTGGATGCCGTCTGTCCGGCCCTGTCTCCAGCTTTCCCAGGGAAAGGGCGGGAAGGAGAGGCCTTATCTTCAGAGGAAGGGGTGGGTGGGAATGCAGGATGCTCTTCTTTCTGCACGGCATCTCCAGCCTCCTTGCATACTTAATTCCACGGACTTCTGCAGCCCAGCTGTTCAGAGCGGATCCAGAGGGTGGAGAGAGGTTTCCAATAAGCAAGGAGGATGGAATGAATGTGAGATTCATGACTGAGATTTGGCAAAGCAACAGCCTCACTTTCTCCCCTGAGATGGGATGGGGGCAGGGCTGGAGCTAGCAGGGCGGGGGCATCAGGCAAGGTTCCCTTCCTGAGGGGGGGCCTGCTTCCCTGTACGTAGGCCCCCTCCCACCCCTTCTAGCAGGCACGGCCTGGCCTCTCAGGCCTCGCCACCTACACCTCCTGCTCTGCTGCACTGCCCCGGGCGAAAGCCAGCCTGGTCTCAGGGGTGGCTGAAGACCCCAGGGGGCTCCCGCAGGGTGAGCTGACGTCCTGGCCTTGGTGAGGACACCAGGGAGAAGGCTGGGTGGAGGCTGGGCGTGAAGAACGTCCCCAGGTGTCTCTTAGGTGTGACTGGGTTCTGGAAGCTGGGCTTGGGGCTGAGTGGCAGAGGGCACGAAGGCAGTGGTCCCTGCACAGGGCACAGACTTACCTGGATCAGGCAGATCACCTGGCCTGCGAGAGGCCCAGAGGGACCAAGTTACTTCCCCAAGGCCACACAGTTGGCCAGGCCTGGGGCCGGGTCAGTTGACGTCCCCTGCCTCGACTTCCCGGTGTAGCACCTGCCGAGTGCCCTAGCCTCGTGGATTCTGGCTGCCACACTCCCGCAGGGCCGTGCGAGGCAGCGAGGACGCCTGATGCGGATGTGGGTGGCAGCAAGAAGCCAGGAGGGCAGTGCGGCCTCTGTGGCTTGGCCCAGGCCCAGGACCGGTGGCCTGGTTCCCAGGGACGGAGCTCTGACTCTCCCTGCTGCACCCTACCCCACCAGTCTCCCCCCAGGACCTGCCCATGGGGACATGGAATGGCCTGGGCTCAGCGAGAGTAAATGCATCTCCCGGGGCAAGTGGCTGCCTATATGGAAGCAGCCGTCTCTCATGGAGGAAAGGGGCTCTCTGTGCTCCTGGGGGGCTCCACCCGATCGGGGACCAGGGAAGGCGTTGTCAACCGCTCTGGCCTCCTAATGGTTCTGGCGGGGAGGCCGCCACCATCGCCCCCAGTCACCCTTCTGGGGTGGCCGAGCGCCATGCCGCAGAGCCTAAGTGAGCCCCAGCAGGGTCCTGGGAGAATCGTCTGTCGGGGGCCAGGGATGGAGCTTCAGGGAGGATCTTGCTGTTCCCAGCCACTTCAGGTGCGCCACCTGCGGTCCTGCTCCCTGTGGACACCTCCGGAAGCTGTCCCAGGTCAGAGGTAACACTGGCAGCCCCTGGCTTGCACGGTGACCGTGCCTGGTTCTTGGCGTGTGGCTCTGTCCCTAGCTGCACATGTGCCGAAGGCGGCATCCTCTGCCATCTCCCGTGGCCGAGCACGGACGAGGAGCCCACAACCCAGCGGCTCCTGGCGTCACGTGGGGCCTGACTGTTGGAGAGGCCGGGGGCCTCCTGGCCTTGTGAGCAAAAAGAGGCGATGGCTTGGAGAGGCTGCTGGGACGAGGACAGTTCTTATAAGACTTAGCGATGAGGAAGCAGATGGTCACAGAGCCGTCCCCAGGCCGGGCACCGCTCCAAGTCCTGCACACACACTGCCCCTCTCCGCACGGCAGCCGCGAGGAGGCTCCCCACCCCCGCCCCGCTGTACAGATGACGGCCCCTCGGCTCCGCTGGTAGAGCCAGGACTCGGGCCTGGGCAGGCGGGCCCCAGGTCTGGGCTGCTACCCTTCCTCTCCCTCTGGGACCTGGGTAGTGGGAGTAGCCGAGTAACGAGCCCCAGGGGTGCTGAGCACCTCCCAATCTCTAGCACCTCGGTGACAAGGTGGGGGGGATCAGGGCTGCAGATGGGAGGAGGGCTGCTAATCAGCTGTTCAAATAGGGAGGTTACCCTGGAGCAGCCCCTGCAATCGCAGCGTGGCGCAGACTCTGAGTGGCGCAGCGTGGGAAGGACTTCAGTGGAGGAGGGAGGCCGCGAGCCACGCAGTGCGGGTGGACGGGAAGCACAAAACATTCTCCCCGGAGCCTCCAGGGAACATAGCCCTGCGACACCTGGTTTCAGCCCCGTGAGACTGTGTGGGACTTAGGACTCCAGAGCTGTGACACGACAGGTCTGTTGCTTGAAGTCACTGATGACTGCTGTCATGGTCTACAGCAGCAACAGGAAACAGCGGAGTTAGGAAGTGATGGTGCTCCTACCCTTGCAGGCTCAGGAGGAATTTCCTTGTGTGTCTCAAGCCCTGAGAGTCTGGGCTCCCCTGGACCGTTCCAGCTTCGCGGCCGCAGCCAGGCTCCCCGCGGCTGGGCGGGAAAGGAACAGCAAGACCGTTTCCCCCTTTCACAGAGGAGGGCGAGTGTGTGGGCCGGCGCACACGCTTCGTTTTTGTGCAGCTTTTTTATTTTCCAGACTTAAAATTCTGCAGCTGAAAGAGGCTTCAGAGTCATCTGCTTGCTTTGCAAGTGAGGAAACTGAGGCCCGGGGAAGTTAAGTGACCAGCCCAGGACCACGCAGGGAGGTCTCCAAGCTCCAGGTTGGGAGCGACCCTGAGCGAGCGGATGGCATTGGCCGGGGCTGGAAGAGCGGCTGCTGCGCCTCAGCTGGGGCCTCTGACCGCTTCCTGCAGCAGCCAGGTGACCCGCCACCTGCACAGGCCTCTACCTGCCTACCTTGCAGCCCCGGGAGCCCCAGGGACCCAAGGACACTCTGGCTTGAGGGCGGGGGCCTGAGAGAAGGGGTGTGAATACTATAGTCCTGCCTGACCCCCACCCTTTACAGGTGCCCTGGCTGCCCGGGGCTCTGCAGACCTTGGTCTGTGGGTGTCCCCAGCTTTCCCCAGCGGTGCCCTGTGCCCAGCAGCTTTCAAGGGCTTGGCTCCTGCCTGCGGCTGTGACAGTCATTTTCTGAGCTGAGTGGGGATCAGCAAGCACATCCCCCCACCCCAACTGCTGCGACCGTTCCGTCCCGGGGGCTGGTACACAGCCCAGAAGGGCTTCATGGCACCTTGAAGTCCCTCTCTCCGGCCTCACACCTGCTGTCAGACGTCCGCACTGGCTTCCCGAGTCCTGCCTTCCGGCCTTTGCCTCCGGGGTCCCCTGCCTGGGGTGCCTGCTTCCCGCAGAGGCAGGTCTTCTTTTAGGACTCTTTAAGAGTGGCCTGGGTGGGTCGTTCTCAGAAGGCCCTTGCCACGTGCTGCCACGTCGCTCTGTCTGGTCCCCTTTGTGCCACTTGCCACCGTATTTTAACTTTTGTGTCTCCTCCCTGAGTCTAAGACCAGAGCCGGCCAGGCCTGTGTCCGTGGGGCGCCCTGGGTCCTGCACCTGACCCTGCCAGTCCCTGCGGGGCCCTCGGTACGGATGCGGGAGTGAAGGAACGAGCCCACAAAGTTCCCACTTGTAACTTGCATTTCTTGTTAAAATACTCGTGGCATTTAACATTGCTAATGTACCTTCAAAAGAGATCTTGCCTGGAAGATCTTTCCGGCGTCTGCACCTGCACCGTCAGGGTTTTTAGGCACAGGTACGGGAAGGGCTTCGTCAGTGAGCAGTTTCTGCCTATTCCCTTTTCCGCTTCCAACTCAGAGCGGGCCTGGTCCCAAAGCCGCCAGCTGGGCCCTTCCTCCCTGCTGGCTCCCGCCCACGCTGCCCACCCACGCTCCACTCGGGGAGGAGGCAGGAAGGCGGCGTTTGGATCACCTGCCGGCGCCTGAGGTGCCAGCTGCACACGTGCCGCCTCCCTCCCTTCCCACCCCCACCACGCTCCCTCCCCGCAGCTTGCGGTTGGCACATGTTCCCCCCAAGTTAAGGAGTTTGCCAGAGTCACCCAGCCGACCAGCACGGAGCAGGGTTTGAACTCCGTCCTGCCGACCTCCCAGCCGAGAAGCCTGGAAGAGACGCCAGGTGGGGTGGTGGAGACCCCCAGACCCCGGGTGGGATCAGCAGCCCCTGGACGGGGCAGGTCTGGCACAAAAAGACACCCAGGCGTGCAGAGTGAGGTGGCGGGGAAGGTGGCTCAGCGTCCCCGTCTCCGAACAGACAGCGGAGGAGCCGTTCAAGTTGCGTCC
This sequence comes from Cheirogaleus medius, assembly GCA_008086735.1. Taxonomy (NCBI): domain Eukaryota; kingdom Metazoa; phylum Chordata; class Mammalia; order Primates; family Cheirogaleidae; genus Cheirogaleus; species Cheirogaleus medius. The sequence continues at coordinate 500,651 of VBSM01003215.1, read as the reverse complement.
TGTGCTCGCGTCCGGCAGGGGAGGAGGAAGAGGAAGGAGAGAGTGGGGCAGGGCTAGTTTGGACCCAATTCACATAAACTCCTCGGTTTGCCACGCGTGACGGTTTTACCTGCACTAGCGTCTTTGCCTTTCAGACCCTCTCCCACCCCCAAGAGCAGGTCCGGGGCTGACAAAAGTCCCGTGTCAGATATCGGGAGCAGCCACGAAAGCCATCAGAACTCAGGTCTGAGACAGAGGCCCCCAGTCTGGAGGGAAAAACAAGGCTCTCTCTCTGGCTGGGGGTTTTCTGCCCTGTCATGAAAACAGTCCTGGAGTGGGCCAGCCCCTCCTCGCTCGGGTGCTTCATGTGGTTTTCAAAGCGCTTTTACGCCGTTAACTCACAAGATCCTCCCCGAACCCTGCAGAGGAGGCAGGAAGTTTGAACAGCTCCTCTCAAGCAGCCAAACGGCAGGTGGTTGCGTTGCCTTCGACTTTGGGGCGAGTAAACTGAGGCTCGGGTGGTTATGACCTGGACCCGTGTCCCAGGTCACCTGGCTGTGCAGCCACAGAAGAGATCACTGCCTTTTGTGCACCAGCACAGCCGAAATTCCGCTTTCAGTTTAAACATCATGCACTGCCTCGGAGAGTGAGCACCTGCTGCCCCCACGTCTAGCCCGGGGAGTAAGCGTGTGCCAGTCCCGTTTCCTTCCTTCCCCCGGGCCCGGCCAACATCCTCTTGGGGTGGGGGCGTCCTACGGTCTTGCCTTCATAGATGTGGAGAATCAGAGCTCTAAATTGCTGGCTGAGAGTGGGGTAGGTGAAGATCCGCAGTGAAGAAGGAGGAGTTTCTTTATAGGTGTGGGGAAGAAAAAGGTTTTCCTCTCCCCTCTTAGGTCCTTTGTTGCAGGAGGGGGGGGGGCTGCAAATTAAACTGACAAAAGGTAGATTAACAAGAGAAAAGACAGATTTAATCACATACATAGGGGGGTTCACAGAAAAATGTGACTCAAACGGGCAATTAGAATTTGGACCCTATATACCATCTTAATGTGGGGGAGGGGCGGGGGAGCATGTACTTACAGGAAACAAGTGACTTTTTGGAAAGGTAAATAGCCCTTAGGAGATGAGATGTTTGTCTGATTAGGTGTGGTATCTCATTTCCTGTGACAAGAGTCAGTCTTCCCCGTTCCTCCCGGGGAGAGGATTTATGACAACCGAGTTCTTTGGAGTGCCATAGAGGCACAGTAGGTGCTGCTTTTAGGCAGATGAGAGATGTCAGCAACTGGAATGCCTTCTGCTCGGAATAACATTTATGCCACAGTGACGTGTTGTGGATTCCTCGATGGGTGTGTCTGTTCTCCTCCAAGGCAGGTGGGGGTGATGTGCCCCAGCCCCACAGTGGGACTTTTTAGTAAAAATCCCAAGTATTGTCTGTTGAATTGGCCAGGGCTCCTTGCTGTCGTTCAGGCAGCACGAACCGCACGGATCTGCTGTGTTTTAAGCCCAGTTCTCTGTTGGAGCCAAGGATTTTGTGCTGGGTTCGTTTCTGTTCCGGGGCAGGAGCCAGAGGATTAGGTGGGGAGGAAAGGACTAAGCCTCAGAGTGACAAGAGCGGCTTTAGACAGCAAAGGAGCCACTGGCCCCCACCGATCCTGTCCCCCTGTGTCTCTTGGGCATGGTCAGCTCTAAAATCTTGCCATGAGCTTGGTAGGTATGCACGTGTTTCAGGTGTGTACATGCGTGTGTGCGTCCGTCAGTGCCAACCAGTAGTTCTCAACCTCAGCTACACATCAGATACCAGCACCCAGATTAGTTAAACTAGAATTGCTGAGGGGAGGCCCAGACCTCTGTATTTTTTATTTTAATTTAATTTTTTTTTAAAGACAGGGTCTATGTTGCCCAGGCTTGAACTCTGGGACTCACACGATCCTCCTGACTCAGCCTCCCAAGTAGCTGTGCCCAGATAACGTATCTTTTGTTTACTTTCTTTTTCTTTTTTAATTTTTTTGGCCTTTTTGTTCCTCCTGTTTTGGTATCATGTTCTTAAATTTTCAAACTTTAGAGTGGAGCATTGATACCTGTATTTTTAAAATGCTCCCCTTGGGAGGAGGGTACCGTGCCACCAGGATTGAGAACCCTTGGCTCCACCAAACCTATTTCCAGGATCCACACAGACATCCTGCGCCTTCATCTTGCCACCTCCCCGTCACCTCCCTGCCACTCCGGGTCTTGGAGGTGAGTCCCCTCTAAACACCAGACCACTTAATTGTTTGACTCAAAACCCGCTCATCTTAGCTGCCCGACTCCGGTTTCTGCCTTGGCGAGCAGTGTGGGGGGAGGGGGGATGCAGGTCATCCTAGTTGAAATTGGTGCCGAGCCTGGTGGTTTTGTTGCTGGGTGTTCAGGATCCTGGTTTTGTGTCAGCCGAGAGAGTTTGCAGCCCGGGGACACCTTGATACTGGCTAGGGGCTGGGTCGTGCCCGGGGATATGACTACAAAGCGGTCATCACGTGGGAATAATAGACCACAGCCAACTCTAGTATTAAAAAGTAAGGTCACATGTTTTAATAATAAGTTATACTTTAAGAGATCATCAAAGAATGTGTAAGACACACTGTTGATATAATGATAGCTTTTCAAGAGCAGGGAAGGGCAGATTGAAGGTGCCCGTGAGCAGATGAAAGCTCGTGAGGTGTGGCAAGCACTCCTTAGAGAGAAAGAAAAGGGCCCGCCCGCCACTGAGGCCCCCAGACAGCTGCCGGGGACTGGGTCAGCCTGCAGACTCCAAGTCAGGGTGTGGCCCTGAGGGTGGTGGCTGTGTGTGATGGAGGGGGTGGGGCGGGGATTTTATTAGGTGGCCTTTGGGAGGCTGTGGGCCTGGCTGAAGAGTGTGGGGTCCTTAGAAAAGAGCGGGAATTCAGGCTCGAAGACGGTTGGCCGATCGCAGTGGTCCTCGAATGCAAGGGCAGAACTTGCACTCTAACAGAGGAGCCCGGCAGCTGTTAGGGAGAAGGAGAGGCAGAGTGGGAGGGTCGTCCAGCAGGGCCCTGCGCAGTGCAGAGGAGCGAGACGGGAGGTGGGCGTGGGAGAGCGGCCGTGGGGCCAGGCCTAGCCCGGGGGCTGGGCGGGAAGGGGTTGACCGGTGCAGGACGTGGCGGGGCGGGGGTGGTGGCAGTGGGCACCTGAGTCTCAGAAGGGGGAGAG
>VBSM01003215.1:468944-497368 GCA_008086735.1 Cheirogaleus medius | reverse complement strand
GTGGGGGGGGGGTTGCCCTGCAAGGCTCAGCCTCTTTCTCTTCTCTTTCCTCAGCCTCTTTCTCTTCTCTTTCCTCACATGGAGAGCCGCACCCTTCCCCCCGGGCTCTGAGGGGTGCAGAAGGAGAGGGGCTTGCAGGAGAGGCCCCCTGATGCCCTGTAGCACTCCTCTATGGACTTCCAGAGCAGAGTTAATGATCTGCCAGCTGGGGGAGGGGCTGGGCCTGGGTTGTGCTGGGGGGTAGTTGGTGCAAAGGGCCTGAAAGAGGAGGTGACAAACCCGGCAGCCCCCTCCCTGGCTGGCTGCCAAAATGTGAAGCACCCCTGAAATTTTTGTCCCTCTCCTAAAGCTAGAAGCAGGGACACCCTCTGTGAGGTGCTGGCTCCCAAGTGCCCAAGGCTGTACTTGGAACCCCAACTCTGGGTTGGACTGGGGGGCGATGTTGGTGGAGTCACCAAAACTGACCCCTGACCCCTGCATGGCCTTCCGGGCTCTGCTCCGTTCGTGAGCCTGACCTGTAGCAGCCCCTTCCTGGGCCTGTGCCCCCCGCAGGGCCTGCCACCCCCACCCAGCCTGCTCTGTGGGTGCCCAGTGACTGGTCATCCGAACGGTCACTGAACGGCTGTCCTTGCCTGTGTCCCCAGTGGAATGTGCACAGACGTCCTCCCTCCTCCCAGATCCTTATCTCTTATCTTATCTCCTGGCTTTGTCCCAGGTGCCTGTCGCCAGGGACCAGAGGGACCAGGAGATACGGGGACAGACTCAGCCCTGAGCCCCGTGTCCTCTCATGTCCTCTCTCCCACTAGCACTGAGGTGGGGACTGTGTTTTATTTGTCTCCGTGTCCCCATGTGATAGGTGCTGGCACAGTTAAAGTTTGAATGAATGAATGGTGACCACAGACTTTCAACCGTTATCCAAGTACTCCGTGGTTTCTGTGAGAGCCGCGGCTCTGCCTGCGCTGGGCACCGGGTCTCCTGGGAGCACGTTAAGGAAACAGGTGGAGGAGCAGGATTTTTTCGGGGATTCGAGTGCGTCCCCCGGCCCCGCTTCCCCTCCCCTGTGAGTAGTGGGGTCCCCGGGATGGCACTGACGTCCTTTGTGCCTTGTGTGCCGGGACGGAGGAGACGCGGCCCATTGCCGGTGTCATCTGCAGGCCCTGAAGACTGAGGACAGGCCGGACGGTGGCCCTGCCGAGTGGGGGGAGAGAATTGCCATTGTTTGTGGCTGGGGGGCCGGGCTGGGGGAGCGGCACAGACCCCGCACAGAGGGCTGCGGAGGAGGAGGAGGGGCCACGGCCCCCGGAGCACAGGGGAGCTGTGTGGGAAGCAGGTGCGGCCTCGCGTCCTCCTGGGGCGCAGTGTTGGGAGGCACTGCTGCCAGGACAGAGCACGCGCCCTGCTGATGTGTCACTTGTCCGCCCCCCCTCCCCCCGTGGTCCCGCTGTCCGAGTCCTCAGCGCTGGCTCTGTGGCCAGGGCCAGAACCCCACGGTCAGTGCTGGACTCCCACAGCCAGTACCAGGCCCCGGTGACCAGCGTGGGCTCCCCGGTGACTTAGTGAGCCCGCAGCTGAATGAAGCCACCACGGAGCTGGCCTGGTGACCGGGCGGGTCTTAGCCGGGTGGTTCTCAGATGCCTGCTCGTCTTCGTGGACTCTGTGGCTCAGTGAAATGGGGACATCTAAGAGGAAATTCAGTGACCGCTAGGCAGGGCCTGGTGCTGCTTGGCACCCGGAGGCACAGTGTCACCTGCTCGTATCTGCAGAGTCAAGGCCCTTGGCCCTGGCTGCCCATGGAGAGCTCCAAGTCCAGGCTGGTCTGGTGGGACCTCCGCCAAGCCCCCGAGCTCCTGGTGGCCCAGCAGGCCCAGGTGGAGAAGCAGCACTGCGTGGGCCATGCCTCGGGCCCCCAGCCCTGGCGGGGAACTTTGCTGCAGCCCCCTGAGCTCCCCAGAGGTGCCCCGTTCCTGAGGGGTCAGTTAGGTGAACCCCCATGTGGGAGGCCCAGAGGACCTGAGCTGGGCGTTGAGTGGGTTTGGTGTCAGGCGCCGGGCCTTGGCGGGGCACCCTCTGAGCCTCTTCTCGAGGGAGTAGGGCGGGTCCCCGGCCCAAGTCTCATCCTCAAACCCTCTAGCTGAGAGTGGTGAAAAGACAAGCCACCTCCTCCCTGCCTTCCGGAATAATCCATAGTGGTGGAAACATGGTCCACATTGAATTTCCTACTTAGTAGGGTTCAGCGCACACTCCCAGCGGTGGGAGGGGAGGTCTGGGTGGTCCTGAGTGTGCCCGTCCCTCCGACTGTGGTCCACTCCGGGCACCCCTGGGCTCGGTCAGGGAGCAGGGAGGTCACTGTGAAGTGTTTATTGGTGAAACATTGGTGACATAGAGAATAAATGACTTGTTTGTCATAAACAATTAATTGGAGAATAAATTAGGTTGACGCTGACTCAGAGCCACGTCCACTGCCCGCCTCAACCCAGGCCAGCTCGCGCCCCCTGCACATCCAAGTGCTGCCCTGCAGCCCGCCAGAGCCCCCTGGACCCGCCCTGAAGTGGGGCTGGGTTTTGTGCCTCCACTTCCTCAGAGGGGACGCAGGAGTCCCCAGTGAGGGTCATTGTAACATCTTCCAGTTGGTGGCCTCTGGCTCTCCAGGAACGTGTCCGGCTCACGGCAGAGCCGCCGTCCGCCCTGCTCTGGCGTCTTCCTCCTGCTGCCGGGGCGTGGGTGGGAGGGCCCCGGGTGGCGGCTGGTGGGGCAGGGCCCCCGCCCCGCAGGTCAGCCGGCGCCCAGGGTGGGCCTCTCCGGGCCGCTTAGTGCCCCAGCGGGGCTGAGAGTCCTCAAAGGCAGCAGGGGTCGCGGTCGGTTCTGAGAGCGGAGCCCCCGGCAGGGTGGGGGGCCTGGCATCCCGGTGGGGCTGGGGGTCACTCAGGGTGAAAGGTGGAAGGTCGGGGAGCAGAGTGAGGGCATGTGGCTCTGGCGAGGGTCCTGTAGAGACAAGAAGGGCAGGAAGAGGAGCAGACTTCACCCTGGCTGTCACTGTGGCCAGAAGGCCTGTCTGCGTCAGGAGCCCCGGCCCAGGTGCCAGCCCGGCCTCCGCTAACCGGGCCACCACAAGGCCACCACAAGACGCCGGGGACCGGGCCGGCGTCAGGAGGCCCCTGGCTCGTTCCAGCCCTGGAGCCCCTAAGAATTCAGTGAAGTCGGTCGATGGTGCCGGGAGGCAGCTCACACGTGGGCAGGTGGACGGCTGGTTGGTTCCGTTTACTAACCACGTGGCCTCAGATGTGCTTGTCGCCCTCTCGGAGCCACTTTCTGTCTGAAGAATGGAAAATGGTGGTTTCCGCTTGGTGGCACCGTCATGAGGATGTGGGGAGGCGAACAGCCGAGGCGTGGCATGGGCCGGGCACAGAGGCGTGGCCGGTGTGTGTCACTGGCTGTGGCTGCTGCAGCTGCTCAGTCCCGCCATGCGGCAGCCCTGAGCTGCATGGGGGCGGGGGGCACATGCAAGATGGGCCTTCCGGAAGCTTCTGATTCACTCGGGTGATGAGTGCACACCTGGTTCTCAGATGAGGCGCCCCAGGAAGGCCAGGACTCAGCAAAGGCTGCGTGGCCCAGGAGCATGTGGGATGTGTTCTGGGCCCCTCGAATTTTGCCAGAGATCCAGGGGAAGGAGGAGGACCCTTCCGATGCGGGAGGACGGGAGGGGAAGGTGGCTCAGTGTTCCGGGTGGGGGAGCAGAGGAGGGACTCCAGGGGTGTCTCCCCCCATGCTGCCACATGTCCAGGAGGCAGTGAGGGAAGGCCCTGGTGGCCCCACCCCCCCGAGCCTGTGCCTCCTCCTGCTGCTCCTCAGGCCACCTGGGTGCTGCCACCCCTCGGCACCCACTGCTTGCTGCCGCCCACCTGGGGAGAGCAGCCACGTGCATGAAGTCCTTGGCTCCCTTCCCACCCTTCCCAGCGTCCTCCCCCAGGGTTAGCGTTGACCTGGACCGCCTGGGCCTGTCTCCCCAGACTCCTGGGACCAGCCCAGAGCTCAGCCCAGCCAGGCCCCTGTGGGCCACGGAAGGAGAAGCAAGCGCGTGACTTCTCTGCGCATGCCTCGGTTTCTACATCCTTCTGTGCTGCCTGTTCCTAGGCTTGTGGGGAGACATAACCCAGAGAAGGGAGGCTGGTCCCCTGAGGGGCCCGGGTGTTGGTAGGGTGGGGGGAGGACAGCCCCCCACCCTGTTCGTGCACTGAGCTGGCTCCGCCCCAGGTCACTGTGGGGCTCTCCCGGGTCTGCTGGGGAGCTCATGACACCACCCAAGTGCTAATGTTACAATTAAACCTGAGCCACACAGTCCTGTGCCACCCGGAAAGTGGGGCTCACTTGAATTTTCCCTCGTCCACCAAGCTCCTGGCTGGCCCATAGTACGGGGAGTGGGGTGCAGAGTGAGGCAAATCCCCCGTGTCCATCGCAGGGTGTGAGGAGCAGGGTGGGCAAGGGACCCCCGCCTGCTCCCAGGTTACAGGCCTGAAGGGGGAGACGCATGGAGCCAGGTGCCATCGGGATTGCCCGGCAGCGTCTCCTGACCTGGCTGGAGGCCGGAGCTGGGGACACCCGGGCAGGAGGGCGCGGGCCCCACTCTCGTTTGTGGGGGAGGGCGCACAGCTCACAGCTCTTCGTTGCTGTTGGTTTTTTGAATAATAGTTTTATTGCAATGTGATTCACATACCATAAAATTCAGGTCTTCAAAGTACACGATTCAGCAGTGTCAATATGTGCACAGAGTTACCAAACAGAGCCAACAGAAGGTGCGTGTGTTCACATGGACAGATAAAGAGATTTGTAAGGAATCAGCATCCCCGATTGTGGGGGTTTGCACGTGCCAAGATTTGGAGGGTAAGCCGGGTGAGCTAAGATCCAGGGGGCTGCGGTGTCCCTCCCGAAGGCTGGCAGGCTCGCGACCAGGCGGACCTTGTGTCAGTTCGGGTCTGAAGGCAGGAAAAAGCGTATGTTCCAGTTTGAAGGCGTCAGGCAGGGGGAGTTCGTTTGCACTCAGGGGAGGGTCAGTCCTTTTGGTCTATCTGGGCCTTCGTAACAAAATCGCAAAGGCCCGAATAGAACAAAATCTATTCGAGGTAAGCGAAACCTCTTCCCTCTACCCATTTTAAATGCATTGGCTGGGACCCTGCAAATCAGGCCGACAGAGAGAGATCAGCGGAGGAAAAGCATGCCGGTGTGTGACGCAGGTTTTATCTGACATGGGAGGCTTCGAGAGGAAGCAAAGATCCAAAAAAAATTTATTCTGGGTTTAACGAAGAGTGGCAAGTCGTAGGAAATGTGATGGGACAGAAGAGTGTGGGCTCAGAGCGTAAGCTGAGGATGCATCTGGATCCCTCTCTGAGCTCCCCATCTTCAGAAATAAGGGGGCTCCTTTCCCCTTAGTGTAAGGAGGGCACTTTTCCTATGAGGGCCTTATGACCTGCTTCAGAGAAGGAGGAGCTCAGGGAGTCCTTCTTGTACCTGCCATTTCTCACATTCCTTCAGCTTAAAATAGTCTACACCAAGGCACCGTATTTTGAGCCTGTTCTGAACCCTCCTGCCTTCAACTGATTGGACGAGGCCCACCCACATTGGGGAGTGAGATCTACATTACCCGGCTTATCCACTTAAAGGTTAAACTCATCCAAAAGCAACTCACAGACACACTCAGAACACTGTTTGACCAAATATCTGGGCATCCCATAGCCCAGTCAAGTGGACATGAAATTAACCATCTAATCCACTATCTAATTCCAGCAGACTCCGTCATCCCGAAAAGAGCCCCCGAACGGATTGGCATTCGCTCCCCATTCCCAACTGCCCCTCCCAGCCCTCGGCAACCACTCATCTGCTTTCTGTCTCTACGAATTTACCTATTCTGTATACTTTCTATAAACAGAATCACAAAATGTGTGGCTTTTGTGTCTGGCTTCTTTCACTTGGCGTTGTATTTTCAAGGCCCCTCTGCACTGTGTGTTCGTACTTCGTTCTTTTTTGTGGCTGAATGATGTTCCCCTGTGGGGAGAGACCACATTTTCTTTCCCCATTCAGCGGGTGATGGGATTTGGTCTTGTTTTCACTTTCGGGTGTCGTGACTAGTGCCGCCGTGGATGCCGGCGTGCAGGTATTTGTGTGAACGTGTGTTTTCCTCTCTCTGGGTAAACTGGGTCGTGCGGCTCAGCAGACCTGCCTTCGGCCTTGCGTTGGGCCTGGCGGGGGTGACTGTCCTGCTGCACCGTCCCTCGGAGCTCCTGGTCCCTCGGAGCTCCTGCCGTAGCTGGTTGTGCGGCTCTCCCGAGGGCGCAGGAAGCCAAGGATCCCGTTGTCTCGGGTCCGCAGTGAGGAACGGAAGCGTGGATGGGCTGGGGCGTGGGGGGCACAGAGTAGCTCTTGAGTCTGCAGCTGGGTTCTGGACACTAACTTCCAGTTTCCTTTGGCGGCTCAGGGCCCAGAGGAGTCAGAAAGGGGACACGGAAGGTTTGTACATCTTCTTTGCAGGAGCCTGGGAGGCGTGGGGTGGGCCAGCCCATTGCAGAGTGAAAGAGGAAGTGGGGCCGAGGGCCCACGAGGGCGTGGGCGGGTTTGGTGACCCACCCCAGTAGGGGGCTGGGGCTGGGGGAAGTGACTTGATTTTTCTGAGAGGTTTCCCTCCCACCCCCCAGGCCAGCCTCGGCCCAGGGGAGATTGGACTTTGGGAGGCGGGGCGTTCACAGGTCTCCCAGGGCTGGAGTCTGGGGGAGCCACGTGCCACAGCGTTTCTAGACTGTTGTGTGTGTCACACACAAGGTAATCTGTAAAACACGTGTGCTGTGCCCGTTGTCACTTTAAACCACCACTCAGCATGCCAAGTGAAGGCCCCCACCCCGCCCGCGTCTGTGTGCCCGCTGCCCAGCTAGCTGGCTCAGGAGGGGTGCAGCCTGGCTGGCACTCAGGCCTAGGCCAGGCCCCCTCCCCTTCCCTCATCAGCCTCCCTGGCCCTCCCCAGGCCTTCCCTGTCTCTCCCGGTCCCAGGGAGAAATTAACATATGAATGTGGCTCCTTCCCGGAGCTGAGGGCTGGAGGGAGCCTGGGAGGGGACAGGCTCCCACCCTCAGCCTCCAGGTTCCGGCTTGGCTGCCTGAAGCTACGGCCACTGAGTGGAAGAAGCCTGGTACTTCTTCCTGGAGGTCATCGGTCCACAGTAGGTCAGCCCTGGGCCCTGGGTCCTGGGGGGAGGAGGAAGGTGGAGGGTGGGCTGGCCTGGTGGGCCCGTGGGATCCGAGCAGCGGGGAGACCCCCTCATTTAATTTTGTGTCTTCGCTGTGTTTGTAAGAACACAGTCTGATTTCCAAAGACTCAGCTGCTTAGGGCGTGCAGGCTCTGGGGAAGGCCGAAGGAGGGATGCCTTAAGTGGGAGCGGCTCGTAAACTGTGAGGTGCTGTCCACAGTCAGCCCAAGGGTCGGTGCTCCTTCCGTGCCCAGCTCGGCCTCTGGGATCTTTAGTGCCTGGCTCCGTGGGGTCAGGATGGGGTCTTGTCCATTTGGGGACTTCCGCGGAGCCCCTGGTCGTGTCTCGGTTAATAAACCCGGTTTGCCAGTTACCTGGATGCCTGTCCAGCGTGGGCTGGCCGTGTGTCATGTCTCCTATTTTTCCTGCGGGACGACACATGGGTGGACACTGGGGACAAGTCACCCTTGGGCTGTGAAGCCTGTGACTCCCAGCCTGTGTCTCAGAAGACGCCAGCCCGGTGGTGTGTTCCAGGCAGCACCTGCCTGGTGACCAGGGGCCCCTCCTCGGTGTGAGCAGCGGCTCGGCCAAGGTCTCAGCGTCTGGACGGAGTGGGATGCAGGCCCAGGTGTCTCCTTGAGCCCCGGTCACCGGCCCAGCCTGTCCTGCCGCCTGAGCCTTTACCGTGTCTATAACGCTTCTTCCCCGGAGGCTCCAGCTCCGGGTTAGGGAGCAGGAGGGAGTCGGGATTACGGTCCCTGGGCACAGGCCAGCCAGGCCACCCAGTCCCTGCCCCAGGGGGCGTCATGTCCCCCACTGACCATTTCCTGACAGCCCCCCCAGCTGTCCCAGGCCATCCGTCCGTCCTTCCTTCCTTCCGCCTCAGTGCTTTGTGGCTCCGCAAGGATGATGGAAACCGGAAATCGTTAACAGCTCATTCACATGCCACCGCACACCGAAAGCCCGGGGGGAGCCGTGGGAAAGGACGCTGGCCAGCGAGGCCGCTTGGAGGGAGCAGGCGTCACCTGGGTGGGCCACGGCAGTGGGGGTGGGGAGGGAAGGGCAGCGATGACCGACTGTTCATGCATTCGCAAGGGCATCTTACTGGGCATGTGCGACGCGCCAGGTTTCTCGAGCAGCGAGCGAGACAGACCCAGGGAGCCCCCACCCAGTGGGGGCCGTGTGGGCTGGGCCAGGGGAAGGAACGGAGGGACCCGTATGGAGTCACATCCTGGGAAGACCAGCGGAGAAAGGACATCAGGGCAGAAGGAGCCCTGCGGGCAGCTTGCTGAGAGAGCCGAAATGTAGCCAGGGAGGTGGTGCGCACTGGAGACTGGAGGGCTGGGCGGGGACGTGTGTTTCATTAGCAAAGACTTCGAGCATTTACTGCGCCAGGCACCGTACTATGTGCTTTGTAAATATCTCACTGGATCCCCGGCGTGCGGCACAGAGAGGTTAAGCTACTTGCTCAGGGTCGCGCAGCGCATCCAGTGGTAGAACAGGATTCCGCCTCCCAGGTGTGATGGAAACCAGTCACGGTTTCACGCAGGGAAATGATCCGATTGATTGAGGGTTGAAACTGTCCCCCTGGCGCTTTGAGGAGACAGGATTGGGTGGAGGCGGTTAATGGCAGTGGCTTGGAGTGGAGATGGCCCTGGAGCTGGGCAGCCCAGCGACCACCTGAGTGAGAACTGATGGGCTTTAGGGGGCTGGACAGGGGCTGGGCCCTGGATTTCTGGCTGGGATAACCGAGATTGGGGGAGGCCTAGAGTCTGGGGTGCGTTCAGTCCGAGATGCTTTTCCGACACCCAGACTTGACGAAACGGCACCCAGCATCTAAATGGCCCAGGAGCCGTCTGGTTGGTGCGTCCGGACTTCAGGCCACGCTGCAGGCGGCAGGGAAGGTGGAGCTGGCCGGCGAGGGCCACGGCGCACCTGCTTCTTCCTGGTGCCCGACTGCCTGGGCTGGGCGCCTGGACACCGGAACACCCCCCAGGCCATGTTCCCGAGGCAACAAAAGTGGCTGTCCCGCGGGCTGCAGGCAGCGTCCCCGACGTTGCTTTCTCCTGGGGAGAGCCTGGGGCAAGGAAGCGGGAGTGTGTTTCAGAGCCTCCCTGGATGTGCCATGTCCGTCCACCCGGCTGCCATCTTTCCACCCTTCCAGCCATCCACCCCTCCCCCATCCTCACAGTCGAAGTCGCCAGGCCGTGTGCCTGGACGGTGCGTCATAAGCTCCCATGAGGCTCCTCCACTTGGTTGATTGGTGCCTGTCGGGGAGCAGGGACCGGGGATGGTGCGGGACGGGGGTCTTTGTTCCAGACGCCCTGCTGTGAGGTGGGCACAGTCCAGGTGGGCTGCATACACAGGTGAGACTTAGGAGGCCACGTGCCACGTAAGTCCTGCGGGGTCCCAGGTGGATGGCCGACCTTGTGGGCCCACTGCTTCCAGCCCTCCCCAACTCCCCACCCCCCTGGGTAGGAAGCCTGGAGATGGGGAGGGAAAACGGCTCCGGGGTCCCACCTCTCCCACCCACCCAGAGCAGTGCTGCCCGGATGGGGCACCTGCTGCTGCCAGCCCTGCCCCACCGTCCCCCGAACCTCCCTCCGTCAGGGGTCAGGGGTCATGTGTTCAGGCTTCCACTCAGAGCCTAGGAATCTGCCCCGCCCTGCCCTGCCTCAGCCCCCCGCTCTCCGAAGCAGCCTGGGCATCAGGCAGCCTTCCGCCGTCCCCAGGGCCTGAGCTGATCTTCGCAGGCCATGGCAGTTGCTTGGTATCTTTGAGGGGAAAGCTTTTTTCCCACTCAGCTTCTGGCTGGGGACACTCTGCTGCACCCCGGAGACCCTTGGCTACTTTGTGTTACTTCAGATGATTTCATAAGTTGGGGCGGGCAGAGCCCCCAGCCCTGTCTGCGTGTCACCACTGGGCTCTGGTGTGTATCTGCTGACAGCCCTGCTGATAGGAGAGGGGGCAGGGAGGGGAGGCTCTGCCCCCCAGGGGGACATCCCAGATAAGAGGAAATTCTGGCCATGTGTACATGGCCAGTGTCCACCGTCCCTGGGGGAGGAACTTTTCTTTTTAAACTTTGCAGACATTTGCCAAGAACTAACGGAATCTCTGTGGTCATTTGGCCACTTTGGATGTGGCCAGAGGGCTGGCAGGGGCTGGATCTCGAGGTTGCTGTGGGGTGGGGGCCGCCCCTGCTGGAAGGTTCCTGGGGTGGGAGGAGGCGTGGAAGCACATTCTCCGACCTGCCTCTGCGGTGGACCCGCTCCAGGGGCCGGGCCAGGCAAGGGGGCGGTGGAAAACACAGTAAAAAGCAAACCTGGACACAGGAAGTCGGGGGTTCGCCCGTGGCCTGCTTCCCCGCAGCCCCAGTGCTGGGAGTGGCTTTTTAGGAAGTGAATGGCGAGGGTTTGCAGGTTGGCGCTCACTCTGACCAGAGATTGATGTCTCAATAGGCCGGAGCCTGGTGAAAAACTCAGCAGGGGAGGGGGGTGCAAGTGAAAGAACAGAGAAGGCCTCTTGCAGGAGGGTGGGCGGTGTGGTGAGCCCTGGACTTTGTCCAACTCTGACTTTACCGACGGGGGCCAATTGAAACCCTGCGCTGGGATTCTTTCCTCGACAATAGACGAGTTTGCTTTAAAGTGCTTGGGAGGGTAGAGCTGGAGGAGCTTGGTGGGCAGGAACAGTGGGGACTCCTGCCCCTGCCTTGGGGCACCCCAGGGCCCTGGATGTATGAAGGAGTCGGATGTGGACTGGCCCGTACCGCGCCGCCTCTCCCAGGGCCTGCAGAGGCAGAGGGTCTAGGGTACCCTTCTCTGCCTTGTAGCTCCCGGAAAAGGAGAAGCGGTTCGAAGACATTCGCAAGGAAACCCTAAAACTGCAATTTTGTTTTAAGTCTTGGAAACAGGAAAGAGCTCCAGCTGGGAGAAGAACGCAGCTCTTTGCAAATCCTTGTCCGTCTCTGGAGGGGCCCGTTTCTAAGCGGGAGGGCAGAGTCTCAGATTTCTGGCGTCCCGGGTCCTAACCAGACGTTGAGGAGGCACTTCCTGCCCCGGACAAAGTGCGAAGTGTGATTCGATTTTGGAGTTACTTAGCAAATTAGATGAGCCATGTGCACTTTTAAAATTCAGTCCTTGATCCTCGCCTGCACAAATTTGCAAAATTTGGTCATTTATATTCAGTGTTGCCATCTTTAGAAGAGAACAGGAAGTCCCCGTGACATTTGCGGGGAGTTTGTAGTAGCTAAGGGGGGGGAGTTCATAGGAACACAACACGGTGGAAAGCAGGGTTGAGGAGCGGGGAACGAGCCTGTCTTCAGAGCCCTCCAGAGAATGACAGTCCACGTCTTCTCTGCCTGCCCCCTCGAGTCCCCTGGCCTCCCTGGGGCGGCTGTTCCTGCTGCCGCTCCAGATGGCCATAGCCTCGGCCCTCTCCTCGTTCCCTCTGTTTCTCGGACTAATTTCCCACCTTTGATAATTATTTTTTTAACTTTCCCTCCCCCTTCTCTACCTATGGAACCCAGAATTTCTCTGTGTGAGTTGATGAAAGTTAGGGTGCTGAAGGTAGTTCAGAGATAACCCGATTAAATTCCAAGTTCTCATGAGACCAAGTTAGTTTTTAAATCCGGCCCTACCAACCTCGGCGTTCTCTGAACCCTCTGTGTTGTCCGAATATATTTGTGTATGTATCTGTCTTCAATATGTACTTTCTTTGCTTTTTATCAGCTTCTAAAAGAGGTTTCTGACACACAGAAGTCCTGTGCCACTGTATCGGACTGTGAGTTCCTCGCATATAAGAGACGACTTCCCAATCTGTCTGGAAGTCTTGGCTAATACACATTTGAGTGACTGAACTTCACGTTCCTATGTGCCACCACTGTTTCCGTTCGGACTGCTCTCAAGCCTGTGGGGTCAGCTTTTCATTACTAGGTTGTAGGTACTCAATAAATATTGGTTAAATGAATCAATGTTGTGGTCTTGGTCCACTCGGACCCTGGTATCATTTTCTACCATTATTGTTTATAGCCATTTCTTTAACATCTTGTTCCAGGGCAGTTCCTTCGCCAGGGCCTGCCCACTTCTGCACTTGTGTGCGGTTTCCAGCCCTGTCGCCTTCCCATTGTCTTTCCCCTCACCTGCGTTTCCCGAACAATATCTTCTCCCTCCACCCACTCACTCATACCAGAAGCGAGGAGTCATCTTTGAGGCCTCTGTGGATTTCGTTAGGTCAACCTAGGGTGGCCTCGTGGAGGTGGAGTTTTCAACCGAGGGGAGCATTTCCGTATCTGCCTCTGGTGGAGGCCCTGGGTCTGCTCTGCCTCCTTGTTTGGGAGGGGGGACCTCTGGTGCCCCAGTGTTTGTCAACAGAAGCACCAGTGTCGTGGGAAAGCCATGGGCAGCCCTGGGAATCGGGGACCTCACAGCAAGCCCAGCAGCTGGTATAGACGCCTTTCTCAAAGTTGTGGAAATTAAAATGCTAACGCCCCTTGCCAGGCCTGGGCATCCCCAAACCCTGGGAAGAGTCCTGACAATCCTCGTGGCCTGGGGGGTGGGGTCCCCTCCCGGCATCTGCGGACTCTGCCCCAGCTCCCTGCGCCTGCACCTCTGGGTCATGGCTGCAGGGAACCCTTCAGCCTTCCCATGGGGCTCAAGGACCCAGCCGGGGAGGTCACCTGCCCACCACTCACTAGGTCTGTGACCCTCATAAGTGACAGAAGCACTGCTGGCCTCAGTTTCCTCATTTGTGAAATGAGGTAATAACTGTCTACCTTGTGGGGTTGTCGTGACGCTCCACGGCTTAGTTCATGCACAGTATCTGGAATAGCGCCTGGCACAGAGTGAGCCCCAGTAGACGTCCTTGAATGGTTCCTTCATTTGTTCGTTCATTCATTCAACGAGCTTTTCGCCAGGACTAGCCGTGAGCCCAGCACCGCTCTGAACAAGGCAGTGCGGGAGTGAGCGTGACGCATGAGGTGTCTGGCTTCGTGAATCCTCCGTGGGGGATGAGGTGAGAGGAAACCATAGGTCGTGTGTCAGGTGCGGTTGTGGGAGGCTGCGCAGACGCGGGCGGAGTACCGGCTCTGTGGGAGGGGAGAGGGCAGGCCGACCTGGTTGCCAGGCAGGACTCATCCCAGGGGTTGGCTGGGACCCAGAGGGCTTTGCAGGCACCCAGAGAGGTAGGAGAGGAGGAGCCAGCAACTCAGGTCACTCTGTCCACCTGACGTTACCTACATGGGGACTCACCTTTAAGAAGGGGACAGACAGCATCAGAGGTTTATGGGACCTGATGTCTTTGCATGGGCTCCAGGTGCTCTGGGGTCTGCAGATGGCTGTGTAGCAGCAGGCAGAGGCTGGTCCCGGGGCCTGGACTCCAGGGAGCCTGGGGATGGCGGGAAGGAAGCTGCACCGTGGGGGGCAGGGGGGTGGGACACCAGCTGGAGACACAGCAGATTTCTCCCAGGCAGACGCCTGGATGGCTGGCAGGGTGAGACCAGGGCCCCTGGTGCCCCGACGTCTGAGTCTTGCATGGGTCCACCTGGATCTGCTTGGTTGGTGACTCTGGCCCTCCTGCCCTGGCCAGGTGGCCATGCATTCTGCTCAGGTGCTGCGGGAGGTGATAAGCAAGGTGTCTGGGGCTGTGGATGTCAGTCCTGGGTTCTAAGAACTGCGCACGGGTTGGATCAGGTGAGATAGGGATGGCGTTGACTTTGCCCCGAGAGCTTTGTCCTGGGGGTTCAGGTCCAGCTGTCACACGGGTGCCACGTGGCTGTCCCCTGGAGCCGGGAGCCATTGCACCCGCAGCTCCGCCTCTGTGTTTGGCCAGCAAGGTTGACGGGACTTGTGTGGACATTTCTGGGATGCAGACGGGCAGCACAATAGACAGGGAGGGGCGGGGCAGAGAAGGGTGGCCCCGGGCGACGGTTTCTAAGTCAGCCTGGAGAGCCTGCCGTGCCAAGCCTCCTCCCTCGGCGCCTGGCCAAGTGTCCCAAGGTCGGCTCTGACACTGACGAAGTGTGAGCGCCCCCAAAATGTGACACATCCACTAGCTACCTCCTCCTGGGGGCTGTCTCCTCGCCAGATGTGTGTCCCCGGCCCCTGTCCAGCAAGCCACAGACGGCGATCTGATTCTGTCATCCTTGGCAGGCCCTGGGGTGGGGGTGAGGATTTGTCACTTGGTGCAAATGTCCTCAGATGGTGCAGGCTCAGGGCTTGCGTATATAACAGCCCCGTTCTTCCCGCTTAGACCCACCGCCAACTCCGGAGAAAAGACAGCCCCATGGGCACCGGGGGGAAGGAGGGAGCAGGTCCCTAAGATGGGCGAAGTCACAGGCCGAATGACCAGCCGCCACCAGCCTATGGTGGAGAGGGCTCTCCTGCCAGGGAGTGGCGGACGGGACCCGGCACAAGGCCTGGTTCAGAATGGGAACCTGCAGAGAGAAACTGTCGAGGTCTGCCACAGGCACCTCCAGGCACCTTGCCGGGGGATGGCGGGGCGCTTGCCTGGGGCACTGGCTGGAGTGTTGGCATCTGAGCTTCAGCTGTCCTCTGAGCTGTGGAGCCGGCCGGTGGGCACTCCGGGCACAGCCGGGCTCTTCTCGATCAGCTCCACTAGAAATGCCTTCCCGCCCCTCCCGCCCTCCCTTCCTCTTTCCTTCCCTCTCTCTCTCTCTTTAATTGAGATATAGTTCCCATACCATATAATCCACCCATTTAGAGTGCACAGTTCAGTGGCATTTATTCACAACATTGTTTATCACCTCTAACTGCGGAGCGTTTTCACCTCCCTAAAAGGAAACTGCATACTCAGCAAACAGTCACTGCCCTGACCCACCCCTGCAACCACTAATCTGCTCTCTGTCTCTGTGGATCTGCCTGTTCTGGACATTTCATGTAAATGGAATCATACAATATGTGGCCTTTTCCAAAGTTCATCTGTCTTGTAGCTGAGTAATATTCCACGGTGTGGACTTTTACTGTGTGTGGCTTATCCACGCACCTGCTGATGGGCGGTGTAGCTGTTTCTTGAGTACCTGCTTTGTGTTGCTGGCTGGGCTGGGAGCTGGGCTGGAGCTGGGTGGGTGGGAGCTGGGCTGGAGCCTGGCTGAGAGCTGGGGGCAAACCACTGAGCAAGGCACGGCCTCGGGCTTCAAGGAGCTTGCAGGGCACAGTCAGGAAGTGTGTGGCTTGTTTCCCAGGCAGGCAGTCCAGGCGGAGCAGAGTGAAGGGACTTGTAAACATAAACGGTCACTTGGAGCCAGGACCAGAGCCGAGGCCCCTGACTCTCAGCCACGGAGCCAAGAGGGCAGCTTTGCTTTGGCTCTTGCATGACTTGTCCATCATTGTCCAAACCAGAACCTTCTGAGGCTCACCCAGGGCGTTAGGAAAGCCTAGGCTGGATACGAGCAAAGCACTGGCAGCTGGGACTCAGGCAGACACTGCCACACGCGCGTTCACAGCAGCGTCACTCACAGGGGCCGAAAGGCGGAGACCACCCACGTGTCCACTGGTGAATGGATGAGTGGGTGAACAGCTCTAGAAAGGAAGGAAGTTCCAGCACGTGCTATAGCATGCGCGCACCCCGCAGACACTGTGCTCTGTGACAAAAGTCACAAA
The DNA here is from genome assembly GCA_008086735.1 of Cheirogaleus medius. Taxonomy (NCBI): domain Eukaryota; kingdom Metazoa; phylum Chordata; class Mammalia; order Primates; family Cheirogaleidae; genus Cheirogaleus; species Cheirogaleus medius. The sequence continues at coordinate 481,525 of VBSM01003215.1, read as the reverse complement.
GGACAAATACCGCGTGATTCCACTTACGTGGGGTCCCCGAAGAAGCAAGTTCACGGGGAGTGAAAGCAGAACGTCCGCGCCGGGAGGAGGGTGGGAGCCAGTGTTTGATGGGTGCGGTTTCTGGTCAGGATGGTGAACAAGTTCTGCACGTGGATAGTGGCGGTCATGACACACCGTCGTGAATGTGCTTCCTGCCGCTGAATCGAACACTTAGACGTGGTTAAAATGGCCAAAAGTTTAAGTTATTTATATCTTACCGCAATAAAGAAAATAACTAGGCCGGAGGGAAGGGGTGAAGCAGTATGGAAGGTGGTCACTCGGGCTGTCCTTCTATGGAGGAGCGTGGCGGCGTGGCGGCAGTGACGTCACCTCGTCCTGGGACTCTGGAGAGGAGAGTGGGTGACTCCGTGGATCAGGGCTGAGGCTGCCCCCCCCCCCCAGAGCAAACCTGGCGCTCCCTCCTCAGAGCGAGGCTCTGGGAAGGCAACAGCCTGGCGGTTTGCTCCGCGGTCCAGGGAGGGGGCGACTGTCCCCCGGTCTTTCCCAAGCAGAAATCTGGGCAGCCAGGATCCGTGAAAAAGAGGCAGGCAATGCTGTGTGGTCTTAGAGTTACTTAACTTCTCTGAGCTCAAGTGTTCCACTTTATAAAATAGATTTCCTTCTTGCTCTACTCCCTGCCAAGAGTGTAGCGAGAGTCACCTTGGATAGAAACACGCAGCCTTTCGCTTTGCTGCCAAGAGCCTTCTTTTCTCATTAATAGTATTCGGGGAAGTTTGGGTGCAGAACAGAAATTCAGGGAACAGGGCCGTGGGAGTGAGGATGAGGTCCCAGCCGGGCAGTGTCCCTGGGGGCAGCTGTGGAGCGGGTCTGACTGTCCCCATGGCCATGCCGGGGGTGAGCCGTGGGTGAGCCGGGGACAGCAGAGCCCACCCGCTGCCTTCCCGGTACCGGACTCCGGATCCTCGGGGCTGGGAGGTCCAGCTCCTACCTCCGGCGTGCTATGGAAATATCCCCCAAGAGCCTTCGCTTCCTGCGGCCGGCGTGGGCCAGATGGGCAGTGGCAAACCACACGTGCTCTCACAGAGCCATTCGTTCCACGCGTGGTCCCTGCGTGTCCCCTCCGCGTGGAAAGCTCCCGAGATGCAGTGGGGGGATCCAAACAGGTCGACTGACGGACACGGATGTTGATTGCGCGTCACAGAAGCGAGTGTGAAGTGTCAGGGCTGATAAATTCAGTGGAGGTCAAAGGTGGCCCGGCCACTTCAACAGCATTTCAGAAAAAAGAAAAACCACTCTGTGGGCTCAGCTTCCGCGTTTGTAGAGAGTAAGTTGGGTGAGGATTCCACACTGTCCAGTGGAGTTGCCATTAGCTACGTGTAGCTCTTTAAATTTAAATTAATTAAAATTAAATAAAAATTCAGTTCCTTAGTTGGACCAGCTCAGTTTCAAGTGTCAGAGGTCACATGCGAACACACTGGCAATTCCTCAAAAAATTAAAAATAGAACTACCATATGATCCTGCAATTCCACTTCTGGGTATAAATTCAAAAGAATTGAAGGCAGGGTCTCAGAGATATTTGTACCCCACGTTTATAGGAGCGTTAGTCATGATAGCCAACAGGTGGCAACAGCCCACGTGTCCGTGGACAAGTGAATAGACACATAAAGTGTGGTCCATCCCTACAAGGAATGTTATTCAGCCTTTAAAAGAAGGAAATTCGGACACATGCCACAACACGGGTGAACCTTAAGGACGTTATGCTGAGTGAATGAGCCAGGCACGAAAGAAAGGTATGAGTCGTGTGAGCCGCTCGTGTGAGGTCGCCGGAATAGTCAAGCTCACGGAAAGTAGCACGGTGCTTTCCAGGGGCTTCTGGGGGAGAGTGGGCGGGGAGCTGTTTCATGGGGACAAATTCAGTCTTGTGAGATGAAGAAGTTCTGGAGTTGGTTGCACAACAGGATGCATATGCTTAAAACTAAACCGTACACTTAAAAATAGTTAAGATGGTAAATTTTATGACAATTGAAAGGAAAAGTCGCGTGTGCCCGTGGCTACCATGCTGGACGGTGCAGGCCATCGTCACGGGTGGTCCCGCCTGAGCACTCTGGGGTCCGGGGGCCAGGCCTGGAGGGGGCTTTCCGTAGAAAGCAAGCAAGCGCTCAGCCGTGTCTGCGAGCACGGGGTCTCTGCTTTTCCCAAGTGGGGGTCCTGAAGGCAGACCCCAAAACCTCCTGGCCCGGGGACGGGCCTCCACGCCTCCCCAAGGAGGGCCACAGGAATGGGTTGTCGCCTGTGCAGAAGGCCAGGGGCTTCCCTCCATCCGCGGAAGGACGGTGCTGTTTTCCTTATTATTTCTCAAGCGGGGCCCCTGGCGGGCAGGATGTTTGGTTTGGTTTGAGTTTCTGCAGTCAGTGCTGGTGCCTGCCGAGGGGCCCAGCCGGAGTCCAGGCGACCCTCCCTCTCTCTCCGGGCTGCAGGGCCTGCTGGGGGGTGAGGGAGAGTTCAGGGGCTGCGCCTTCTGCCCAGGAGGCTGGGGGTGGGGGGCGGGGAGGGGGCGGCCCCATCCCGGGCAGAAAGGCGCCCAGACCCGACACAGATGGAAGCAATTTTGGGTCACGTGGGGCGGGCTGAACTGCCGCCCCGCAAGGCAAGGCCCCACGTCTGGCTCCAGGAAGCGGCCCCAAAGCCACATGTTCTGGGGCCAGATGCAGCGCTGTGTCTTTGTTTATTTAAAGATGCTGGAAGCTCGGGGAGAATATTTCTGAAGAGGGAGAAGCAGATGCCCGGAGCCTTCCAGGGCCGCCTCTTCCTGGCCTGGGGGCAGCAGCTGGCGCCTGGGCCCCTGGCCTCAGGGAGGATTTGTGGACCCCCTTGGCAATTCTTGGCATTTTTGTATATGTTATATTGTTTCACTGTCCCCCAACTCATGAAGGAGAAACGATGGTGCCCTGGAGATGCTGAGAGGATGGGGGTGAAGTGACCGACCAGGAATCGGCTACTCGTGAAGATAAACCAGCCCCCCACCCCCTTCTGACTTGCAGGCTCAGCTTCCTCCTCTCTCGCCTCCTGCCTTGCCTCGGCCTGGGGAGGGGAGGGGGCAGCGTGCTCCCTCCACCCCACCGCTCATGGCTTGCACCAGCTAGGGACACAGGGGCTCAGCCGCGTGGGCTCAGCCACACGGGCGTGTCCTGAGTCGGGATTTCCCCAGGAAGTGGCAGGGCGGTTGGACCGGAGCCTGGAGTGGGTGGCCAGGCAGGACGAGCTTGGAAGGCTGCGCCCACCCTCCGCCTCCAGGGCCACGTCCCTGGTCCCTGCTGACATGGGGCTCTGCTCCCCCGTGGACGCCCCTGGTGGGTACCCTGTGGGAGGAGGACCATCTCAGGGGCCAGCCAGCCCCTCCCTGAGGGTTGGTGGGAGGGCCCTGGTCGAGGGGGCGGCATCAGCACACTGTGTGGTCCCTTCCTTTGAGCTCAGGGAAGGGAAGAGAGACCTCGAGGGCCTGACCCTCCCAGGAGGCAGGCTGAGCAGAAAATCCCCCCTTGGCGGGCAGGGGTGCGGGGAGAGGCTGGGCCACTGGAGCAGGGAAGGGGCCGGAGGAGCAGCCGGCTTGGCCCCACCGTGGGGAGCTGAGTGGGGCGTGTCGAGCATGCTGGGACGGGGTGTGTGTGCTCTCCACCCAGACCTTGGTGGGAACTGACACCCTCCTGGATGCCTTGAGCCTCCACTGGGGGGAGCCCCTCCAGTCTCCCATGGGCACTTCCTGGGGGTCCTGCCCCAGCCCCAGGCCTCCGACCAGCAGGTGGACTTCTGAGAGCGAAAGGAGGAGGGCTCTTGCTTCTGACCTACAGACGGAAGAAGCTTGAGTTATTTTGAGAAGTTCAGCCCCATCTGCCCATGCGCAGACCTGAAAGCAAAACCTGGTCCTTACCCGTGGTGCGTGGCGCTCGGGTGCCGGGCAGTCAGTCCAGGGGGAAGGGCAGAGGCATCCCCCAGGGACAGCTCTGTGTCCAGGCGCCCCACCCGAGCACTCCCGCCTGCACCCCGGGACTTGGTGGGACTTGGTGGGTCACGTGGGATTGAACGCACAGCCCGATTGGGACGTGGTAGGAGGGGACAGGTGCTGGTTCCGTTCTCCCTTTCATCAGAAGGCAGATACGAGACTGTCCCTCCCCTATGTCCTGGCTCATGGGGGCCTCTAAGGCCTTTGAGCTGCGGCAGGTGTTGCAGCTTACCTGAGTCAGGTGAAGGAGAGAGCCACATGGGGGCCGGGACAAGGAGCACTGTCCACACTCTCCAGACAAAGGCAGAGGAGGGTTCCGGGGTCAGCCCTGCCTGGGAGCCAGGGAGGCCCCAGGTGTGCACAGCTGGCGGAGAGGAGATTAAAAACCGTGTGATGGAGCCGCCTGGCGGCCTCGGTGCATGATAGAGGCTTGTGCGAAGCCCCTGTCACCCCTGACTCCTCTGCTCTTCCTTCTTCAGCCACTGAGGCAGCTCCCGGCTGCGCTGGCGACATGGCCGACACCCCCAGAGACGCCGGGCACAAGCAGGCGCCCGCGCCACGGAACGAGAAGGCCCCCGTGGACTTCGGCTATGTGGGGATCGACTCCATCCTGGAGCAGATGCGCAGGAAGGCCATGAAGCAGGGCTTCGAGTTCAACATCATGGTGGTCGGTGAGTCCCCGTCCCGGAACCCACGCGGGGACCAGCCTCAGCACAGCTCCAGGGCTCAGTCTTCCCTTCTGTGGAATGGGCCACAAGCCTGGCTCGGTGACGCATTGCCAGTGCCACGATGTGTGCCTGCGAGGGGGTCCACGGCGTCACGAGCTCCTCCATGGGACCTCTGCCCTCCCATTAGGAGCCCCTGAGATAACTAGTCTAAGCCCAGGCAGGCCCCCCATAAGTGCACCTCTGTGGCCAGTGACATCGCCTTGTGCATGGAGCTTCTGTGGAAGCTTCTCCCAGCTCCGGCTCCAGCCTGGCTCCCCCGACACCCAGCAGGCGTGGCTGGGCACCCAGGGAGAGGGGCCACGTGGCTTCAACACCCATCCCCCTCCATGGCCCTGGAGAGCCGGAGGTCCCCTGGGGGTGGTCCTTGATCAGTCGGAACCAGACAGGCCGAGGGGGCCGGGCTGGGGTTTGCAGGGGGCCGCCTCTTCTTGCCGAAGCCCCTCCAGTCCCATTCAGTCCTCACGGTAACCCTGGGAGGGGCACCCCGTTTTCCAGGTGGACGAGGTCCCTTGGCTCACAAGGACAGAGGGAAGCAGAGGCACAGTTTTGACTCCCCATGCTGTGCTCTGCCCACTCCTCTAGGGAGGGTCTGGGGACGGGCTCCATGCAGCTCAAACCCTCCGCAGAGGTGAACCTGGCCGTCTTCTCCGCGGGGCGTCTGGGCAGCCCGTGAGCCAGGCCTGTTTCCCCAGCCTCCGCCAGCTGTGCGTGTCCTTCCCGCCCAGGTCTGCAGGTGCAAACGCGCACCTGCCTGGCTAGAGGCTTTCTTTCCTCCTCTGCGCCTACCTGGGCTCTGGCTTCTGGGAGGTCTTGGTGTCCTGTAGCTGCTTCGTGTGGCCTCACGGGCTGGGAGTCCGTGACTGGCCTGACTGCTCGTAGACCACCATCCTCCGGTCGTCTGGGAGCTGGCGGCTCGCTTTGTGGGAGGGCGCAGGCAGGGGCCAGGCTGTGACTCACCTGTGTGGGCCAGACAGGGTGGGAAGGACCAGGAGACCTCTAGGCCCTGGCATGGCACAAGCCTTCTCTGGAGCTTTGGCCAGGAGGAGAGGGAGAGGTGGCCTGGCAGCCCCTGCCGCCTCCTGCGATCACTGCTGTGACTCAGCCCTGACCTCTAGGGTGCCCGTGAGGCAGCTTCACCTGTCTGGGCCTCTTTGCCCTTTCACATCTGAGAACAGCAGTGGCTCCAATTCCCTCTTTAGGTCTCTGCCCCTCGGAGATGCTGGGTGAGGAGCAAGACTATCTAGGAAACTTGTGGGGCTCTTGACAGCAGCGGGGAGAGCCACACGCTGGGGGTGCCACCCCACAGTGGGCGTCGGGTCTGCTCTGGCTCCTCCTCCCTCCTGACCAGCAGCGTCCCACCTGCAGAGCTGCGGCCAGGTGGAAGGACGCCTGTTTGGGGGTCCACAGGCTCCAGGTAGAATTGCAGCTTTGCCCTGACTCAGCCCTGTGAGGCCTGTCTGTCTCCTGGGCTTCTCTGTGTGCACCTGGCTCTCGCCTGTAAAAGCGGATAATCCCGTAAAGCGAGAGAGCGTGCGCAGCCCCGGCGGGTCCCTGAGGTGCTGCGGGTGCTCGAGAAGTTGCAGCAGCGGCGGCGACGGTGGAGGTGGAGGTGGCGGCGATGATAATAATAAAAGTAATAATAATAAGGGTTGAAGTTTAAAATAATGCAGTTGGCATCACCCAGATCTACGGAGTGTGGCTGGAACATTTGACAAAGCTCCTGGCCCGAGGTTGGCTGGGACAGGAGCCTGGCGGGCATGGGCGTGGGAGGAGAGCCCGACCTCAGGCTGCCAACCAGCCACTGTCCTCCCGGGAGCCCACACTTTTCCTCGAAAGGTGTCATCAGAGTCAGATCGTCAGTGTCACTGAGGGTTTTTTAAGTGCGCTGCAGGCATAGCCTGGGCCCGTGCGGGCAGAGCGGTGGGCTCCGAGTCTGGAGCCGTGTGTGTGAGTTGCGTGTTGTGTGCTGTGACTGCCACATCCTTGTCCTCTCCCGGCCGTGTGTCGGCTCCCTGCCCCCACACGCAGTGACTGTCCCTCCGTGGGCTGCCAATGGTGACAGCAGACTCCACGTGACACGGATGAGCCCACCTGTTGCTCACACCAGCTCCACAGGGGCAGAGGGTTGTTTATCCCGTGTTACAGATGAGGAAACTGAGGCACAGTGAGGTCAGGTGACTTGCCCAGGGCCACAGCTGGTCAGGGAGGAGCAGTTTGGACACCTGAGGCTGTTCCCGAGTTTAAGTTCCCAGCCCCCCGGATGAGCTGCCGGGATTCAGCCACCTGGAGTGTCCCGGGCAGCCCTGGGGTCCTCTCTGAGCCCTACCTCCACCCCGTCCTAAATCTGAGCCACCTGGAGACCTTCCCGGAAAACTCAGGGGCATGAGGGCGTCTGACTGCTCCCAGGCCCAAGGTTGCCCGGTCAGTGCCCTCTCAGGAGGGGACTCTTGGCCGCGGTTGGCCTGGCACTGGAGCCTGGCTGTGTGGGTTTGGAGGGTGAAGCCCCCAGGCACGGCCTACCTGGCAGGGCACCGAGGGATGTTAGCCCGGGCACCGCTGAGTTGGGCGGAGGGGGCCGCGTGCAGGCCCTGCTGGCCCCCTCTGCAGAGCCCACCGACCGGCCTCGGTTCCCTCCCCAGGGCAGAGCGGCTTGGGGAAATCCACCTTAATCAACACCCTCTTCAAATCCAAGATCAGCCGGAAGTCGGTGCAGCCCACCGCGGAGGAGCGTATCCCCAAGACCATCGAAATCAAATCCATCACGCACGGTCAGCGGCCGGGGGGTGGCGGGGGTGCAGAGACGCCCCTTCCTTCCCGGAGGCGGGTGTGAGGGTGCCCGAGTCAGGCCGGCCCAGGTCCCCTAGCAGAGGACTCACTGTGTCCCCGGGAATGTTGGGACCCTGGGTGGACCCACCAGAGCGAGGGGTGTGGGTGCTCTGGGCTCCCGTGGGGCCGTCACACTGGGCTCCCACAGACACCTGAGTTTTCCACCAAAAGTCACGAGCGGGCACCAGGATCACCGTCACTAGCCTCCACGGGAGTTGGTAGCGGGAGGCCGTCTCTCTGGCGTCCCCTTGGCGGTCACTGCAGCCCTCCCGGGGACGCCCCAGGTCTGTGGGGCTGGGAGTGTCTGGGCGGGTCCTGGGCCCCCTGACTCGGTGCTGTGGTTCCGCAGACATCGAGGAGAAGGGCGTCCGGATGAAGCTGACGGTGATCGACACACCGGGCTTCGGGGACCACATCAACAACGAGAACTGGTAGGCTATGGGCCGCGGGGGGGCCCTCCCCAGGGGCTTCAGCTCCCTGGTCACACCCAGAGTTAGCGTTGGGGAGGACTCCCCGGCCCCGGGGTTGCAGGGCCCTGTCTCCTTGGGCCTGACGTGCTGCTGAAGCCACGTTTGTTGAGGGTCCCAAAATTCTGGACCAAAGCAGAGTTACCCTTACTCCTCCCCCACCCGCCCCGGAGGTCAAAGGTCAGCATGGGGAGGCTGGTTCCAGAGCTCTAAGATGAGGCTGTGGCGTCCCCGCTCAGAAATCTAGCCCTCCCGGGTCGCGCGTGGGACCTGCCGGGGGCTGGGCGGAGGGTCCCATGCACACGCTGACCCGGCCCGTCCCCCACAGCTGGCAGCCCATCATGAAGTTCATCAACGACCAGTACGAGAAGTACCTGCAGGAAGAGGTCAACATCAACCGGAAGAAGCGCATCCCGGACACGCGTGTCCACTGCTGCCTCTACTTCATCCCCGCCACCGGCCACTCGTACGTCCCAGCTGCGTCCCCTGTCTGGTGGTGGGTGGTGCCCCGGGCTCCGTCCCAGTGCTGTCTGCCCTGCTCCGAGCACAGAGGGGCCGAGTCGGGGGCTGTCAGGTGGCCGGGGTGCCGTGTGTGCCCCAGGGCCTTGCTCTGACCTGCGCGCAGTGTGGCTTCCTCCCCCCACCCCCACCTTTCAGCCTGTGCCTGGGGGAGCTGAGGACCGGGCCGGACCTGGGCTGTTCCAGAACTCAGGGGTCTGTGCCTTGGCCCGTCCTGTTCTCAAGCCAGGCCTTCCGTCGGGCCCTGGCAGGTGGATTGGGACCCTGCAGCCTTAAGGCCACCTGACCCTCTCGTGCCAGGGCCCTCCCCGACGGGAGCCCCGGGAGGGTTTGAGGCGTTGGTAGGTGAGAAGCACAGAGAACCGCGCTGGCCCCCGGCGGGGCTGGACCAGGCTCGGCGACAGCCCCCTTCCTGCTGCCCGTCCTGCCCGCACCTGCAGATGCACCCGGAGGGCAGCAAGGCTGGGCAGCCACGGGCGCCCTGGCAGTGACCCGCTCCACGGCCTCGCATATCCTCTGTGCTCGGCTCCCGTGGACCCCGCACGGCTGCAGGTGTTGAGGTGGCCCCGGCGCCCAGTCCTGCGGGGCAGGGGTGGATCTTCACCGTCTTTGCTTAAGCAGCTGTCTGGTGCCCGCCTCTCCCCAGGCTGAGTCTGTGCCGGCTCATCTTGCTGTGGGGGGCTCTGCTCCCGCGGGAGGGTGGTGCCCTGTTCAGGGGCCCTGCTGCCCCTGCCTGCCACTCCGTCCCCGCATCTCTGGCCCCAGGCTCACCCCGGGCAGCCAGCCTGTCACAAGGGCAGCTGAGCCTGCCTCTGCCCTCCCCAGCAAACCCCACAGCAGGACGGCCATCTGAGCCTCTGTGTGGACACTTATTGGGGACAGTGGGGAACTGGACCTCATGGCTAAGGGTGCTCAGAGTCGGCCCCCTCCCCCCAGCCCTCCTGCCCTGTGCAGGGGTGCTGCTCATGTCTGGGGCCTGCCTGTTCCTTCCCTCTGTGCTTCACTCACGGCTCGGCTGGGCTCAGCCCAGGGCCTCGCCAGCACAGGCCCCCTCGTGAGCCCCGAGCTGCCAGCCGAGAGCCCCGGCCCCAGCCCCGGAGGTGGGGACCCTCCCTTGTTTCCCCGTTTTCCCGCCAAGCCGAGTGTCATTCTCATTGTCTGTTTCAGCCTCAGGCCCCTGGACATTGAGTTCATGAAGCGCCTGAGCAAGGTGGTCAACATCGTCCCTGTCATCGCCAAGGCCGACACGCTCACCCTGGAGGAGAGGGTCTACTTCAAGCAGCGGGTAGGGCTCGGGGCGGCCTGGACAAGCTGCGGGCCTGGCAGGGCCACCCAGCCCCGGGGGCACCGCCGGTCACTCCTCACAGGCTGGTGGATGCTGGGGGTGGTCCTGGGAGGCCCCAGCTCCCCTCGTCTCTCAGTGGGCTTCCCGTGAGGTCTGTTCTCCCACAGCCTCTGAGACGCAAGGTCTGGGGTTTGGAGAAGACACAGACCAGGCGGCCGGCGACCCTCCCTCCCAGGCTGCTACAACCTGCCTGGTTCTTATTAGATGCAAGAGAAATCCCAAAGGGACAGTCTCTGCCGGGGACGAGTGGCCGCGTCTCCTCTGCCACAGTCCAAGGCCGCTGCCAGCGGGTGGGGAGGGGTGTCTGGGCAGGAGGGCGAGCCCTGGGTCGCTTCTTCCTAGCGGGTGGCTCATCAGAACCGCCTGGGGAACGTTTAAGCCCAGAGGTGCCTGGGCTCCCGCAGAGGTGCCGTGAGCTACCTCCACGAGCTCAGCCCCCAGCCCAGGGCCAGGCGCCAGGGGTTTTCCCAGCATGCCTAGGGAAGGACACCGCGCAGCGAGTGCGTCTGCTGGGGGACGGGAGCGAGGAGCCCCAGGAAACTCGGCTCTTTGCCCGGGCAGACGTGCCGCTGTGGCTGGGCTGCGTCATGGTGCGGGTGGTTTACACGGGCAGGTGCGCACTGGGCTGCAGGGGGGTTGGGGGCTGCACCCGGGGGGTTTCAGGAGGGGAGGACTCGGCAGCCCTGAGCGGGTGTGAGGAGCCGGAGAGTCGAGGACGGGAGGTGCTCGGGATGGGGGCGAGAGCCCCTCAGGACCTGTGGCATTGCTCACAGAGGCGGGTCTGCAGCTGACTCCTCCCCTCGGGAGGCACAAGAATTGGGGACTGCCAGGGTCACAGCCCCCAGAGCCCTCCTGTGACCCCATGCTTGGGCAGCTCTTGGTGTGGGGGTCACCTCTTGGGCAGACTCCGGTGGGTGGGCAGAGCTTGCCTGGGGGACGTGCCACATCTGTCCCCCTCCGCAGATCACCGCGGACCTGCTGTCCAATGGCATCGACGTGTACCCCCAGAAGGAGTTTGACGAGGACTCAGAGGACCGGATGGTGAACGAGAAGTTCCGGGTGAGTGAATCCATCAGGACCTGCTCCCAGGACCCCCGATTCCTGCTGGAGGGCGTAGGGGGGTGGGGGCTCCCGCCCTGTCTAGGGGCTTTGGGGGATGTGGGAGGATAGCCTTGAGCCCGGAGGATGTATCTTCTGGGCCAGGAGGGGATGGGGCCCAGGTGTCCACACCAGCCCTCTCGGGCAGAGGTCTCTGGTCGGGGCTCAGGGCAGCTCTGCCCGGGGAGGGACGGGCCTTTCCACACGCGTGCCCAATGCCACTGCTGCCCTTCCCAGGAGATGATCCCGTTCGCTGTGGTGGGCAGTGACCACGAGTACCAGGTCAACGGCAAGCGGATCCTGGGGAGGAAGACCAAGTGGGGCACCATTGAAGGTACTGCCGAGCCGGCCCGGTGCAGCCAGCGGGAGACACGGTCACGCCCCTGAACCCAGAGCTGGCGGCCACGGCCCGGCCTGGGAGCTCTGGGAACCTCAGCTCTTGCATGGCCCTGCCCAATGGGAGGGGGCACGTGGCTTTTCCAGGTCCCCCATCCCAATCTCCCGTGGAAGATAACTAGATGCCAGGTTCTGGGTCTGAGTGTCGGCTGTTTCTCAGGCAGCTGTGTGACCCTGGACACATGGCCCAACCTCTCTGGGCCTAGAAAAGGGCTGGGCTGTAGCCAGACGGACCCTCGGGCCTGCCCCCTGCAGAAGTTCCCAGGACCCCCACGCCGCAGTGTCCTGTGGCTGCTGTAACGAATGAGCACAAACGGGGGGCTTAAAGCAGCAGACGTTTGCTCTCACAGTCCCTGAAATCGAGGTCAGTGGCAGGCTGTTTCCTACTGAAGAATCGTCCCCAGCCTGTCTCCTCCTGGTGGCTCCTGGCAGCCCTTGGTGTCCCTTGGCTGTAGACGCATGGCTCTTATCTCTGTCTCGTTGTCACAGGGACTTCGTCCTTGTGTGTCTCTGTGTCTTCCTCTCTTCTCACGAGGACACTGTCGTTGGACTTAGGGCCGCCCTAGGTGGATGATCCCATCTGGAGATCCTTAATTAAGGCTTTCCACCGAGCTCACAGTCGTGGGTGGCAGGGTTGGGGCTCAGACGTGTCTTTTCTGGGTCACAATTTAACCCACCACGGTGCTGACACCCTGGGCTGGGTGTTCTTGTACTCTCCCTCTCTGTTCCTTTCCTCCTCGTTAGGATGGAGGGGAAGGGGGGTGGAACGTGGGAGGGAAGGCCACGTTGTTCCTTGAGAGCAGCTTGGCTAAGAAGCCCAGGAGAGGAGGCAGCGGAAAGCCGCGGCTCTGTGAGTTTGGGGTGAGTCTCTCAACCCTCCAGGCCTCCGTCTGCGCCATCCAGAGTGGCGGGTCTGTGCGCCGGGGCTCTAGTAAGTTGAGAGGATGTCCCACGGGCCACTGGAGCTTTGGGCGAGCAATTGCTTTAAGAAACTGGTTATGGGCCGGGCGCGGCGGCTCACACCTGTCATCCTGGCACCCTGGGAGGCCGAGGCATGAGGATGGCTTGAGGCCAGGAGTTGGAGACCAGCCTGAGCCAGAGCGAGACCCTGTGTCTACTAAAAATAGAAAAATTAGCTCGGCGTGGAGGTGTGCGCCTGTAGTCCCAGCTACTCGGGAGGCTGAGGCAGGAGGATGGCTTG
>VBSM01003215.1:438748-468844 GCA_008086735.1 Cheirogaleus medius | reverse complement strand
TCCCCCAAGATCAATTCTTAAGCTGCACAATTATATGGCAAGTCTGCTACACTGGAGGTCTGGGTTCCAGGCTCACCCAACCTCTCTGGGCTTCCCCTGGCTCTGTCGACATCCGGCTACTCCAGGTTTTGGAGAAGGCAAGTGGGTTTTGCCTCCAAATGGACACTGGTCCCACAGAGCCCCTACTTCGGGATTCTGAGTAGTGTCACTGCCTGCCGCTGTCTGCCGTGGGCACAGGCAGGATGAGAGGGGTGGCCCTGGGGGGGTGCCAGCCTGGAGCCTGCATCTCTGGGGCCCTCCTGGTTCTGAGGGCTCAGCCCCACCCCACCTTGGAGCTCCCCTTCCTCCAGACTGACTGTCCCCACTTTGGCCCCTGCTGTCCATCCCCGGTGTGTAGGGAGCCTGTCCTGCGGCCGCTCTCTCTGGGCCTGACCCTCCTCGCCACCGCCCTCTCCGAGCAAGGCCAGCTCCTAATCCACGTGGGCCAACATGGCCCGCCCAGGGGCCTTGTGTCCCCAAACCCTCATCCGGCCGACTCCTTCACCCTTACACCATGGTCATCTCACTGACCAGACTGACCATCACCTCTGCCCGGCCACCCTGCACCTCCCATCCCAGTGATGGGGGGACCCCCCCACCCAACCAGGCAGATCTCCTGCTGTGGAAACAGGTGGCCAGCCACCCCAGTTTGCCTGCAAATGAGGGATGTCCAAGGACACAGGACTTTCAGTGCTAAAACCAGGGAAGTCCTAGGCAAAGTGGCCAAGTTGGTCCCCTCTGTAGGACCCTCACGGCACCCTGCCCCTTCTCCCACCTCTCGGATCCCTGACCTCATCATGCTCATTCGGCTCAAGAGGTGCCGTACGGAGCCCCGTGATCTGGGCTGGGCTATCGCCAGGGAGGGGCCCAGCCTCGTGCTGGCTGCACACCTTCGTGGGGAGCAGTGAGTCTCGTGGGGGCCGTGGAGCCCTGTGTCCTTTCTTCCTCCTTCCCCTGTTCTGGGCCACAGGATTTGAAGCCAGAAAAATAAAATCAAGACGCAGCCTTTGGGCTTTTCCAGACCCGGCCTTGTGCGATTCCTGCATCCCCTGGAGCTCGGGCCGCGGCTCCATGGTGGGTGGGCTCCACCTGGACCGGGCAGGAAGCCAGGGGGGAATCGGCGACCCGCTAGGAGAGGGCCACGCTTGGGTCTCCTTTTGGGTCTGTATTTATGGACGTGTCTCCTCCCATTTTTACACACGACTCTTTAGCTATAAAAGTAGTGTGTACACATGTGGAAATGCCAGAAAAAAATACCCCACGAATAAAATCAAAAGTCCCCACAATGCTCCCCAACAGCCCTGTCCCTGGGGTATTGGCCTCTGGTCCCCTCTTGGTGCAGCGTCATTGTCATTTTCATAGCTGGGAGGCAGCGGTCCCCCCTGTGCATGGCTTTGCATCCTGCCGGGTCTGGTTTTGGGGGTGCTGGGGGCTTCCCAGGAGGCCTGGGAGGGGAGGCAGGCGGGAGCTCGCTGGAAGGGGGGGTGGAATGGGTGCAGAGGTCTGCGCCAGACCCCAGCGTGTCCGCCTGCTCCCACTCACCCCCAGCAGGGAGCCCAGGCGAGGCTGTCCAGGGGGTGTCCTGGGAGCAGGCTTCAGAGGAGAGCCCCGCAGAGCGCCCCTCCCCCGCTCGCCCCTCCCCCTCCCCTGTGGAAGGAAGGACAGGAGAAGCTTCCACCACCGGGGTTGGGCCAGCTCTGGTGTCCCCAGCGGTGGGAATCTGTGCAGGGCTCGGGCGCATTTCCTGTGTTGGAGCCGGAATGCCTTCCAGATGTTCACGCCGCCTCAAGGCGTAGCCATGAGGGGCCCGGAGAAGCAGCTGTGTGGGGGATGCTGGCCTGGCGCCCGCACCGCAGTCGCTGATTGCAACGTCGTCTGTGAGGGGCCAGACCCACGAGCCTCCCCTCGGAGGACATCTGAGAAATAGGGAAAGGCGAAGACAGCAGCACACACGGAAACCCACGGCTGCCGGTCAGCCTGCTTACCTGTGGGAGGTAAAAACAATTTTCTTTTATGCATTTGCAAACACTTGTTGTTTTTGTTTTTCCAAAATTAAGCTCGGTTGTGCATTTCCTTTGGTGACCTGCATTGATACTATCAATGAGAATTTCGTTTTTGAAGACAGGATTTTAATACCGGTAGCTATACAATGCTCCATGGCATAAATATATCTTATCAATTAAATAGTGATTTCGAAAGTTTTTGCTCTTGTCGCCAGGCTGCAGTCAGAATCCTGGTGGGGATCCGTGTGGCCAATGGCCGAGCCGTCCCTGTCCCCCTCCAGGAGGAGAGAGGCGCCTGGTGCTTGGCAAACTTACTTGGAAGGAGCAGGAAGCAACTGGAATCACGCAGAAGCCTGCGCCCGGAGAGCCTCTCGTCGACCAAGAGAGGAGAGGAGGCGAAGGACTGGCGTCCCCGCGTCCCCTCCTTCCCTGCAGTCCAGTCTCTAGTCTGCACTCGGGCGTGGGCAGAGCATGCTCTTGAGGTCTTACCGAGACTTGGAGTCACACACGTGAAGGTCTCACGGAGCTCAGAAGGCGCAGCCCTTCCTCCGGCCCTAGTACTGAGATGTCCGTGTTTGCGCACCTTCCCACGCAGACTCAGTCGTTCACTTGGCATCTCTTGGATTTGGGTCTGTGTGAAAGACCCCAGGGGGTAACCCTCATAGATCAGAGGTCAGAGTAGGGTGGGCAGGGGGCAGAGGCGAACGCAGATGCCAAGGGCCCCCGGGCACTGCTGGGGGTCACCCCCGGGCAAAGGGGACCCAACACAGTGGAGAGATGTGGGATCCAGAGCCCAAGGGCTGAGCTGGAGGCTGCACATCTGCCCTGTGTCCTTGGCCCTGGAGCGACTGTCTGAGCCTCAGTGAGCTTGGGTGACACACGGGGATGACGATCACATTCGTCATCATTTGACACTGGGGAGAGGCCAGAAGGAACCTCGGGCAGGATTCGTTCTGTCCCAGCCCAGAGCTGCCGTGTAGCCAGCGCCTCCCGCTCCAGGCCCTGCCTCCGTCATTGCGTTTTCTCCTCCCGACAGCCCTGAAAGGTGGGCCCTGCCATCTCCCTTTCCGGGTCTGGCTGAGCCCGGGTTAATGTTTGTCCCCAGCCTGGGCCCTGTGCCCTGCACCCTCTGCCTCATGCTCCCAGCAGGGCCACGCGGCACTGTCCACGTTAGCCGGGCAGGTGGCTCCAGGGACGTGCGATGTAGATGTCTCTGATGCCCCACTGGCCAGCGCAGTTTTGCTTTAGCTAGGCTCCTATTTTCCTGAATGTGTGTGCATGTGTGTGGGCACGTGTGTGCACATGTATGAATTCAGCTTCTCTCCCTACTCATGACTGAGTTTTGGCGCAATCTCGCTCGTGTTTCATGAGACAGGCGCTACGGTCTGAATGTGTCCCCTAAAATTGATATGTTGAAACGTAGTAGACAGTGTGATAGTATGAAGAAGTGATTAAGTCATGAGGGCAGAGCCCTAAGAACGGGATCAGTGACCTTACAGAAGAGGTTGAAGGGCGTGCCCCAGTCCCTTTTGCCCTTCTGCCTGTCAATGTACCAGGACACGGTGACAAGGCGCCGTCTTGGAAGCAGAGAGCAACCTTCCCCAGACACCAAATCTGCTGGCACTTTGATCTTGGAATTCCCAGGCTCCGGAACTGTGAGAAATACATTTCTATTATTTGGAAATTAAGCGGTCTGTGGTATTTTGTTATGGCAGCATGAATGGACTCAGACCACAGGGCATTCGATTGGTTCCGTTTTGTCACTTTTTGGTCACGCTTCTAGTTCCGGGACTTTGGCCAGCCCCCGGCCTGGCTTCCTGGGATCAGGGGTTCTCCCTGGTCGGTGCAGGGAGCTGAGTGGTGGGAACTAGCACAGCAACGTGTGCTTCCGGCGCCATCCCGGGACGCAACCTGCAGCCTGCAGGGATGTGTGGAGCCTTCTGAGATTTTGCTCATCTGTTACAGCATGGGCACAAGGTGACTCTGGCGAAGAAGGGAGAGGGGTGCGTTCACTGCGTCTCTTGAATCTATTGATTGAGATCTTTCCATTTTGGAAAGCTCCCAACAATTACTCCTCAACTGTTTCTCCCGCCTTCTGTTTCTTCTCCCTCTGGGGCTACAATTTCATATACGTCAGACCATTTGATACCATCTCTCAGTTCTTAGACACTCTGTTCTTTTTAAAAAATTTTATTTTATTAATTCTTTTTTCTCTTTTGGTTTTAGTTTGGATAATTTCTGTCGGCTAGTCTTTAAGATCCTTTCAGCTTTGTTGGTCTTTTCTTCTCCTGTGTCCAACTGCTGTTAAGCCCAACACACAAACTCTTTGTATCCTATATTAGAGTTTTCATCTCTAGAATTTCCATGTGGCTATTTTTAGAGTGTATCTGCTGAAATTCCTATCTGTTCACAATACTGTCTACTTTTCCCACTAGATCTTTAAACATCTTTATTTTAGTTAAAGTTCTCGTCTTGCAATTCCAATACCTCAGGCATCTATGGGTCTATTTCTATTGATAATTTTTCTCCTAATTATGGGTCACATTTCCCTGCTTCTTTGCATGTCTTATAATTTTTTATTTACCCCAAATGTTGTATATATAAAAGGCAATGTGTGACATAAATATATTTCCACTGGAAAAAGAATGAGCCCTTTCTTCAATCAGGCCGTAAGTGTGAGGGACTGAGTTCATCTAATAGGCAGGTGAGTTGGATCTGGGCTTTGATGAAACTTAAGTTGGACTCACGACATCATTCACTTCAAATGATTTTGAAGGTAGAATCAGGTCTTTCCCTTAAGTAAGTGTTCGGGAGAAAAGAGAAGAGGATAGTTGGGAAAGCCTCATATGTATCTATATTGAAAAGGTAGCGGGTATAGGTCTGTGTGCACATGGAGTGCCAATGGGCATGGAGGATGCGCCATGGCGTATGGAGGTGCCTGAACCCACTCACTTCAAAGACCCTGAAACAATCCTCCAGCCCCCAAATCAATTGGCCGTAGACCACTGCTGCTTCCGCATATCCACAAATGCTCCCATCCCAGTGCTCCTTCCCAACCCACATCCACGTGCTGCACTGTCTCCCGGGGGGGATTCACCATCAGGAAACAGAACCTCACGGGTCCCGGCCCGGAGCTCTGCGTCCTGGCCTCACCCCGAAGGGGGGCTCCCACGAGCGACCCTGCTCAGCCCCTGCCAGACTCTCCCGGAGCGAGCGTTCCAGCTTTTGTCAGCTCCAGGCAGCCCTGGAAAACCCTGGAAGCTGAAGGGGTGTGTGTCTGATGGAGTTGGAGCTCTGTGATTTAGCAATTACCGTAAGCCACACTTGCAATTTAGGGGGTTTCTTATAATTCTTCTTTGTGCTCTTTCTCTCTCTCTGCGAGCAATCTGCAGCTTCGACGGCTTCCCGTCTAACGCTCCGGGGGCCAGTGGTGGCCCCTCCCCGCTGCCCGCCGGCCGCGGGGCGCACGGAAGTGTGCAGGTCGCGTTCGATTCGCTTTGCAGGGATTGAAAAGGTGAACGCAGTGTTCAGCCTCTCCAGGAGGAAACTGCACTTGCTCTTCGCAAGTGTGCGCGCCTTCAAATCCCCAGATGCATCTTCTCGTCTGGTCATCAGTGTGGGCCAACCTGCTGTGAGGCGTCACCTGCGGACGTTTCCAGGTCCCGTGGCTAGGACAGTCCCCCGGCTGCCTCCCGGCTGCACAGGTGCTGCTTGTGCTCCTCGGTCTTCGTTCACACGGTCACCTGTTTGCTCATTTAGGATTTTTGTCGTCGTCGTCGTCGAGGACCTCCACGTGCCGGGCTCTGTGTCCCTACGGGGGCTCTAAGTCACAAAGGACAGGGCTGGCTCTCTGCAGGAGTCTGTGTCTGCTGGGAAAGACGACGACTGTCCCGTCACTGTGTCCGGGACACTACGTGTTGTGACAGAGTTGGCGCCGAGGGTGGCACCTGAGTCGGACGGAGCTTCGAGAGGAAGAGATGTGGGGCAGGTGGTGAAGGATGCTGAGGGCAGACGGACGACACATGGAGGAAGCAGTCCCCAAAGCACACGAAGACTGTGCTATTAATAGATGCTTCTAGAAGCTGGGCGTAAAACAGAGACAAACTGGAAGCAACACCATGTTCACCAATAGGAGAATTCTGATATATTTGTATGGTGGAATTCTACTTGGCAATTAGAGAATGAGCTACAGATACCTGTAGCAGCCTGTGTGATTCTTAAAGAGTTAGGTTGAACAGAGGAGCCCATTGCAAAGGGCACGTGGTGTTTGATTCTCTTTAGGCTAAGGTTCAGGCAGAGGCAGAACTGATCCGTCATGATAAAACCCAGAGATGTGGTTCCCTGGGGAGGCAGGGTTCAGTGAAAGAGAACTTCTGGGGTGGTGGGAATAGTCCAGGGGTTCTGGTTGCATGGCTTTACACGTGTGTCAAAACTCATTGGCTTTTACCCCTAAATCTGTGTATCTCGCTGCAGGTAAATTCTGACTCAATAAAAACTAACCAATAAAAGAAGCAAAAAATCTGAATGCCTCCATCTTTTTGTAGGAGGTTTTAATCCATTCATGTTATTTGTGACTTTTTTTTTTTTCTAGAGACAGGGTCTCACTCTGTCGCCCAGGCTGCAGGTGCAGTGGCGTGATCACAGCTCACTGCAGCCTCGAACTCCTGGGCTCAAGTGATCCTCCTGCCTCAGCCTCCTGAGCGGCTGGGACCACAGGCATGAGCCACCATGCCCGGATACTTGTGACTATTGATATTAATATGTTTGGATTTATTTCCGCTCTCTTGTTTTATTTTTAAAAATATAGTTAACATCCTTTCTTGTTATTTCTTATTTTCCTTAACAAGAATTGAGTTTTGAATTCACGTCTAAGTTCAACTTTGTACCCCATTCTTCTCTAGATAATATGCAATGGGTTCTGGCTGAGCTCCGGCTCCGTCCACCCTGGCCGTCCCGTGAGGCTGCTACGCACAGCTTCCGCCCGTCAGTAGGAGATTCTCTCCCTCTGCCCGTGTTTCCTGTTTCCTAGATCCAGTGCCTTCTGGCAGCTTCCTGAAAAGTGGGGCATGAGAAGTAACTTTCTAGAGACCTGGTCTGGGAATGTCTCTATTCTGTCTTTACACTTTGTCTGAATGTGGACTTGTAGTCGAAAACAATTTCTCTTAAATCGGTGAAGGCACGGCTCCATCGTCCACGAGCTCTCCCATCGCTGTTGTAAAGTCCAGTGTCACTCTGCCCCTTGGCATGTGACCTCTTTTTTCTCTCTCTCTGAAGCTTCTAAGCCCTTTTCTCTAGCTCTGGAATTCTAAATATCATTACGATGTACTTTGACGTGGCCGTTTAAAGTTCACTCTGCTGGGTCCTTGGTGGACCTTTCCTTGTCCTTGTGGGTTGACCTGGGCTGATATGGTCATCAGAGCTCTTAGGTTCTTTCTGGTTCTTTCTGGTGGGTGGCGGGAAGAAGTCTGGGATGGTGAGGGCTGGACACTCCCTCACAACTGTGCCACCAGATCACATTGAATGCAGGCGTAGAACAAATGCTTCCAAGTATGCAAATATTTATTAAACAGACACGCAGTAGCAGCAGACACAAAACAGTTCATACAACGTGCTTCGTAAGCTCGATGAGCTCCCTGTGTCTCTCTTTTATTTGCTCCAACTACACCCTGTCCGGATGGTTCCCGTGATGAGACAAACATTCCAGAGGTGCAGTTCTGCGTCCTCTGGTCAGAATCACTCAATCAGAACTCCTCTTAAGCCAAAGGCTGAACCCGGGACCCATTGGGGGTGGATTCTGGTATCATCCCTAAGGGTACAGACGAGATGACAGGCCTTGCTGGCTCACACAAGGGTGGGAAGAGTCTCTTTTTGACAACTTTAGCCAATATATCTTGAATAACTGTAATTTCACTAGTGAGAATGCATTTCTAACAGTCTAATTAACAAGTCATTAGTTTTACTAATAAAAATCTATTTTGATATCCAGTATATTATTAATAATTAGTGGATCTCAGTTGTTGATTCTGTTAAAATTTGTGCCCATGATTTTTTAAACGAGGCCTGGTGAGACACACAGACACAGAGATGGTTGTCATGGAGGAAGAAGTTTATACTCACAGACCCCCAGACATAGGAGGCATGGCATGCCACACAGGGCCACATGGGAAGGACCAGGGTTGCTCAGGAGGCTGGGGGGGGGGGAGGAGAAGGGCAGAGCATGACCCAGAGCCTTTATTGGGGTTCCTGGGGGAAGGCACCTGTGAGGCAGGCTCTGGACTGTAGGAGTGTTCAGGTCTTAGCCCCGGGGTGATCAGGGCAGGGGGAATATTGACTTGGGGTGTGAGTTTGATGAGGGAGATGGTGGGGACATGGGCTATGGACTGATTGGCTTGAATATCACAGGTGTACTCACAGGGAGTCATTTGCTTTCTCTAGGAGTGAGCTAGCCCTGGGAGGACAGTCTCTCCAGGATCCAGGCCCCAAAATGCCAGAGCACCAAGGATACAGAAAAAAGGAAAATGTAGCCAATACACTGAGATTTCTTTAGCAAAAGGGCTTGTCATTGCCACCTGTGGGGTGTCACCCTTTGTGTTGTGAAGCTGGGTGACCACCCTGGTCTGGACAGTTGTACTGGCAGGTGCACAGTGTCACTCTGAGGTCACTGATGAGCATGGACACGTCACGCCACCTGCCCACCCACCAGTGCCAGCTCCCTGGCTCTGATCAGTGCTCTTGCATAAATTATTTCGTAATTTCTTACTGTCCATTTTCTCTGCTTTCTGTTTTTGAACTATTAGTTGAGCATTGCCTTCCTAGATTGACTCTTTAATAATATTGTTATATCTTTCCCATTTTCCATTTCTTTGCCAATTTGTTAATTGTTAAAGATATTTTCAATAACATCTTTCCACCCTTCTTGTTAAATTTTAAAACTTTCTACTATCATGTTTTTTAATTTCCAAAAGCACTTTCTGGGCCGGGCGCGGTGGCTCACACCTGTAATCCTAGCACTCTGGGAGGCCGAGGTGGGCGGATTGTTTGAGCTCAGGAGTTCGAAACCAGCCTGAGCAAGAGTGAGACCCCATCTCTACTAAAAAATAGAAAGAAATTAATTGGCCAACTAAAATATAGAAAAAATTAGCCGGGCATGGTGGCGCATGCCTGTAGTCCCAGCTACTTGGGAGGCTGAGGCAGAAGGATCGCCTGAGCCCAGGAGTTTGAGGTTGCTGTGAGCAAGGCTGATGCCACAGCACTCTAGCTGGGGCAACAGAGTGAGACTCTGTCTCAAAAAAAAAAAAAAAAGCACTTTCTGATATTATCTAATTATTATTTTTTGAACTATCATTCTGTACTTGTTTCATAGATGAAACATTTTCTCTTATCTCTCTAAGGACAATAATTACAGAGTTTTGTTCTTTTTTATTTTGGGGGGTAGGTAGAGATATTACATTTAAATCTAACAATACTGGTCACTAAATTAAATAGGAATGATCTAAATCATCAAATTAAAAGACTGAGATTGTCAGACTGAATAAAAAAGAAAGACCTACAACTTTGGGAGGCCAAGGTGGGAGGATTGCTTGGCGCCAGGAATTGAGGCCAGCCTGGGCAACATCCTGAGACCCCATCTCTGCAAAAAATAAGAAAAATGAGCCAGGCATGGTGGCACGTGCCTGTAATCTTAGCTACTCAGGAGGCTGAGGCAGGAGGATCCCTTGAGCCCAGGAATTCAAGGTTGTGGTGAGCTATGATCACGCTCCTACACTACTATACTCCAGCCTGGGTGAAAGCAGCCCCATGCCTGTCCAACCAGGTGACGGTCACAGCATTAGAGCCAGAGTCCCTGAGCTCCTCAGCCCATCCAGCCACAGCAAGGCCATTCTCGCGGCTGGCGTTCGGGTCCAGTTGCTCAGACCCCTTCCCTGAACCTGGTGTCTCGCTGCCTCCTTGTTCCCTGGCCTTCCAGTTGGAGTCCCGCCTTCAGAGGGACCTAATTCCCTGCTGCCTGGGCCTGGACCTCATACCTTTGGGGACTTCTGGCTGACCTTGGCTCCCTTCACTGCACCTGCCAGCTGCCTTCTCGTTCGCCCGGTCACCCGGCACCCAAGGCTCTGCCAGCATCCTGGAGGCAAGGTGCCATGTGCCCTGGGCTCACCCTTTCCCGCTGGAGGCACCAGGGTGGCTTTGACAATGTCCCGGAGCCACCTGGCAGTGCCCACTGACCTCTGGGCAGTTTAAAGCTCAGGCTAAATGTTCCCCCTCCTTGATCTTCCAGTCCAGTCTCGCATTTCTCCTCCTCACTGTTGTTCTGCCGGGTTTCAGTCTCAGCAGCCGCTCCCTCTGGGCTCAGAGTCGGAAGTGGCTTCTGCAAATACCTTGGAGGAGAACAATCTGCCTGCAGCCGACAAGGACTCTTCTTGCAACACTCAGGCTCGGCTCTGTGGACAGGATGAGCCAGGAGGCTCTTGGAGCTACACCAGGGCCCCTGCACACTCCCGGCTCTGGGCTGAGAGCAGCTGTTGCGACCTGTGAGAAGGATCTGGAATGCCTGCCTGGCGGCGGGAGAAGATGGCGGCCGGAGCCTGTCCCCGCTCCCCGCCTCCTGCCACGCCATGCTAGACCCGGTCCTCCCGCTGTCCTCATCTGTCACGGTGCCAGAGGCTGTAAATCTTGGGCAGCCGCGTCTGCTGCTGCAGGTGGACCTGCCCCCCCCCCCCAGCCCTGCAGCCACCACGTCCCAGGCAGAAACAAAGGGCAGCAGTGCCTGCCGTCTCCCCTCCTCCCTCCACCCCTCCCCTCCCCTCCCCTGCGCGGATCTTCATGCAATTAATTAATATCGCATTCATCAGGGCTTATTGCATGTTCTCGTAATATACAAGGATTAAAAATATCCTACCAAGAGAGCACGAAGAGGTTCCGGCTTTTCTGGTCTGGGAGAGAATGTAATGAACCCCCAGGAAAATCCTGGAAGGTTTCCTGCATCTCCCCACCCCAGGGATGGACCATGTGCTCACCGTGGCCACCACCCCTGCGCCCAGAGACACCACGGCCTCCCTGGATGGGACGGCTGGGCCGGGCTGCACTGGAGCCCTTCCCGGGATACCCGGGGCTTCGGCTGTGGCTGGTGGTACCCGGCCCCGGGGGGGTCTGAGCCGCGGGCTGGGCCTTGCCGGATGCCGAGGGCGGTCACTGTCAGTTGCTCTGTCCCTCCCAGAGCCCACTTATTTGTAAACCACTGTCCACACTCCACTACAGTGGGGCTCTCGTGTGCCCATCACCCTGGGGAACAAGGGGAAAAGGAGACGTGGGCCCTTCAGTGTATATATTTCGCTCTTTGGAGGGAGAGGAGCTCAGTTAAAACACAAGGCCGTGGAGGGCACAGGTGTTTCAGGACGGCGGGTCCCATCTGTGCATCCAGGGGCAGCATCCGAGCACGAGGCATCAACACTCGCAGCTCCAGGCGCTCAGAGCCCGTGGGCCGCGTGAGCCGTCCTGGGGGTGGGAGACCGAGGGGCCAGCCCAGGGCTCTCCCCTGGACGCCCTCCGCGCAGAAGCCCCTGTCGTCCTGAGCATGTCCCTGGGGCTCTCGCCTGCTTTGCCACAAAGCATGGCCGTTTTGCAAAGGGAAGAACAAAGAGCCAGAGGAGGGGCACCCAGAGTGGCAGTGGCCACGCAGCATGTCCCGTGGTCACCCGAGAGGGGGGTGGGCCAGGCAGCTGCCAGGTGCCCTGGGGAGGAAGGCAGGTGGGGGTGGGGGGAAGGCCGAGACCCCTGTCTGAGCTCCCCGTGCTCCTCTCCGGATCCAGTACAGGAGGGGAGAGGACGTTTTCCTCCTTCTCTGTCTCCCATCCCCTGCTTTTTAGGTTCTTCCCTTTTGCAAAGCTTTCTGTCCAGCCGTGGCCGGGAGGGAGCCGGGCAGGGCCGCCTGAGCCCCTCCAGGTGTGGAACGGCAGCTGGAGCAACAGCGGTAGCATAGGCTGGGGTCCGCACACCCGAGGTCTGCCTTGGTGTGGGGCTTGACATGCCCGAGTGGCAGAGGTGATGTTGGTGCCGGGCTGGGCTGCGCATGCGGGTGGAGGCTGTCGCAGACGCCAGTTTGGAGGCGCTACGGTGACAGTGACGCAGTCCCCTGGGAAATGGGTCCCTCCCTCCTTTTCTCTCCGCTGCCTGGTTGGGGTGGGCCGGGCAGGAAAGCCAGGGTGCCCACCCGCTCCCGCACAGGGCTCTTGGTGGTGGCCGCTGTTCCGCCGGCCCTGGAGGGCAGTGCTGTCTGCTCGGCATCATTACCGCGGCCGCCCGTCTCTCTGCCCACCACGGCATGGCCCCTGGAGGTGAGGGAGGCAGGCGAGGAAGATGTTTTCGGGAGAGCTGGCCATTTGACCCGACACCTGTCAGGTAGGCGCTGGCCTCCTGCCCTCGTCTCCCCAGAGAAGCAGCAGGAAAGCCGGTCCCCCGACGCCGAGTCTGGCGGCTAGGGAGCCTGCAGAGGGGCTGCCCTCCCCCCGGCTCCCGGCCACCTCCTGTCTCTAATACTGACCCTGGAAATCACCTTCCTGCCTCTCTCCTCAGGATGGTTCTTCATGTCTGGAACATTCTGGGCAGTTCTCTCTGCCTTTGAAACATTTTTAAATGTATTATTTTAAAATCACCCTCTAGCGTATTAATCCATAAAGATAAGCCAGTAGCTCGAACCAGGTGTCCTTGCAGCAGGGCTCCGGGCACCGCACAGCACGGGTTCCAGGCAGCCCTTCCTTCCACTGGGCACCGTGGGCTCCGGCTACTGCAGAGGAGATCGTTATGGGCGGCATTGTTCCCTCCCCAAATGCATCTATCAAATCCCTAACCCCCAGGATCTCAGGATAGGACCGTATTTGGAAAGAGAGCCTTTAAAAAGGTAATTAAGGTAAAACGAAGTCCTTAGGTGGGCCCTAATCCAATATAACTGGTGTCCTTATGGGGAGATTAGGGGACAAACACACACACACGACCACGTGGAGACACAGGGAGCAGAGGGCGGCAGGGCAAGGAGAGAGGCCTCATCAGGAACCAACCTGCCGACACCTCGATCTCAGCCTGTTTCAGCCTCCGGAGCTGCGAGGACACGCGTTTCTGTTTAGGGCACTGGATGCTCTGTCACGGCAGCCCTCGCAAATGGACACAGAGTCCGTTGGACAAGATGAATCCACACTGTGTCCCTAGAGAGATCTTCCAGGTCGCTAAATCCACCTGCTCTGGCCGGGGAGGAAGCGCTGGCAGGTGCCGGAGCTGGAATTCGCCCAGCCGTGTTCACCAGAGTTTCTCCCGCCCCACGCCCTGCCCAGGGCACCTCCCGCACCACAGTTGCATTTTCCTGAAACGTGCTCTTCTAGAAAGGTGTTTATGCGACAGGGCAACATCTAAACACACGTTTGGGAGCAGCTGTGAGCATGCTCACCTGTCAGGGTGGGGCGGCTTTGCTCATGTGTTTCCAGTTGGCTGGATAAATAAGCAGCTCCCATGTTGTTGTTTTTTTTAAAGCCTCCCCCCTACTGTAAGTACGCACTTACCGTTACGATATGTCACATCGCTCTCACTTTTAGCTACTAATGGGGATGAAGTTATTCCAATAAAAGATAGAGAAATGAATTTCAGACCACTTCCCGCCCACCCCCGGCCCCCACCGTTTGAAAGTTTGATGACTCTCTGAAATCCCCGGAAGCAGCTGTGAGCATTTACAAACTCTGGCGGCAGCTGTTTGCATCTGTGGTCCACTTGCTGAGAGGGTCCACCCCCACTTGCGGTGGGGCCAGGAGGACGTGGCCTCTGCTGTCACTGGGTGGGGGGTGCAGAGCCTACGTGCCACACCCAGCATAACTGCTGCTGGGGGCCGGGGCAGCGGTGGTCACTAAGTCCTGTGACATGGAAATGGCACCTTAGGGCAGACATTGATGCTCAGTGCTATGTCCCCTTGACACACGTTGGAGGCTAGGGAGTCCCCTCCCGGCTGCTGTCATTCCTGGAGAGTCCAAATTCCTGGGAGTCTAGGAGGGTGCCCCTGCCGTGGCCACACGGATGGTCTGCCCCACGCAGAGGACCAGAGGGCCCCAGCAGCCAGTTTCTACGCATCTCAACAAGGAGCCCATTGAGGAACATGACTGACGCAGACGACCTCAAGTTAGATTTTATTCTGTGCTGTGTTCGTGCAGAGGGCGGCTGTGTTGGGCGGCACAGACCCACCGTGGCCAGCAAGATTATGACACCCTCTGCTGTCCGCTCCTCAGAGCAGAGATGGTGCAGAGTTGACATCATCCTCATCACCACAAGCCGCCCCTGCAGGAGCTCAGAGGAGACCAGAGGCTGGTGGTGACGGCGGCAGATTCACAGGTGACAGCCACAATGGCAGCAGTGACGATGGTTGGGATGGTAACTTGGCCTCACAGCTGCGTCCATGTCTTGCAAAATCACGCGGTCTCAGGCGTCCTCACGGCCAACCCCCTCTGCTCATGGAAGCCTCGGCGATGGTGCCTGCGGCCGGAGGTGCCCTTGCCTTCCCGCAGATTCCCACGGCACTTGGTGGCTTCTGCCCTTGCAGATCATGGTGGAGCCCCGCACCCCCGGGGAGGGGCTGGGGGGGGGTGTCTGACTATCCTCCGCACAGCCACCTCCATCCGTGCTCATCGTCGGCAGGTGGCACACGGCGCCCTCCTCCTCGCAGCTTGCTGGCTGGGCTTAGGGGAGTGTGTGGCCGAGGGGCTCAGGTGGGTGCTGTTATTGATAGTTTCTACCTGGGCTTTTTCAGGCAGAGTGATTGCATGAACAGAGGAAGCTAAACTCGAAGGAAAAAGGAAAAAAAAATTCCCAAATAGTAAAAGCAGGCAGGAAAGAAATTCTAAAGTTTTACTTCCCCTTAACTAGACTTTTTTAGATAGAGGAGAAAAGCACTTCTACTTGGAGTTTAAATTCAAGCCAGTTTGGGGGCTGGGGAGTCTAACGGAAGGGGTCTCTAGGGGGGTTGGAAAGATGAGCCTGTTCAGGGAAGTCTGTGTCAGGCATGCAGTTCCAGGAACGGCCAGGAGAGGGCGGCCCAGCATCCCTGATGGGCTCACCTGCATGGGGGAGGGGGCCTGGGCGGCAGGTGCCTCCCTGGACCACCGCCCCAGCCAGGTGTTTCCAAGGAGCTATGAGGGCTGCTTCAAATAGCCTCAAGGTAAAATCAATCACAATGAAAACCAGGTGGCTCACCTAGCTGGATGTGATGGCCACACAACACTGTGAATGCACTTAACCACTTCCGTACCAGCGTTGACTATAGTCGTCAGCCACGGATGAATGCGCACAGTCCAGCGTCGATTATAGTTGACAGCCACAGATGAACGCGAGCGTTGACTTTAGCCGACAGCCGTGATATGAAGGCACACAGCCGAGCGTCGACTTTAGTCTACAGCCAAAAGCTTTTGCTTTTATCTCTGCAGTTGCAGTGTGTACGTTCAGCTAATAAGTTACTACGAATCTGTGACCTTTTAACAAGTCCTTAGTAGGAGTTATTATAGTTATTTTCCTAAAGCTGTCTGTAAAGTAAAACAAGCTTTCAGTGCTTTAAAGTTTTCCTCATCACACAAGAGCAAAACGGATCCATCGTCAATGCACAAACTATCGTGCGGACTGTGAGTGCCGGCTGTGGGCGAGGCTTCGTGGCCGGTGAGCGCCGCACCGAAGTGGTTAATGGAATTATACTCCTACGAATGGTTGAGATGACAAATGTTATGTCATGCGTGTTTTACCACAATTTTGAAAAGAAAAAGAAAACATGGCAGAGAGTTACGGGGACCCCGACACCAAACCTTATCTGGGGCCCGTCTGAGAAGCGCCTTTCTGCTGGGCTGTCTGGGAGGAGAGGTCAGGAGGTCTGGGCTGCCTGAGGACCCTGGGGTTCCCACACTTCTCTCGTCAGACAACGGCAGGGAGTTTTGTTAGCAGAGAGTGAGCCAAAATGTATTCTCTGCACACAAAACTCCTTGGGCTGAGAGCACCGAAAGCCGGAGCGCTGGGGGCGGTGGGCTCCAGCATTGCCCCCTCCCCACCCTGCCTACGTCCCTTCCAGTTTGAACCAGACAGCCAGGGAAGCTGTGTTCAGAGGGCCAGGCCCCCGAGGTGCCTCTTTGGTAGAAGACAAGGAGGCAACGTCCTTGCCTGAGGATGGGAGGGCCACTTGTCACTTTGAGAGTGCGGTTGTGGGGGTTGGGGGTGGCCTCTCAAACACCCACCCTTGGTTTCCAGCGTAGCCCAAGGGGGTGTGTGATCAAGGGGTCCTTTCTGCTGTATATGGCGCCTTTACATTAACCACAAGGGGAAAATGTAATTTGCAATAAATCTGCATTACAGTGGAAGTTCAACTGCTCTAGTGGTTATGAAAATTAATTCCTTATCCTAAACATTATCATAAAGCTTTTAAAATGAATTCACTTGTGGCTGGGTTCCTGGCTTGGGCCATTATTAGTTATTAGCGTAATCAAATAGCATCCCCCGTAAGACCTCCCCTCCGGGCTCCAGCCCCCTGGCCCCACCACAGTGTCTGGTCAGGAACTAGGTTCCACGAGGCCACCAGAATTGCAGATGGGATGGGATGGGGAAACTGCCTGCTGACCTCAGTGGCCAAGAACGATGTTTTCTTCTGAGTCCTGAATGGTCAGTTTTGCTCACTGTTCTTTCTTTCTCTTTCAGAGAACTGTGTATTCCTGAGAACACTGTATCTGTTTTCCTCCTGAAGGGACCTGCTAAAGGGTAAGAGTTTTGACACCTGTTTGGAGGGAGGGCGCCTTAACCAGGGAGCCAAGGGGGCTTCTGAGGGCCCGGGACCACCTGCAATTGTCTGGGAAACGCCGTATCTGCGTGCACGGAGAGGCACTTCTCTCCCCATGACAGGCGCATTAGTAGGTTTCAGCAGATGTTCACGGGGAATCTGTGTCCCAAATAATGGTAGCTAACATTTATTGAGAAGCAAGATCCACTAGACCGGCTGAGGTCTCTAACCTGGTGTCCATGGACCTATGGGGTCTATGAAAAGAATCCAGGAAGCCCAGGAGCTTGGATGGGACCAATATACATGTTTATTTTCAGGAAATTTTATTGAAATTTAGCATTTCCTTTAATTATAAATAGAATCAACACAGCACAGTAGTACGCACAGCTGTTTCTCCACTGCATTAAAGTTGCTGCAGTTATCTCAAAATAGTCTCCACACCCATCAATATTTAGAAATTGTGGTGGTTATTAAATCAGCAGCTGGGCTTTATTTAATGCACATGTTTTATTGTGTCTCAATTT
Source organism: Cheirogaleus medius (assembly GCA_008086735.1). Taxonomy (NCBI): domain Eukaryota; kingdom Metazoa; phylum Chordata; class Mammalia; order Primates; family Cheirogaleidae; genus Cheirogaleus; species Cheirogaleus medius. The sequence goes on along the minus strand of VBSM01003215.1, from coordinate 451,499 downwards.
TTTAGAAAAACATTTTAAGAACTGGGTTCTAATCCCATTGGTTTCCCTTGTGATTCTATGTGTTTCATTTTACGTATTTAAACATCATACTCTGAGAAGGGCTTCACCGGCTGCCAGGGGGCTCTGCGGCAGAGCTGTGGTTAAGACCCACGGGTGTAGACTGGAGCAAGCGTGCGTGTCTGAGGTCAGTGTGCAAGTTGGGTCTGTGTTTGAAGCCCCTTCTTTCACTCCGCAGCTGTGTGGTCAGTGCCCTGGTCCCTTGCTTTGGAAGGGGAATAGCAGCCACCACTCAAGGGTTCTGAGAGTGATTAACAGGGTTAGCACTACAGGTGAAGCCTTTAGGGCAGCACCAGGTGCTATGTGGATTCAATGCTCCTGTGATTCTATGAGATTAGGTCCTAGAATTAGTCCCATTTTACAGATGGAGAAATTGAGGCTTATTGCAATTAAATGCCCAAGGTCACATAGCCCCAGGCGTTGAGCAGGAGATCCCATGTGCAACACTATATTGTCTTCCAAATGGTGAAGTCCTCTAGGTCGGTGGAAGTTATAATCTGGATCATACAGAGTCTGGAGGGCAGTCTCCAATATCTAGGCTGCTGGAGCCTTTATTTGACCTTGAGCTCTAACTAGGTGCTCACAAACATGTGCTAGTGACCTCCCGCGATGGGACAGTTGCATCTGTCTATGGTGGGCGATGTTTGCTGCTTACCGAAAGTGAAGTGGAGGTTAGGAACCTGCATCTATGGGACTCAGGAAGCCTGGGGCTCGCCTGCTGAGTCACTGGAGTACTGGGTGAGATGGGCACCCTCGTTGCATCCCGTGACGATGGGGATAATGGCAATGACGATGATGATGGCGACTCTCGTACACCATGCCCTTTGAGTTCCCACCGTGTGAGGTCCTGGTGCTGCCCGAGGAGCTTACAGTCAGGGAGAAAGGGCCAGGAATGTGGTCCTGTCTTACCCCATCACAAAACTAGGATGGGAATAAGACCTGCCACCAGAGAGGTGCCAACTGTGGGCAGCAGGAAGTTGTGACAATGACGATACGCTTTAGGTTCTCGGTGCAAACTTGGCTTGGTGGGGCTTGCAAATCCTCGGAGATTCAGACCAGCTGGGCAGAGGCAGCATAAATTAATCCGAATCAATATTAATATAAGATATTATTAGACATGAGGATTTTAAAAAATAATAAAAAATGTTAACATAAGATATTAATAACATCGTATTTTTGTCTATTTATCTGGCTGTGTGGGTTTTCCCAAATTTGGGTGGGCACGTTGGAGATGGTTTGGCTAACAATGGATAGCTTACTTTCATAGGATGTCGTTGTGTCTGAGAACGTACTGTGCAAGACTGTGATCTTTAAAATCTGTCCGGGCTTATTTTATGGCCCGGTGTGTGACCTGTCTTGATGAAGGCTCCATGTGCATTTGTGAAGGACAAGTGACGCTGCCTCTGACTCCTTTGGTGCTGTTGAGTGAGCACCTAATTTGTGCCAGGTCCCCTCCCTCCTCTGTGGAAAGCCCTCCGTGGCCCTCTTGTGCCCTTAGGATACAGCCCTTCTCCTTAGTCTGGTTGACAAGCCCGTCCTCACCTGCAGGGGTCTCGGCCCCTCTCCTGCCCCTGCCTGCCGTGTGTCCTGTGCACCGGTTTCCCCAAAGCACCAGGCGGCTTTGCCTTGTGCCGCGCCTCCCCCGGGGGCTCCCTCCACTCTGGCCACGCTGGCTGATTTTCTCTCTGGCTCACCGCCGCCCTTTCTTCACGCCCTCTATGCACCCACTGCCTTCTGTGTGGCACCCCCTGCTCCTCCAGATGGGCGCAGCCAGGGCCTCCGTGCCTCGTCCTGGCTGTGACAACTCGTCGTGACACTCAGGGAAAGCCTGGCCTCCGTCCTGCCCGCTCCCTGCTCTGGTGGGCTCTGGTCAGGACACGCCGAGTAAATTCCCTGCTGCAGAGGGACCCTCGGAGCCAGACCTTGTGTTGGCAGGGACCCGAGGATCCTGGGGTCCAGCCTTCCTGATGCCCCTCTGGTCATGTCCACTTTGCTGTGTCCCTTCTGCCTGCCCCTGTCCTGGTTCCTCAGTGGTTCGTGGCCAAGGCACGGGACTGGAAGCTTTGTTGCTCTCTCTAAGGACTTGCCTGTCGGGGGGAATTTGTTTGAGAGGAAAGGGCAGTGAAGGCCCCATGTGAATTTAAGGTGACGATCTCCGGGATCTGAGGAGAGTGGGTCTGACAGCCGGTGCTGGCCTCAGGGACCCTGAAGGAGCTGCGCACATAGGTGCCTAGCTGCGGCTGACCCTGCACCTGCCAGGACCAATTAGAATTCCTCTTTCTGGGCTGGGCTCATTTGCATAAACCCTGGACCCCGAGGAAAAATTTTCCAAAGGGCCTCCTGGTCTTCATTAATTTAAAAACGCCCTTTGTTTTCAGCTGGGAACTCACATGTGGCGTCCCCAGGCAAGCTCTCCGGGACCCCTCAGGCTGGGTGAGCAGGGTAGTCTCTGCCCTCACCACTCGTAATTACCTGTGAGTGTGTTTCCATCCAGACTGCAGCATCGTTAATGCAATACCTAGCACGGAGTAGGTGCCGGTTGCTCAGTGAGTGAACGGATTTCCTTACAGGACACCTGTCTGCACCCTGGGGAGCCAGACCCCACCCACAGCCCGGGCCCTTCCGCAGAGGCCGCCAGCCAGTGCTTCCTCCAGCTCTTTCCGCGGGTCTCTGCTCCTTTCTGAGCGCCTCCCTTTAAGGAGCTTACAGCTGAGCTGGAGAGATAAGATGTGAGTACACAGAAAGATTATTTTTATTTTTGGAAAGTTGGATGTTTTAAGCCAACGTCCCATGAGGCTGTGGGATTAGGCTGGAGGCAGGAACATGCTTATCCAGTTGGAATCGCTGAAGAATCCCAGAAAAAGGCTTACTTCTTCACCTTCTTTTATTTCTAAAACCCTGCAGGGAGTCTGGGTGCTGAGGGGGTTCAGCCTGGGGAGAAATGTTGAAATGTTGATGCAGTGTTGGAGCAAAGGTGTGGGGACTTCCAGGCAGTGCCAGAGGGACTGGCTTTCGGGGCTCAGCGCGCTTTTAGGGGGCCCTGCTAATGCCATTCGTCAGCACACGGCTCTCGATCGGCCGTGTGCACAGCTGGTCCCCATGTAGACGGCTGGCATGCATCCGCAGAATTGGTGATCTGAGTGGCACGCGCTCTGCCCGCTCTTAGGTGCTGCCTTTGTTCCAGGGAGCGTGGCAGAAGGTGCCAGCACCTCTCGCAAGGAGCAGAGGCCCCCAAAGCCAGAGGAGCATGCAGACGGCACCTCCATGGGGCAGGGCACGCGGGCTGCTGGTGTGGGAACCGAAGACCTCACTCATGTTCCCAGGAGCTCGCGTTCAGCTCCCTCGGGATCCAGGCAGCCGAGGGCCAGGGCAGTGGCACTGAGTGGCCGTCAGGTGGCAGTGTGGAATTAGAAGCCCGGCCTGTAGCCTCGGATCAGCTGCTCCCAGTCTGGAGCCGGGTGCTGGGAGCTGGGCCTGCAGCTGAGCAGGCTGGGAGCCTGTGGGAGCCCAGAGGGTCCTCCCTTAATTTAATCGCCCCGTGCGCTGAGCTGGGAACGCGTCTACAATCCTCCCAGCCTGGGCAGCTCCCATTGTACCGGGGCTTTGGAGTGCTTATGAGCTGGGCTGAGAACACGCTGATAAAAAGTTAATTTCTATTTGCTATTGCTCAGTAATTGGATGAACATGAAAGCAATTAAATATTAAAACATACAAACAAATAACTAAGTCACTGTAATTAGCCAAAGTTTGATCACTGTCATATTTATTTAGGAAGGGGTGATATGTCTCATCAGGTGACATTTTAAATACCCCGGGCCTCGCTGCTGTTGTCTTTGGAGAATGCTGAATAATATACAAGGAATTTAATTAAACCCTGCTGTAAATCAGCTGTGATGACAGGGAAATGACAGCCACATGTTGAAATGAGAATTAGTCCACAGCAAGGGATATTAATTAACTCTTTTTCTGAAGGCCTCTGGCACAGAGTGGCATTAAAAAAAAAAAAGCCGCAGCAGCTAACGCTTTGACACAGGGAGGGGACTGCGCCTGTTATTATTTTTGTAATCATCATTATTATTTATGGCTTGAGTTTCTTCAATGGCCAAAGTACAGCTAATCACGGTGGCACGCAGAGAGATGAAACAGTTCTTTCCCCGGGAGCCTTGAGATGCAGGTAGGAAAGGATGCCAAGGAATGAGGGGTCCCTTTGCAAAACATGAGCATTTTTATAATTGTGTAATACTATTTCCTCCCAAGTTGGGACGTGGGGAGAACAGAGAGAGTGGTGTTGGGAATCACAGCGCAGACCCCGGGAACCAGCTCACCCGATCCCGCTCACCTTACGGGGGAGAACACGGGGCTCAGGCAGATGCACTGATTTGCCCAAGTTCACGGGGCTTACTGGGGTGTGGCCTTGGTCCCGGTTAGTGGAGGCGGCGTTAACGGCGTCTCCCAAGCAGAGGTTGTGGATGTGAGGGGATGCTAAGATGCTGCTGTGAAGGGCGGGGTCGGAGATGCTGCTTTTGTTCCTGATGCTAACACCCTCTGTGCACCGCAGAGTGGACGCCCACACACCCCGTGAAGACGGTAGGAGGCCTTCCCCATCCTCTCGCTGGCCTCAGCCCTGCAAGGAGGTGGCCCCGGAGAAGTCACTCTAGTCATTCTTTGTCAACTGCGAATACAAACTCTAGGAGATAGGGAAGGAGACTCCATCAGCCAGTGAACTTGACCCTTGGCTGGCGGCTGGGGTCAGTGAGACACCTCCAGGCATCCTGAGGTCTTGCAACTAGTATGACCTTACGGCCCCGGTCGCTTACTCCCTTCCTTGGTGAATGGGAGCAAGGTCGGGGGACGTGCACTTGCCTTCCACCCTGAAGTACTGGGACTGTGATGTGTCTCTAGGTGGACACGATGTCTGTCTGTGCAGAGCCCTGGGCGTTGCTCAAGTAGCCATTAGCCAGAGCAGCCACATGTGGACCACAGACTGTCACCCTATTGGCTCCCTGACAGGTGATGGACAACTGTACCAGCCAATCAAGAGCTTGGAAGGGTGGGGTGTCAGTTGCAGTAGAGGTAGTCCCCATATATAGGCGGATGTATGGTTTCCAGAGTGTTCTAGAGCATCTCCACTGCGTCCCACAGAGATGAGAATCCATGAAGAGGTTACAGGACACAGCCCTTATTACCCTCCACAGGTTAAAGGTGGTTGGTTCCGCACAAAAGCCTGATGTGTGTGGGCATAAGCGTGTCCCAGACCCAGGGCCCTCACGGTCCTTAGAGGAAGGTGGCTGGAGGCGGACGAGGAGGTTGTGCTAACAGCTATCTTGGCGGGTCTGAGATGCATTTGTGTTACAGGGAGAAGCACAAATGTCCTGTCGGCTGGTTTGCATGGTCAGGGACTTAGCAGCAGCTCAGCTTAATCCCCGGGGCCAGCAGTCCTCGGTCTGAGACTCACACAGAGGCAGAGGGACTGTCGCTTGTCGTGGGAGCCCATCACATCCGGGCCAGCCAGAGCCTTCAACTGAGGCGACAGCACTTTTGCCACTTCCAAACTGAGTTTGATTGGAATCAGAATTAAAGGTTCAAGTTATTCTTTTCACCCTAAGCCGTGGTGCCTGTCCATGGTGTTCCACAGCTCAGATGTTGTGTGGCCACAGGTGAGGTCTTCCTGGGAGAGTGCAGGGAGGACAGAAAGGATGGGGAACTCCAGCGCCATGATTCCTAACCTGATGACCTGGGAGTTCCCTTGTGCAAGTGACAATAGTTAACAAAGAGGGGTGCTGGGCCCACATGTTTGCAGCCACAATCTGCAAAATGCTGCACACTGTCAGCCTGCCTTGGAGATTCACAGGCTCCTGAGAGCAGTGAGACCCTGAGCCGTCCTATAGTTCAGAATCCTGCTTGACTTGGCTCAACAGCGTGAGTTTCACATTTATATCACAGCTGAGCCCACCTCCCTCATTTCTGTTGTGTTCATGGAACACTGTGGTGGACAGAATTGTGACCCCCGAACGTGCCCACGTCCTAATCCCAGAGCCTGTGAACATGTCACCTTACGTGGCAAAAGGGACTTTGCAGATGTCATTAGGTTAAGGACCTCGAGATGGGAGATCATTCTAGATTATCCCGCTACCTAATCGAACCATGCGTCCTTAAAAGCAGACGACATTCCCCTTCTGGTCAGAGAGAGCTGTGACGACGGCAGAGGCGTCAGAGAGATGCAGCGTTGCTGGCTTTGAAGACAGAGGAAGGGGCCACGGGACAAGGAGCGTGGGCAGCCGCTAGGAGCTGCGAACGGCAAGGAGGCAAAGGCCCCCCTCGAGCCTCCAGAAGGATCCCGGCTCTGCTGACACCTCGATTTCAGTGCAGCGAGACCCATGCCAGACTTCTGACCAAAATAATTTGTAAGATAATACATTCGTGTTATTTTAAGTGACTTGATGTGTGGCAACATGTGATAGCAGCAGAAAAGGAAGACACGCACCTGCTAATGTGTTGGCACCATGTTGAGAGACGCTGGCCAGAAACCCAGCCGAGCAATCCAGAGTGACCGTCCTCTCCGAGCAGTTGGGATCCTTCTGACGCTGTCATACCTGGCAGGATTCACCTGCAGCCTCCGCACCTCCCTCCTGGCTGCACCAACACTGGGCAGCCTGACTCCTGTGCCCCCAGGTGGCATCCTCTGGCCTCAGCATCTCCCTGCCTGAGTGACAGCCCGCCCGGAATTAACCCCTTGCTGTCCCAGGTCTGTGCAATGCCCTCTTCTGGCCATCCTGTCCCCCTCCCGTCCTTTTCCTCAACACAGCTGTGGGATTCTGAGGTCCTGGAAGACATGGACACCAGTCAACCAATTTCAAGGTGGAGGAGGTTGGCTGGGCCGGCAGGTGTGTCCCGCTGGCTCCCAGCACTGACCGGGGCTCTCCTCTTGGCTGAGGATCAGGTGTGGGCCCTACACCTGCTCCCTGGGAGGGCGGTTCTGCAGGGATGGGGTCTGGGAATCTGCATCTCTCAAGCTCTGCAGTTGGTTCTGGCAGACCGCCTGGAATGAGAACCCAGGCAAGGCTTCCGGAAGGAGGTGGCTAGCTCGTATAGGGGAGACTTCTCTGCCCTGGCAGGAGCACTGTTTTGAGATCACAGGTGTCAGACTCAGACCTCCCTGGGCTTGAGTCCTGGCTCTTCCCTTCTTGATCATATGACTTTGGACCAGCGACTTTACCTTCTTGAGCTTCAGCGTGGTCACCAGTGAAATGGAGTGATTCCTCGAGTGGCAGAGCCTGCCTGAGGGCCTTCATTAGCTAAGCAAGGGTACTGGCGGTGGGAGCGGCCCTGGAGCCACTGGGGGAGTTCAGCAGGCTGCCGGGCTCTGGGTGTCTCCTCACCTCTCTGTAGGCTCCTTCCGCTGCCTCCCGGGCCGTGGTAAAGGCACAGACCAGCCACCCAGGGAAAGATGGAACCTCTGCATGTGTCGGTTCCCAGGGGAGGGACTCTTCAGCTCCTGGATCCTTCACCTGCACATGGTGGCCTGGGAGCCTCACCTATACCCACGTCGGGGACTGGGGCAGCTGGGCAGCTGACCTCTGGGCTTCCATGCAAGCACCTGTCCCACTGAGGAGCAGCGAGCCCCACGTGGAATGCTGCAACGGGAGCCGGGGGTGGAGGCATGTCCTCCCCAGGTGACGGTGAAGCCACTTAATATTTGGAGGCTAGACAGGACGGTGGCAAGAAGGCAGTGGGCCCCAAGCACGATGGGAGTGGTCTGGGCATCGTCCCCTGCTGCGCTGCCACGCTTGCACCCCAGGCCGGGCACCGGGGCCACGGGAGGAGAAAGCGTATTACTCTAAGCGGAAGGAAGAAGCGCTCTTCCGAGGGCTCTGAGCTTTGCACACCTTTCCTTAAACGCACAGGAGAATTTATTTGTCTTTGGTCAAACTACACAGATGTCAGAGGCTGGGGACCCCTTCCAGGCTGCAGTATAGGCATCACTAGGCTATTTGCTCATGAGCTTGGCAGGACCTAGCGGAGGCAGGCTGGCTCGTGCACTCAGACCTCGGCCGGAGCAGACTGCCCGTGACAGGCTGCTGCCAAGTGGCACCTGGCACCCCTTAGGTGGCCTTGATTGTTGTCTTCCCAGCACACCGCCCAGCTTGCTTCTTCTCTGTGTGGCTCCCTTTTCCCTCTGTTTAACCCTTTTTCTTCCTCCCTCCTTTTGGCACTCGAAGAGGCCCTCTGTCCCCTTCCGCAGATCCCACCTTCTCAGCGGCTGGGCTCAAAACCTCCAGGGCAGGGTGCCAGGGAGCAAGGGGGACATGGGGGTGAGAATATCTCACCTCAACCTCCAAATGTAGAGCTTTAACCTGCCAGCAACACGTTTTTTTACCTTAGGAGAAAAACAAAAGCATATGGGGTTGTATAGACAGTGCGAACACCACATCTGTGGAATACATCATTTACAAAACAGCTCGAGTATAACTAATATTGATTATTTGACTTGGCATTAGGGTCCTGACTTGATCCACAAGTCCTATCTGTGGATAATAAATATGTTGGACAAATTTACATTTCAATGAGATCGATCTGATTGACTTTGTTCTTTTGTTTTCTGGTCAGGGTGATTGAGATACAATTTGCTTATAACAAAATTCACCCGTTTTAGCACAGTTTTGTGAGTTTTGATAGATGCACAAATTGTATGGCTAACACCCCAATCGAGAGATGGAACAGCTCATTTATCCATCCCCGAATACTCCCTCATGCTCCTTTGCGGACAAAACTCTCCTCCCCTGGGACCCCAGAAACTAATCGTCTCTGATCTTTCCTTACAGTTTCCCCTTTTTCAGAATGTCATACAAGGGGAGTCACACAGTATGTGGCCTTTCAGTCTGGCTGCGCCCGCTCAGCATAGTGCATTTGTGATTCACCCACATGTCTTTTTACCTTAGGAGAAAAACAAAAGGATGTGGGGTTGTACAGACAGTCCGAACACCACATCTGTGGAATACATCATTTACAAAACAGCTCGAGTATGACTAATATTGATTATTTGACAGGAGTTTGTCCCTTTTTATTGCTGAGTAGTGACCCGTTGTGTGGATGTACCACAGTTTACCTACTGACCAGCGGAAGGACATTGGAATGTTTTCAGTTTTTGATCATGGTGAATAAAGCTGCTATAAACACTCACACACTCGTTTTTATGGGAACATGTGTTCCTAGCATGTATCCTGGGCTGTATAGTGAGCGTGTGCCTAACTTTATAGGGAACTTCCGCACTGTTTCCAAAGCGGGCATTCCATTTGCATGCCCACCAGCAACGAACGAGAGCCCACATCCTTGCCAACACTCGCTACTGTCAGATTAAGAAAACATTTTTTTAAGCCATTCTAATGGGTGTGTCTCATTGTGGTTTTAATCTACATTTTCCTAATAACTAATGGTGTTGAACATCTTGTCGCATGTTTGCCATCTGTATGTCTTCTATAGCAAGTGTCTTTTCAAATCTTTTGCCCATTTAAAAAAATTGAGTTATTATCATATTATTAAATTTCAAGAGTTCTTTAAATATCCTAGATACAAGTCCTTTAACAGATATGTTTTACAAATATTTACTTCTAGTCTGAGGCTTATCTTTTTGCTTTCTTAATAATGTCTCTCAGGAAGTTTTTGGTTCTAAAGAGGTCTAATTCATCATTTTTTTTTCTTTAATGAATTGTGCTATATGTTTGTGTCTAAGAAGTCTTCCCCTAATCCAAGATTTTCTCCTATGTTTTCTTGGAGAAGTTTCAGAGTGTTGGGTTTTACATTTAGCTCTGTGCTATATTTTGAGTTAGTTTTTATATATGGTACGAAGTATGGAATGAGATTTGTCGTTTTTGCATATGAATGTCCAGTGGTTCCAGCGCTATCTCCTGAAAAGACGGTCCTTTCCCCCATGGAAAGCCTTTGCCCCTCTGTGGAAAATAATTTGACCATACTTCATTAGTTTTGAAAATTTTGGCTTCATAACCCAATGATGATGTGATTTGAAGGTCTACGTCCAAACTGTTTATTTCAGCACTTTTTCATGGTGGTCACAGGTGAAGATGACACCTCGTGAAGACATGTAGAGCCGGCCAGAAGAAGAGAGTCGGTGGCTGCGTCTATTCAGCCAGGACACTTGTTTTTTAATCCCACTTAACGATCGTGTCGAGGTTTTTTTTTTTAAATTGAAATTTGGCGGTTTCATTTCCAACTTTTCTCAGTTGTTCTTGCAACCCTGAAGATTTTGTATCTTTAGTAAATGAGTTCAAAACCCATGAGACTCCTCCTATAGAATATGTTTAAAAACATGTTAGGAAATTGTTTCCAGGCCAAGTATGCAGGTATGAGATGTTTCTAAAACAGGTGATACATTGTATCTGGCTGGAATGGTGTCAACTGCACTGTGCTGAGGACGTTCCGCACAAGAACCGCGAAATGTGGACCAAGCCACGTGCTGGTGCTACGTTACTGATAAACATCGGTGCTACATCAGTTCTTTGTAAAACGCGGTTTATTGCACACTTAACAGTGTTTGGATTTTCTGTATCAGCCATAGCCTTTTTATTTTTCTAACCTGCAAAACAGTGTCGACGGCGAGCTGCGTTTCGAGGCTCTTTGTTTGGAGATGGGGGCTGGCGTCCTCGAGAAGGTGTCCTGCGTTCCCTGCGTTTCCCGCCATCACTGGGACATTCCTGGTGCTCTTTCCTTGGGGGGCTCGTGCGTTCCCGAGGTTGTTGCTTCTTTGAATCCCGCTCGGTTCCTCCTTAGGGGCTCCCCAGGGCCTCCTACTGGACACGAGCAAGGCTGGCCTTGACCGTCGAGGCTGAACGGAGAAGACAGTGCCAAGGACGGAGAGCCGTTCTCTCAGTCAGCGAGCCCTGGGGCTGCCAGTATTCGGGGCTCTGGTGGTCCCCGTGTGCAGCCTTGCTGGGAGCCAGGACCCTTCCCCGGTGTCTGGGGAGTGGAGATGGGGCACCGCAGCCCACCTGCCTGTCGGCCCCACGTGAGTGGTCTGCAGACCTGCGTGGGCTTCCTGTGGCCGCATCCTGAATCAGGCTCTGCACGTTTGCGGGGACCCTCTCAGCCCCTTATTCTATGGGCTTGACCAGGAGCCCCTGGAACTCACGACGCCAAGTGCAAACTTGCTTTCCCCTGGGCCCCAGGGACCTTTTAGCTTTTTGTTTTATTTTGATTTTCCCTGTACGGCACCTCCATACTTGGAAAGGTGTCCTGGAGTTTCTGCTGTTCTTTGGCTTTGACGGGCTCTACAAACCCCGTGCGCTCCTCAGCACCCAGCCAGCACTTGGGCACGACTTCTGCGAACCCTGCCAGACTGACGGTTAGGCAGCTTGGAGGGAGGCACTCTCAGAGTTTCCACGCTCCTCCCTCCTGGACGGGATGCGGCCAGGGAACGCAGAGGTCAAGCAATGAATGGAGAGACCTCAGTTCTCCATCTCTGGCACCACCGAGGAGCTGGGATCTGCTCTGGAGGGGGCAGCCCTTGGCATCTCCGTGTTGGAGAGGGACCTCCTGGCTTCCTAAGAGGTTGGCTGCAAGAGGAGGCTTCTCTGCTCTGGGATGTCTAGATGCTTCCTGCTGTTCTCAGATGGAAAAAGCAGATCCTGGAGCTGCCCAGCTTTTGAAGAACTGACTGGACTGGAGCTACCTGCTGTAGCGTTCCTTGAGGTACCATGTGGGTGGTGGAACCGGGGTGTTCTGATGCACGGGAACCACGGCAGCTGTCATGTGCGCGCGCGCGTGTGTGTGTGTGTGTGTGTGTGCGTGTTTTCATCTCAACATCTCAAAGTTCTGTCTCCAGCAGTTCTCGGGTGGTTGCTAGCAGCTCCCTGGAGCTCCATGCTTTTCTGGTCATGTCCAGTGAGAAAGAGAGAACCTCTTGGTCCCAACATTCATTTCACGCACAGCTTCTGAGCATCTCACTGGCTAGTGTGGATCAGTTAACATACCTACCTTTGAACCCGTCACTATGCAGAAGGTTGGGGAATTCACTGATTAGCTTAGCTTCGGTCCTGTGCTGTGTCCCTGAGCCCAGGAATGGGGTCAGCCTCTTTAGGCCCACAAGATTTCCAACTTTAGAAATGGAGGCTGCTGGGAAGAGGCCGTGAATGCCAGGGAGGCAGCCAGCAGGTGTCTGTCTCACGAAGGTGGGAAGACCAAGGACAGGTGGGGAGTCTGCAAGGTAGGGGCTGCAGGGGCAGGGGTATGGTCACCTCAGCATTGGGGCAGACGTTGGTGAGTGTGGCATGCCAGGGAAGGGCAGCGTCATCCATTCAACGCCAGTGCACAGGTGACCTTGGTCCAGGGGTCGCGCGGGGTGGGAGGGAACACAGAGATGGGAGCCAGCCTTGTCTGCAGGAGCCGGTCCAGGGCAGCTAGTGGGAGACTAGCTGCCAGCAGGTCCTCTCAATAGACCCCCCCCCAGTTCTGCCCCTGCTGACGGATTTCAGCTCAGCCCCTTCCTGCGCTGGGGTGTGGCTTCTACTCAAGGCAACATTTGTGCTCAGGAACAGGTCCCAGGAGGCAGGAGGGAAGCACATGGGGGAAACAACGCCCTCTGCCCCCACTCCCCCTCCAGACACACTCGGTGATTTTACTTCTTTGAGTGTTTACCTCTGTAATTCTAACCTAGATGCTTTCTTTCAGATAGCATCTTTTT
>VBSM01003215.1:386502-436141 GCA_008086735.1 Cheirogaleus medius | reverse complement strand
AGTACTAGGAGGAGGAGGAGGAGCAGCTGTAGTAGTAGCAGCAGCAGTAGTAGCAGCGGGAGTCACAGTACTAGGAGGAGCAGGAGGAGCAGCTGCGGTTGTCATAATAACCCCACCCCAGCCCCACGCACCAGTCCCCCGCCGAGCGCGGAACACACACAGTCTGTTCACATCCCCACAGCCCGCTTTTGACGAAGGTCTCTCAATGCTCCCACTTGAGGGTAAAGAAGCTGAGTCTCCAAGGGGCTCATTGGCTCGGGGGCCAGGTGGGTGTGAGAGCCGGAGCTGAACCTAGCCTGCTGCACCCCGGACCCGGACTCTCATCCCTGAAGCCACACCATCTCCCATGGGTCAGTGCACACTTGGTGCTCAATAATTGCATACTGCGTGGAGGAGAGCGGGGTTCTGGGTGTGGCCAAGTGGTGTCCCTGGAGAAGGGCCCAGCAGGTGCCTCCCAGGCAGGTGGCATTAGAAAATGGCCCACACGGTCCTGCTCCGCAGAGAATGGGGGTGTTTCAGGGGTGGCGGTCTGAGCCTGGTCCTAGGGGAGGAAGACCTCTCTGGGCTGCCCCTTGTCCATGACAATTCCTTCTCCAGGGATGCTGTCATGCCCCTGCCATTCTGGGGGACTGCCTGTTGGCCAGCTCAATAACACAAACAGTCACTAATAAATTCGTTTTGTTCTTGACGGCTCTTTCGTCGTAACACTGGTTCACGGGGAGCCCGTGATTCCCCCAAATGTGGGCTGGCGAATCAGTTCGTCATGAGTCACCTCCTGTGACTGATGTCTTCTCGGGCACGAGCCTGTGGTGGCCAGGCAGACGTGGTGGCCAGGCAGACGTGGGAGCCTGGACGCCGGCTGAAGGGTCATCTCCTACCTCCTCCCGCCCGCCCGCTCGCTGGGTCTCCGTCTCAGATGCCCGTTTTTCACTCCTCTTCACCCACCCTCTCCTCTTACAAACACTGGCGGCTCAGAGAAGCGGAGTGATGGCTCCCGCCTGCACGCCAGGTAGAGGCAGAGCGTGGCGGGAAGCGGGGGTCCCTCCTGCTGCCGTTGAGCTCTGCGCCCGCCCTTGGCAAGCGCAGTTTCTAGAACAGTGTCTCCCCGGCTGCTCTGCTCCTCCTCCTGCCCCAAAGATGTGCTCCGTTGCCCTAGGTTGCTGTGAGCCCCGCCCCTGCTCCTTCCAGACCTGAACAAGTGTGCTGGGGAGTTAACGCTCCCGGGTACATCAGAGGTGCTCAATAAATGCTGGTTAAACGGATTCATGCTTTCTTTGGCGTTCCTGGTGGCCAGGATTACTGCTGTGGGTTCTTTGGCTAATCATCCCTGCCGGCGGGCGGTCGGTTTCCATGGGGCCCGTCGGAGGAGGAAACACCGGCCTCAGGGTCACTTCCCTGCTCCGCTCTGAGTCTAGAACCATCAGAATATGTCTCGGGTCCGATAGGCTACAAATGCCACATGGGCTGGGATGTTTGCATATTCTGTTCACTGCAGTGTCCGCAGCCCATTGAGCAGTCTGTGGCACAGGGAAGGCCAACGGGACTGAGGGGCCAAGGGAATGCCCCCAAGATACCCCCAGACCCCTGTCTTTGCCCATCTTTTCCCTCCATTGAAACTGTCCGTGTCAGCGTGGACATGGGAGGAGACGAGGGGCAGGGCGGGGGGCTGTGCTCTCTTGACCTTCATGTACAGGAATTTTGCTCCAGGCCACTGTCTGCAGCCACCCTGCTGGGGACAGCCCCGCGGGAGGGAGCTATGTCTCATCCGTGGCTGCGAAGACCCTGGCTGGTGGAGATAACGTTTGACAAACGGGGTGAGCACGCCGTCGCCCCCGCCCCTCCATTAGATACCGGCGTTCTTTACGGCTTTGCGCAGGTAGATCATTCGTGGCCGTAAATTTTCTTATCTCCAGTGCTTTTCCAATTACGGATAACAACAGAGAAGCAGTCATTGGCTTCTAAAAGGTCATCAAGATATAGAGCCCGTTTGGGAAGGGAATGACTTACGCAGTTGGCGTGTATAAATCTGGAGAAGTTTTATGCACAAGTCGGATAAGAAATGTAAGTGAGATTCATAAAATATATGACAATTTACGGTGTTTCGGCTGATGAACATTGCCTTTCCTTTTGCTGTTTGTGTGGGAATTGTTTGTTCTTTCCGAGTGTTTTGCATATGGCTTGTGAGCCAACGAGGCCTCGTGAAGCCCCTGCACGCAGCTGGTGGCATCCTAAGGGTGTGGTGACAATTGGTCACAGCATCACAGAACGCAGGCTGGAGGAGGTCCTAGAGGCCGCGATTCCTTTCAGATGCCGGAGGCGTTCCGATCCCGCCCTCCCGCCGTGGCGCCTTTGGTGTCTGCAGGGAGAGAACAAACACATGGACATCCAGCCAGCCGGTGGTGGTGCTGTCGTCCTTCAGAGATCTGGGGTTGGGACACATTGGCCTGGCCCAGCATTTCTCACTGGCTTTGAGGCCACCTGCGTTGGAACCGAAGTCAAGTCCCAGCCTCAGCTGGATTTACTCCTGAGGTCAGGTGGGAATCAGTACATTTGACGAGTCCCAGGTGTTCCCTATGCACATTGGTTTGAGAAACCCCGCCTAGCACTTTGTCCTCCCGTTTGTGGATGAGGGGGTTTGGGTCCAGGGAAGTAGAGCAGCACAGTTAGGGGTACCGTGGGCACCCTCTGCTTTCTAGGAGCTTAGAGTGTTATGGGAAAGAGAAGCATCAGGACCCGTGAGGCCAACATAACGAGCTGCGGGTGAGTGGCAGCTCCACTCAAGCCGCTAACACGCAGGCTGGTTAGAAAATGCCGTTTCTCCTGGAAGCCCCTCGGCAACCCGGTGCGCCGTCTGTGCAGTGGGGTGCTGGGAAGGGTCTAACAACTGGCTCTCTGGGGGAAGCAGCCCTGATTGTGGCATCTGCCAATCGCACGGTGTAAATGCTCCCACCAAGGCCAACTTCAGGCTCACTAAGGCGACTTCACTGGTCCTGGAGTTGGGAGGAAGTATGCAATTTGGCTCCTGCCAGCTGGCATGACCCGGCTCCAGCACACGCCTGCACCTGTGTCCCGGGAGAGGCGCTGAGACAAGGGCAGGAATGGGGCAGGGCCACAGGAGGAGTAGGCTGGCAGGCCCTGAAGGTTGTGTCCAGGAGGGCCGCTGGGGTGGGCAACCCTGTGCCAGGGAGGTAGCTGGGCCCAGCTCTAGGGGGACAGGGTGGTGCAGGGGCCCACTGTGCAACACTCTCCCTGGGGCAGGGGAGGGGACGGTGACCCTGCCACCTAGCCTCAGCCCCCAGGGCTCCAGACCACAGCCAGAGGCCTCTGTTGCTTCCTGCCCCAAAGGCAGGGAGCAGCCTGGGGTTTCCTTCTGGATCAGAGGGACACTTCCCAACAGGACACCCTCTCTGCCCCCTCCTGCCCCCACCAGCTAGGCCTGGGGAGGGGTAAAGCACAGGCCCCTCGGCCTCGCCTTTGAGACCCCACCTCCCGCGAGGGGCCTCCACTTCCGTTTCCGTCTGTCACCCCCATGCCTTCCCCACCGAGTCCTGTACTCTGGATGTGGCCCAGCCTGCCCCACATAGCAGACGCTTGTGCCCTCCCGGTCTCGCTCAGGCTGGCTCCCCACCATCCTCTCCCTCCCCTGCTTCCAGGTTGTGGAAACCTCCACCCTCCTAAAGGCCTCTGCCAAAGCCACTGCGTCACAAGGACCTTCCTCACCCCCGGGCCAGGGAGAGCCCTCCTTTCTCTGAGCCCAAGACACTTCGTCCCTTCCCCTCGGCACTGTGCGCCCTGAGTGGGGGTGTGGCCCTTCCAGTGACGTCACCCGCGCTTCCCCTCTACCGTGACTGTGTAACTTGGGATCCCGGGCCAGGCATCCCGCTCCTCTCTGTGACCACTGCCGCATTAGGCCTGCAGCCTGGGACCTTGCCCAGGTCTTGCTTTAGTCCTAGAGACCAAAGCAAAGCGTGTCCCCTCTAGCAGCGATGGCTGACGCTTCTGGGATGCTGGCCGGGACCGGCATCTCCCTATGCTGATCCTCACCACCCTGGTGACGTACCTGTTCTAGATAGTTCCGCCCCGCCATCACAGTGATGGCGGCCTGGGCCCGCGTCCCCCCTTTCTCCGGGGCCTCTCGGTTGTGCCCTTCCCAGCCCTCGGAGATGCCGCACAGAGGGGCTCCAAATCCTTTTGCTAGCGCCAGGCTGAGGGTGGGCTGCGGCTTCACCTCGGAGAGGGATTTGTCGGAACGTGTTTCTGGAGCGGCTACCGCCACGCAGAGACGACACGGGAGCCGCGCCGCCAGCCAGGGCCTCTCCCGTGGGCCAGGCAGGGTCCTCCCGCCCCGGCTCCGGGGACGGGCCCGGGGTTGACCACACCTGCGCATGCCGTGTGTGTCTGAGGTCACCGCGAAGAGCTTGGTCCTTGGGCAGTGGCTTGTTCTTTCCTTCTTCCCTCCACGCTTCCTCGCCTCACTCTCAGAAAGGAAGACTAGGAACACAGCGCGGGCCCCAGAGGCAGAGGCCTGGCTGCAGTCTCTGCTCTGGCATTTAGGATGTGCGTGACTTCGGGTGGAAGGTCGAAGCCGTCTGGCCTGTGCCATGATCCGGGCAGTGGGGACAGCAGTGGTCTCTGTCTCTAGGGGTCTGTGGGCCTCCGACGGGAGAGCAGAGATGACGTCCCCAGAGCTGCACCGGCGCACAAGGCAGGGCATCATCTTCAGGTATCATTGTTACTGTGATCATCTCTGTTTGCTGAAATTAAGTCAGAACACGCAGGGGAAGCACCCAACATGCCCAGCACACAGTAGGCGCCTTATATATAACTGCTGCCTGCAAGAGTCTGGGAGCAGCAGCGTCTATGCGGGTCTTCCTTCCCCTGCACCGAGCACAGTGCCGACGTGTAGTAGGTCCTCCGCGGTGGAGCCCAGGGATCAGCCTGGACACCCTCCCTTCCTCCTCTGCCCCCCCAGTTCCCCGTCCCTCAGCCCTCAGAAGGGGTGGCACAGGTGGCTTCCAGGGGCAGGTTCTTTGATGCAGGGGGAGGTGGCGGGAAGTACAGGCTGTGAGGAGACCGGCGCTCTGGGACCTTGGAGAGGGGGATTCAGTTTTGGCAGAAATGGAGATGTGGCTGTTTGGAATCTTCCTGTTTTAATAACCAGCTCAAGGGCAGGGGCAGCAAGGCAGCCTCCCCCCACTATGGCCCTTTCCCCCCTGATGGGCACCCCAGCCTGGGGTTGCGGCACCTGCCCCCACTCTGCCCCAGGGCTGGAGTGGGATCTCATCTGACTGACAGATGCGCCTCCACTGGAGGGTAGGATGGAGGGGACCCACCGTCCCCTCAGGCCTCCTCTCCAGGACAAAGGACGCCATGAGCGCTGGTGCACTGGCTGCCGAGATGCTCCCGGCCGGTGCGCAAGGGCATTTATCATGAAGAGAGTGACAGAGAGGGAGCAGGTGTCTGACCTGGGATGACAGAAACACGGAGCGGTGAAGGCTGGCGGGGGCAGAGACATGGTGTCATTTTTCAGTGCGATTTCCCTCCCTCTAATGTTCCCATAGATTATGGGACCCGACTGTATGACGGCCTATAGAGATGTTTTATCGTGTCAGGGCGTGAGGTTTTAGGAGAGGGAAAAAAATAGTTGTGAACTTTCTGTCCTACAAAGGCCCTCATCATCTGTAGAATACAAAGTTGATTTTGTTTTTCTTTTCTTGGAAATGTACTAAGATAAATAGGATTTCCTAACCTTCTGCATGCAAAGAAAAGAAAATAAACCTGTCTTGGACTTCCCTCTTGCCTGGAAGGGATGGGGGATGTGCCTTTTCCTTCCTCTTTGAGGAAGATTTGAGAGGTTCTCTCCTGGAACAGCAGGGAACTGAATGCTAAATACTTCTCAAAATCTTTTGGTCTCCCACAGTTTTCTCTCCTGGGTCCCATGACCAGGAAGGTCTGAGGAAAGAGGGGGAACGTTCTCTCCCAGAGGGACTCTGTCCCAGGCTACATGCGTCCCAGGGCTCAGTCTCATTTCTTGGCCCTTTTCATGAAAAATCTTTGTTGAAGGACCATACTTCTTCTTTGCAAGGAGGAAAAAAGAAAAGAAACCAACACCAAATTCAAGCAGAGGCCAAGAAGCAGGTAAAAAGATGCTCAACTCCATCAGTCGTCAGGGAAATGCAACCCAGACCCCAACGAGATACCACTTCCCACCCACGAGGACGGCTAGAGTCCAGACCGATAGTAGCAAGTGTTGGTGAGGATGTGGAGAAAGTGGAATCTCATGCCTCGCTGGTGGGAATGTAAAATGATGCCACCTCTTTGAAGAACAGTTTGGTGGTTCCTCAGAAAGTTAAGCATAGAATTACCATATGACCCAGTAATTCCACTCCTAGGTGTAAACCCAAAGAACTGAGAACAGATATTCAAACAAATACTTGTACATGAATGTCCATAGCAACACTGGTCACAGAAGCCCCAAACCGGAAGCAACCCAAATGCCCATCAGTGGATATGTGGATGAACAAATCGTGGTCTAGAAATGCCATGGAATGTTACTTAGCCATGAAAAGGAAGAATCAAGTGATACAATGTGGATGAGCCTCAAAACATTGTGCTGAGTGAAAGAAACCAGTCACATGTTGCATGATTCCATTTATTGAAATATTTAGAGCAGGGCAATCCACAGAGACAGAATGCAGATTGGTGGTTGCCAGGGGTTGGGGGAGGGAAAAGGGGAAACGGGGAGGGACTGCAGATGGGTACGGGACTGCCTTTTGGGGTGAGAAAAATGCTTTGGAATGGGATAGAGGTGGAGGTTGCACGATGCTATGAATTTACTAAATGCCATTAAATTGTTCGCTTTGAAATGGTTCATTTTATATCATGTGAACTCCACCTCAGTGAAATACACACATATCCGTACACGTCTACGCAAACGCCAAGCAGGGCCCTTGAAACAAGCCGAGAGGCGGGCTGGCGCAAGGGGAGGTACCGTGCATGGGTGAAGGGTTGGTTGGTTCTTCTTCCTTCCTCCATCCATCTCAGTAGTCGAGGTTTGGGGAGAGTGTCAGGTCATAGCCAAGTCCCCCTTGGGGGCACTGTGGGCAGAACCAGGAACCCAGGGGACATGGAATGGCACCCCACCAACCTACAAACCTTCTCCCAGTCACACCCCGCCCCATACAGCCACCTGCCCACACGCCTGGGCCCTTCCCCCAGGGGATGAGCGGTCGGTGGAACCAACACAGCTGGGGTGTTGGCAGCCAGCTTGGGGGATGACTCCAGGTGGCCGGGTGTGCACAGCCCCCAGCAGGCTGTGGCGTGTCTGTCTCTGTCCATCGGTGGGCTCTGCAGGTCTGGTCATTCTTTGCCTTACCCCAGGGACGGCCCCTCAGGCCAGCTCCATCAGTGGTGTCTGTAGAGGAACCGGTGAAGGCTGTTGGTGGCATTTGGGTCTCTGGCAGCTGCTGGGCCTTCCTAGACCGGATGGTGGATGTTCTCCCCGAGACCAGCCCTGGGAGTGCTCCTGCGAGCCGGTCCCGCTGTGGGCTGGACTCTGAGAAGGCTCCGCCTGAGGGCCCAGGAGGAGCATCACGCCCCCATCGGGACCTCTCCTGCCCTGCAAAGGCTGTGTGGGGCCTCACGCATGTGCTGCTGGCCGGACCCAGGCGGCAGAAGTCACCCGAACTGCAGCAACTGCAGCTGCCGGCCCACCTGGCCACCTGGCCACTCCCCAGCCTGTGGCCCCCCCACCCTGATTGCAGTCTTCTCAGGTGTCCTCTGGTGCCCCTCCTTCCTCCACGACGCCCTGTCCTGCTCCCGTGTCCCTGGCCAGAACCCCCAGGAGGAGCTGGAGGCAGCTGCTGGCTGACCGCGGCTCAGCCTGGGATATTGTTCGGCTTGGCTGGAGGGGGCGGCCTGGGAGGGGCCCACATGGAGCCGTGCTCGGACAGTCCACCAGGTCCGGTGAGCCCAGTGGGACGGTGTGTGCTGGCCACACTGCCCAGAGAGGGACTGGCTCATTCAACAGGCTCCCCAGGTGTAGGCAAGATTGGGCCTGACCCGTGACCTCCTGGTCCTTGCCCGAGGAGACGGTGGGAGCCCTGAAGGCAGAGAGACTTTCTTCTTCTTCTGGGTGGGCCCAGCCTCTGCTGTGGCTGGCCAAGGATTTATATTTTTTAAGCATAAACAAAAGCTCTGGCCCGGTCTGGAACAAGAACCAGAGGGGGGTTCAGGAGGAGCTGGGTTAGCCTGGGGGGCAGGGAGGGCAGGTCCCCCTCCCCAGGCCCTTCTAGACTGGAGGGAGGTCCTACTGAGTCCCTCCCTCCTTGCATCAGCCAGGGAAGGGTGAGCCCACAGTCAGCGCTGAAGCCCAGGGAGCCGGTGGGGACAAGGAAAATCTTGCTGGATCTTCACTGCGGCAGCCCTTGCCCCGCCCCCACTGCCCCCAGCAGTGGGAGCCCAGTAATCCCTGGGCATAGTGGGTAATGAATTCAAAAAGGCCACATCCCCAGCCCTGGCCCTTTGACATGAGAGCGGCGGGGAGGCAAGGGGAGAAGTCCCTCGAAAAATAATCCCTGTCTCAGGGCAGGATCATTCCAGCCCTGAGACTCCGGGCACCTTCTCTGTGCGCATTGTCTGCGCCGGCCAGGAAGAGGGCGAGACCAACTTCATTCCTGAATTTGCACTGACTTAGAGAAAGAAGTGGCCTCCCGTGTGAAGGGCACCCAATCAATCTGTTGCCCTGGCTGCATGAAATCGTGTTTGTGCCACTGCCTATCTCGCCGGGCGCAGCTGGGCTGTAAGTCACTGGTGATAACATTCTTGATGCCGCCGCCGTGTTTATGAACTGTGCCTGGAAAGAGGTGATAGAAATATGCAGCAATATGCAAAGGGATAGGGAGGCGGGGGAGGGGGAGCAAATGCTGGTTGCCAGGGCAACCGTGGGGCTATTTTGGGCATCGGATTTTGCGGATGATGAAAACCATTTTCCTGCAACGGCTGGACTCTCCCCTCCCCCTTCCTGGAGGCAATAAATGCAGAGCCGAATATTTAGGAAGAGGACGGCTTAATTTCTTAATTAAAAATTATTATATGTATTTTTTTCCTTTCGCCTCCTTTAAAAACCGGTGAAAAAAAAGTCTATGGGTGTTGATAAGCATTCTCGAGTGGAAGGCAAGCTTTCGTTCTGGTAGAAAGAGATGTGTGAATAATTTACTAATCTTCACTGATGCCTGCCACCTCCCCCACTGCACACATCCACCCCTTTTACCTACACCGACTTAGCTCTGATAAACTCCCCGAGCAAAATCCCCGCGCTCCGGACCTCAGCGTAATCTCAAAGCCTCCAGGTGTTTATAAGCAAGCTGAATCCTAATGAGTCTCAGCAACTTGTGTTCCACAGAGATGGCTGGGAGATGCCTCCATCTCTGGGCACAGATGTCCCCGAGAAACAAAGGCTCGGGCGCAAGGGCGGGATGGGGCGTTGTCCTGCTCCTGCGTCTGAGACACAGGCTTCCGGGGGGAGGGTTCGCCCTCTGCGGGCACCGAGCCATTTACATGAGCCTGGTCAGCTCCACGCCGGGGGCGGGGAGGCCCATCCGACCTGCGCCACCCCCCGCTGTGTCCATGTTTGTAGGGAGGACGAGCCGATGGGCTCCGGCCGGGCTGCTTCTCCTTGTTGTTCTTTCAGTGGTTCTCAAGGTGGGACCCCTTGACCAGCAGCGGCAACTGCAGCATCACTTGGGGACTTCTTAGAAATGCAAGATTTGGGGGTCCCACTTTAGAATTATGATCAGAAACTAAAGATGGGTTCAGCAACTTGCATTTTAACGGGCCAGTGGTGTGATGCTGTTGCCGTGGCAGCACCCGGGTACCTATTATCCCACCCCAGCGCCAGCCACATACCCATCTCACGGCTGTAGGTGCCAAGGCAATGGGTGTGGAACGAACAGAGCTGGGGAAACAATCTTGGCATGCACCCCCGGCCCTCTGACCAGCCTGGCTGCTGTCCACCCCCTACCTGCCCTGCAGCACGCTCTGGTGTGTGAGGGGAGGGGCAAGGGCGCTGGGGAACCAGCAGGTGGACTCCCCGAGCTCACAGTCTGCGATCTAGGGTAGCAGAGAGGGGCTCACAGCAGCCTCTGTTGCTGTCTTCTCTGGGCAGCTCTCCCTGGCCCAGCACCCCTCCGGGACAGGTACCTGCCCCTATGAACTGGACACCCAGACATCCTTCCCCTGCCTGCTGAGCTCTGGCATCAGGTCTAATACATGCTCCTGGGTCCAGGGAGCACATGCAGGCCAGCTGGGTTCTGGAAGATTCTGTAGGTGTCAGAGTTGGTGGCACAGATGCACCTGGCTGGGGGCGTGGCTCTTGCTCTGTGGTTGGAATTGTTCGTGCTACCAAAGCACTGTCTGGTGGCTCTGGCTTTGTGACAATGAACCACACTGTGGCTCTCGTTTCTTCCTCCTGCCCCTGAAGACATCCTTTGTGGGCCAATTTTGGGGCAGTTATTTGGGATAAATTAGGAGAGAAGGTCACTGGTATCTTCAGATCTGGACACATCTTGTGTGTGTGTGTGTGTGTGGGGTCATTTATCATTATTGCTCTGCGCCTGAAGAGAGGGATGGGATTTATGCTTTGGTTGTTTTGTTTTGTTTTTTTGAGACAGAGTCTCACTCTGTTGCCCGGGCTAGAGTGCCATGGCGTCAGCCTAGCTCACAGCAACCTCAAACTCCTGGGCTCAAGCAATCCTACTGCCTCAGCCTCCTGAGTAGCTGGGATTACAGGCACGCGCCACCATGCCCGGCTAAGTTTTTCTATTTTTAGTAGAGATGGGGTCTCGCTCTTGCTCAGACTGGTCTGGAACTCCTGAGCTCAAGCGATCCGCCCGCCTCGGCCTCCTGGAGTGCTAGGATTACAGGCGTGAGCCACCGTACCTGGCCTTATGCTTGTTTTTTAAGACAAACTTTTAATTGCATGTTATCCAAGTAAAAATACTTACATATAAAAATTGAAAAATGTAGAAAAGTACAAAGAAGTAAATAAATTATCTATACTTTTTCTGTCTGAAGATAAAAGACAATCTTTTTCTGCTTTTTTGTTTGACTTTCTCCCTCCCCCTTTCTCTCTCTGTTTATTTTGTTTTCACAAACTTGAGATTATATTGTATTCCGCTTTTCTTGGCTACCATCGTAATGTGAACATTTTTTTCCATTTCCTTAAATAGTCTTCAATGCACCCCCCTTTTTTTAGTGGCTGCATAATATTTTATAGTGTGGATGTGCCATAGTTAAGCTTTTTTGTGAGAATGCATTATTTATTTATTTATTTTGAGACAGAGTCTCACTCTGTTGCCCGGGCTAGAGTGCCGTGGTATCAGCCTAGCTCACAGCAACCTCAAACTCCTGGGCTCAAGCCATCCTCCTGCCTCAGCCTCCCGAGTAGCTGGGACTACAGGCATGCGCCACCATGCCCGGCTAATTTTTTTCTATATATTTTTAGTTGGCCAATTAATTTCTTTCTATTTTTAGTAGAGACAAGGTCTCGCTCTTGCTCAGGCTGGTCTTGAACTCCTGACCTTGAGTGATCCTCCCGCTTCAGCCTCCCAGAGTGCTAGGATTACAGGCGTGAGCCACTGCACCTGGCCGAGAATACATTATTTTCCATGTCATTTTCAGGCCAAGAAAGTGGCAGCTTGTGATTTTAATCCCAAAGAAAGCCCAGAGTTGAGCGAGGGGCAGCGGCCAACCCCTTTGTCTCTGACATGGGCATTTCAGTCCGCGCCAAAGGAGGAGCCAGTTCGTTCGTGGGGACTGAAGTTAGCTTCTGTGGTGACATTCAGGGGTAAGTGACAGAACTACTTCTTCCAGGGCAAGCGGCAGCATTTGGCATTTTGGAGGGTGGCAATGAGGTAAATGAAGTGCAATACAAGTTCGTGCAAAGCTTCCTTTTAGTGAACTAGAATGCGCCGTTGCAGGGGGAGGACGGGGTGGAGGGGACACCAGGTAGGCAGGGCCCACCTGCACAGGCCCCTGCATGC
This sequence comes from Cheirogaleus medius, assembly GCA_008086735.1. Taxonomy (NCBI): domain Eukaryota; kingdom Metazoa; phylum Chordata; class Mammalia; order Primates; family Cheirogaleidae; genus Cheirogaleus; species Cheirogaleus medius. The sequence goes on along the minus strand of VBSM01003215.1, from coordinate 424,100 downwards.
GCACTGACCACCCTGCAGGGACAGTGCGGGGGGTGGAGCGTCCGGCTGGGGCCTCGTGCTCCTTGAGCAGACGGAGCTCGGGGGGTGGGGGGGGCCTGCTGGCAGGACCCTCCCGACTCCCACACAGATCAACCTGGACTCTCAGGTGACATTTCTGCTCCACGTCCCCTCTGTTTTGGGTCCACTCACCTGCAAATGAGGGCGGTGGAAATGCAAATCTTTTAAATATTGATTTAAAAAAGTGAAAAGTGAAAGTCAGCCTGCACGGTGAGGTCTCCTGCCGCACTCAGTCCTCTCTGACGACACCTCTAACTTTTCACGTCTCTTCGCAGCTCTCCTTTTGCAAGACCTTGGGCTTGACGCTGGTTTGCAAAGCCCTGTGGGTTCCACTCCCTTTCTCCCTACAACTCCCATCACAGCCGTCTCTGCCAACAGGGAGCCCCCAAACTGCAGATGTGATCGGACAGCACTCGCACCCGGGGCCTCTTCTCTGTAAGCGGCTATTCCAGCAGAGTTGGTTGCTGTGGTCCTCTGGGCGGGGGTCTCAACACGGCACTGTGGACGTACGGACTGAGTGTCTGTGTCGCGGGCGCCGGTCCTGTACAGCGTGGGATGTTGGCAGCATCCCTGGGCCCTGCCTACTCGATGCCAGTAGCACCCACTCAATCATGACACCCCAAAACGTCTGCAGACATTGTCAGTTGTCCCCTGGGGCACAAAATTATCCCCAGTTAGAACTACTGACCCAGAACAGCCTTTCCCAGAACCTACTCTGAGGAGCCCAGGTTTAACGGGATGCCAATGGGTTTTCTCCGAAAAATAGGGTTCCGAGATCAGCACCATTTGAGAAATTGTGAGCTGAGCAAGGTTTGCAGGGTGAGCAGAGCTCTGCTTCCCCGCCTGTGGGTCACTTTCTTGTGTCTCACCTGTAGTCAGCTCTCAGCACGGGGGTGCTCTCCTGTGACTTTTTTTCTAAATCGCCTTCATTTCCTAGCAGTTTTATTTTTATCGTTTTCCCTTCCGCGTCTCTGTGTTATTCCAGATCGCGAACCATTTTCCCTTATCTCTCCTGAGCTCTTGTATCTCTGATTTATTCTTTTGTTTCATAGAGGTTATTGCCTTCAATATGAATAAGGAGTTTGGCCACATTTTTCGTTGTTCACTGGCGATGTTTCTGGTGTTGTCCTGCGACCTCTATGTGGCCCTGCTGGGTGGCTTCTGGGGACCTGCTGCCTGGAACGTGGGGTGGGCACAGCCCTGCTTTGGCTCCTGCTGGTTCCTTCCCCATCTGCCCAAACGTCTCTGCAGCTCCTCCTGCCCTCGGGCTCGGCGCTTTCGGGTTCTGCAATGATGTCATCCGAAGGGTAACAAAGCATGCTCGTCCAGCAGATGACCAGAAATCACTGGGGAAGGAAACGCAAGTGTTCAGCTTTAGCAGAGACTCACTCTAGCCTGACCGTCCCACTGCTGAGTCTCAGAGACCTGCAGCTCTGTCGGCGAGTGAGGAGTGATGGCGTGGCCCTGCAATGGCAGGCGTCGCCTCCAGAGGGGACCCAGGCCAAACGGGGACATTCTCAGTGGCGGAAGTGTGTGTCGTTCCTCTTTCTTTTGGAAGGACCCTGTCCCGTGGCTTTAGGGCCCGCCATAGTCTGCTATGACCTCACCTCAACTTTCGTTACACCTACAAAGGCCCCGTTTCCAAAGTAGCCACACTCCCAGACTCTGACCCTTGAACTACGAGTTCTGGGAGAACTATCTGGCCCAGTGCGCCCCACGTAGGAACCTGCGCGATTCGTCCCAGTGGAGGCTGCGCACTGTGTCCCAGTCCCTGCGTATCGAGCCCAAGCTCTCCTGGCAGACTCTTCACAAACACCTCCTGAGCTGCCCACCCCATCTTCTTTCTCAGCTCCCCCCGGCCGCCTCCCCCCCAGCTGGGCGCGCACTCCGCTCTCCGCACTTCCCCTGAGCGAATACTCCTCCCAGCGCCGTCCGAGGCGTCCTTGCCGAACCCCTGTGGTCCTCGCCTTTGGCCTGTCTGTTCCAGTGTGGCCCGAGGCTCTGGCCCCACCAAGGTTCTCACCACCCGTGGAGGGCAGAGGGTGAGCCCCAAGGACTCAGCGCCTCCTGGGAGCAGCTCCCAGCCAGTGACTGGTAGGAGTTAGTGGAGAAACACCCCGACTTTCTGACCCCTCTGGAGTGATCACTCCAAGGCACACGTAAATGAGGCCATTTTCCAGAGTGCCCCGCTGGGGTTAAGCTCCCTCTGCCCACAGAGGAAGCATGTTGGAGACTCACCCTTCCCCGTCTCATGTCCCCACGCCTGACAAGTGTTTCCCATAATCCCCTTCCAGATGGACTCCCCGAATCCCTGCGAAAGGGTCCCCTTCGGCCGGGAACTCCAAGCCAGCCCTTCCCGTGCCTGCCCGCTCCCAGTATGGAACGCATTCTCCCAGACCAGCTCCCCTTCCTCCTCCTCCCAGCTTCCCAGCATGATGTCGGCCTGGACTCTCTCTCCCCAGGACCACATCTCAGAGGCCACGCACAACCTCCTTTCCGTCGCTTTCTGCCCGCCGGTGTGAGCTTGCCTTTCGCAGTGGCTGTGCGTTCTGCGCTGTGCAGAGCTGGCCACACGACTTCCCGCAAACCGCCCCGGGCCTCGTATGGAGTCTGTGCTTCCCGCAGGCTGCAAAATTCTGTTCATTTTCCCTTGGCCTGTGTTGCCTTTTCCCATGGGCTTTTCCTTTCCTTTTCTTTTTATTCATCCCCACGTGAAGAAAGAAATTCCAAGACTCAAAGTGATGAGCATGTCTACATACTGAATGAAAACTGCTGACTCCCTCTTCCTGCCCCCAGCTGGGTGGGGTCCTGGGCGGGGTCCGGGGTCTGGCTGGCTCTTTCCCAGGTGGCTCTGCCATATTCAGCGGGGATGTCCTCCCTCCCCTTCTGGCCGCCTGGTGCCAACCCTTGGACCCAGGTGCAGCACGTGGAACCATCCTGGCCTTGGACTGCTCTGCCCTGCAGGCGGCCGCCACCTGCCCCTACCGTGGTCACAGGGGCCGGAGGTTCTCTGCTGGTTTTCTGTTTTATCCGAGGTGTGCTGGGAATCCCAGACCAAGGCCATGGCTGTGGCTTCTGCAGAAGGTTTATTCCTGCCCTCCTCACCACCTACCAGCCCAAGACCCCCAGGAAGGAGCTGGGAAGCGAGAGGAAAAGCCCCTCATCCTGGCTCTCTGCTCCCACCCCCCCAACCTGCTCACCCTCGAGCCCCAGAAAAGCTGCGGGTGATGTGAGCACTCAGGGGATTCCACGGAGGGGACAGCCACAGAGGCTGCTCCCCGTGAGGTGTTTGTGCCCAGCTGGGTGACACACAGGAAGTGGTGGCCAGACCCCTTTCGGCCTCCGGGCCTTTGTTAAAGGCTGGTCCTCCCAGCTATCTTCTCCGACTTGCGGGTCTTACGCTCTGATGCATTCATGTTTCTTAATAGTGCGGGGGGAACAACCATCCTGGCTTGCTCAGGACTGAGGGGCCCCCCTGGGTGCGGGGCTCTCAGCGCTGAGTTAGGCACTTGGTAGTGAGGATGCACAACTTTTCCATTCACAGCTCCCAGCTTTGCTTCATGTTTTAGCTTTTGTCCCTCTCTGTATCCTCTTAGCTACTACAGGGTTGAAATAGATAGATACGATACATCCCAGGCAACCAGAGCAAGCAATTTTCTGCTCTTTAGTTTTCGCACACGACAGGCCTACTAGAAAGGTTTGCACATCTCTCCTGAACACCACATGTGGGGAGAGGGGGGCAAGTTCCGATGGGTGGGGAATGTCGCCTGAGTCCCTCTTAACTCTCAGGCAGACAGATGCCATTCTCCTTGGCTGCCACCCTCTGCCCTGCTGGCTTGTAGGAGAGGCCCCAGTCCCAGAAGGGGAGGGGACTTCTGGGAGTGGGTTCAACATACGTGCTCCCCAAAAAGCAGCCCCGTGCAGTATGCTGACACAGTTTTCCGGCTGGTATACCTCAGACATTCTCTGATCACAGGGATCCTATTTATATTATTGTTATGACTATATTTAATGAGTCGTATATAAATTGCATTTTAAAAAATTGGATCAGAATTTTAAAGGGTTTGAAAACCTGATCATTCCGAGTTGTGCAATGAGCTCGTTCGTGCAATGAGGTGGGATCGGCGGGAAACGGTGCGGCTTGTCCGGCGGATGGAACTATTGCCTTCAGTTCAATTTATCCATATTATTAATTTGGAATTTATTTTTCCTAAAGACTGTGCCTGTGTTTCAACAGGCTAGCGGCTAGAAAAAGTCGCTGTGCCCTGAGAAGCTGGTTTACATCCTGAGGAGCACTTAATTTCACGTGATAAAATTAATTCCATAATAGATAAAGTAATTGAATCCACAGAATTTCTAAAATGATCATTGATAGGGGCTACCTTATGAATTGCAATTTCTTTGGAAGTTTCAATTTTTAATTAGTTTTTTAAAAAAAATATCAGTAACATTCACAGAAATAGAAAACCACAGAAGGGTATGAAGCTGTGAGTGAGAGATCACCCCTCTTCTCCAACTTTCTGCAGTTCCCAGTCAACCACGATTAGCAGGTTCCTGAATATCCTTCCAGAAACTGAGTATGCATAGATAATTAATATGTATGTTTTCTGTGTTTTTAAAAGAACACAATTAGAATCATACCCTGTCTGCAGTTTTAGCACTTGTTTTTTTTTGTTTTACTCTGTAATAAATCTTGGACAACTCCTGAGTAGCTGGGACTACACACGTGCCACCATGCCCAGCTAATTTTTAAAAATTTTTTTTGTAGAGACAAGGTTGCCCAGACTGGTCTCAAACTCCTAGACTCAAATGATCCTCCCATCTCTGCCTCCCAAAGCGCTGGGATTACAGGTGTGAGCCGCCGTGCCCAGCCCTGTCTTTATTTTAGAGGAACCTCCAGACTGTTTTCCACAGTAGTTACACCATTTCGCATTCGCACCACCAGCGCAAAGGTCCAGTTTCTCCACGTCCTCATCAACACTTGTTGTTATTATTTTGATAATGGCTACCCTGGCAGGTGGGAGGCGATATCTCGTTGTTGCGATTCGCATGACTAGTGATGCCGGGCGTCTTTCATATACTTGCTGGCCGTTTGCGTGTTCACGTCGAAGAAACGTCTATTCAAGTCCTTTGTCCATTTTTTAGCTGGGTTATTGGTGTTTTTGCTATTGGATTGTAGGAGTTCCTCATATATCATGGATATTAACCCCTTCCCAGATATGTGGTTTGGAAACATTTACTCCCACTCCATAGCTTGCCTTTTAAATTTTGTGCTTTTAATTGACAATAAAAGTGTATGTTGTGTACAGCATGGTGTTTTTAAGTACGTGCGCATTAAGGAATGTCTAAATTGAGCTAATTAACATAGGCATTGCCCTGTAGATTTATCATTTTTTGGTGGTGAGAACACTTAAAAACTACTCTCTCAGCAATTTTCAGGAATACAGTAGACTCGATAGTATTCCACTGTGTATGTAAGCCGCATTTTAAAAACCCATTCACTCACTATGGACACTGAGGTTGGTTCCATGTGTTGGCTACCGCGAATGGTGCTACAGCGAACACGGCAGTGCAGGTACCTCTTTGACATACCGAATTCATTTCTTTTGGATGTACACCCCGTATGGGATTACTGGATCATATGGAGTTCTATTTTTAATTTTTGGAGGAAACTCCGTGCTGTTTTCCAGAATGGCTGAGCTAATTTACATCCCACTAACCGTGCGCAGCAAGGATTCCCTCTCCCCCACACCCTCACCAACACCTGTTAGCTTTTGTTTTCTTGATGACAGTGATTCTAACAGGTGCAAGGTGGTGTTTCATGGTGGCTTTAATTTGCATTTCCCTGATGATTAGTGATGTTGAGCATTTTTTCATGTATTTATTGGCCATTTGTGTGTCGTCTTTTGAGAAATGTCTGTTCAAGTCCTTCACCCATTTTTTAATTCAGTTTAGTTTTCTTGCTATGGTGTCGTGTGAGCTCCCTAGATGCTCTGTGTGTGAAGCCCTCACGAGACGTGTGGTTTGCACATGTCAGTTGCTGCCCTCTGTCCTTGCTGTCGGAATAGGGGGACCTGCTCAGCCGGGAGGTGCTGGCGTCTGGGGCGCAGGGCCCCGTCTCCCCCCATAGGAGGCCTTTTCACTCTGCTGATGGTCTCCTGTGCGGGGGCCAGCTGGCCTCTTAAAACTGTAGCTGACTTCTACTCTTGGCGGAGTCCCTGGTGGCCCGAAACAAAATGTATTCATAAGTGCATAAAAGAAGTGTCCTCCACGGGGTGTGCCACTTTATAGCATAAAACCCTCTGTCACACGGATCACCTTTCCATCGTGGGTTTGTTTGGTAAGCATCACGTTAGGCCAGGCTGTGCAAAAGCAAAGCCCAGATGTGCTTCCCATGAAAACAGCAACACATCTGCTTTTGGGAGGGGGGAGACTGGTGCCCACAGGAGCTGTTCTCACCTGTCAAGACTTGGATGCAAAAGACCATCCCACAGCGGTGACTGGCTCGTTCACTCCGACACATATTTACTGTGTCCCCTCTGCCCTGGGCTCTGAGGGGGTCGCCATGGGAAGCAGGTGCTTCCTGCCCTCAGCAGGGTTAGGTTTCTGTGGCCCCCAGTGCCACAGAGTCTGTCCCCAGTTACCCCACCTGGCCAGAGGCGGTGGAGGAGAGGCTTGGAGAGAGACCACCCAGCCGCTCCAGTCCTTTCCATTGGCCCTCCCCAGCTCCGGTGCCACTGTAGCTACGACAGAAGCAAAGCCCCGGTCGCTCTCCCAGGCAGCTGACGTCCAGCTGAGCAGGAGAAGAAACTCTCCTTATCCATAGTGGCATAATTACTCCCACAGGGAGAGTGCTGTGGATCCGCGCGTCTGAAGTTGGGGTGCACAGGGGTCACCTGGGAGTCATGTTGAAATGCAGCTTCTGATTCAGGGGGTTGGGGTGGGACTTGGAACCCTGCATTTCCAGCATGTCCAGGTGATGCTGCTGGTCCCAAACTACACTTTAAGAAGCCAGGTCGATCTCCATGACCAGTATGGGGAGGGACCACAGCAAGCCGTAGTGGGGGCTGCCCTGCACCTTGGAGGCGGGACAGGACAGAGGTGGTGCTGGCTGAGGCCAGCATGCCATCAGGCAGGGGTGGGGCTGGAGGGGCAGGGAGGTGGAGGCCCCCAGGCCCTGCCCAAGCTGCAGTCATTCTGCAAAGAGGTTTTCACTTTCTTGACCTTCCATTTTCCTGGGAGCAGAGATCTGACAGGTTGCCCCAGAAGGTGAAAACCAAAGGATGCATGAACAGGGACTCTCTTCCTCACCTAATTCAGCTGGGACTTGAGCAGAGACACTTAAGGGTCTAGCAGGGGTGGATGAGGCGGGAGAAGAGCTTTCTCAGGCAGGCAGTTCCTGCTTGGTGGGGAGTAGGGAGGGAGCAGCACCCAGCAGTGGGGTTCCTGGGCCCTGACCGGGACCTGTGGGGTCCTCTTGCCTTTGGGCACCCACTGGGGCCACACACCATCCAAGGGCAAAGTTTGTGCTTTTAGACATTTCTTTCCAAGGAAGCGATTAGCCAGCCAGACCTGTTGTCCTTTTGCAAGCAGCAAATTACCCAGGAAAATGTAATTACCCATTGGCTTTGTTATTAGCGCACAGCTAAGAAGATTGAAGCGATCGCCCCTTTCATGGTATTTCAAAGCTCACTCACACGATGCATCCCTGATATTAAACACAATGAGACTTTTTTGAATTCAATTAAGCATTTGCCTACTGTGACTCTTTATTCATCGCAAATTGTCTCAGTAAATAATCTTCATCAAAAGTCAGAACCAATCCCCATTAGTTGTTTAGATTAATTAATGGGTCCCCCCGGAGCCACCCAAATGAATTCAATTTGAACGTCAACAACTTGGCGATGGAGTTTCCCAGGTTGGCATTAAGACAATATTAAACCTGCAATAAGTCACATTTAAAATGTTAATTCAGAGAAGCTCTCCATTTAGAGCATTTAATTAAATCCTTAAATAAACTGCATGGGCTCAGTACCAGATGGTTCTGCATTTTCATTGCAGCACAGAGCCTTGAAGTCATTGTGGGAAGTAATATTGGAGGCGCGGTGAAGATAACCAGGATATATAGAGTAATAAAATCTAATCTCGTTTCCAGCGGGGAGATTCAGTGTATGTACACAACCCGGGCTCAAATTGTAAGTTAATTACATTAACCCTGGTGTACTCCAGGATCTGAGCAGCCAGAGATGAAATTAGTCTTTTTCCTATCATAAGATTCTTTTCAACTTCACTATATTAATTTTTAGCCAAATACTTACTCATAAGGAAAATTGAAGTTAATGTAACCAAAGATAAAGTAATGCAGCCTTAATATTCTGAAGGGATTATGGAGACCCGTGAAAATACACTCTGCAAATATCATCGGCTAGGGATGGATTTATGGAGTTGGGGGGAGAAGAAATGAAGATGCCAAGAAGACCCTTGTCCCTTACCCCTTTCCCCCTCCCAACCCAGGGTTAATAAAGGACCTAATCTAGGAAATTCAGTGCTGGGGACTAAACAGTCTCACAAAGGCAATGGAGGTGTCTGCTGGGGGAAGGGACACATGGCCCCGAGAGAAGTCACGCTTTCATCTCAGACGCTGCGGTGAGGCCCAGTGTCACCTGGCGAGGATTACCTCATCCGGGCCCTGGGTGGCCTGCACATTTCCATGGATCAGCCCTTTCATTTCCCTGTCCTGAGAGCATCAGCCCTCCACAAGGAGGGATACGACAATTCACTCTTCCGAGCCCAGAGACCCACGGAAGCACCTCGAGTCACCGCGGTGATGCTTGGCCGTGTGGTAACTGGAGAGCTAAGCAAACCTTCTTTTTCGGAGTTTCCTCCAAAACTCCAACAACTCTCTCCAACAACTAAGGAAAACTCTACACATCATTCGTTCATTCTTGGGAGCCAGATGTTCTCAGGTAGTTCCATTGTTCAGTGCACTCTGGTCACCTGTCCTCGGGGGAAATAAGTGTAAACTAAAAATAAAATCCTTCTCTGCCCCCTGCCAACTGAATGGGCCCCCTCTTGGCCAAGGGAACCCCAGGAAAACTCTAAAACTGAGTTCCTGGCCATGAAGGACAGGGAGGTCAGATACACCTCCTTACACCACTCCCTTTTGGAGTTTAGGCTAATTGCACCTGGACCCAAGGCCACACAAGGCAAAGGTGAAGTCACACCTGCAGGCCATCAGTTTGCTTAGTGGATCACTTGGAGTTAATATGTTGTGGCTTGCTCTTGGATTAGCAAACCCCTTATCTAACTCAAGCATTCCTTTCTAATGACTCCAAGTCTTTAGACAAAGCTTTATTTCTTTAAACAATTACAAATCAAAGTATCTGAACCCACCTATAACCTGTAAGCCCCCTCCCTTGAGATGCCCCACCTTTTCAGGCCAAACCAGTGTATACCTTCCATTGATTTATGATTTCACTTGCAATTCCTGTCTCCCTAAAATGTATAACCTGGTCATCGCAGGGCCACTTACTCATGGCTTCTTGGATTTGTGGCTCCCTGGGCCATGGTCACTCACATTGACTCAGAATAAACCTCTTTAAATTCTTTTACAGAGTTTGGTTGTTTTTCCGTTAGCATAAGCAAACCCTAAAACCTTGTCAGTTTGTCTCAGTAGTTTCCTGCTCCTAAAATTCGAAGCAAAGCAGGAAATGAATTGAATCTCTGACAGCCTCCTCCCAGGAAATGGGTCTACCAACACCTGCACTTGACCTTTGATCCTAGCCCCCTGGCTGGTGCTTGGGTGACCTCTTATCTTCCCAGGCTGGACTATCCCTCACCCCTTCTGGCCCTCCCACTCTAATCTAGCTTTTGGTCTGAGAGAATCGATGGATCGTAGCTTCAGGGACCCATTTGGCCTGCTCCCGGCTCTCTGGGCTACCGAGCTTCCACCCAGGTCCCTGTCCATCCTGGCCTTGACTGTTACACTTGTGCTTGAGGGTCTCCATGCAGGGGTGGCTCAAAGGTTTCATCTGAACGCCAACTATAAGTGATTGGTAGTGGCTGTTCAGAGTGCTGTGCTAAGAAGGATTCTGAGCCTGAATCCAGTCTCCCAGAGGAAAAGGACACTATGTACTAATAGCGATATCTGCCATAATGTGTGTGTTTACACTACGAACACTTTCCAGTGTTTTTAAATGAAAATATTTCAATGGCTATACCATAATTTATTTTGAGTATTTTCTTTTTCTTTTTTTTTGTCTTATTTTTCTCTGCTAGTAAGGGTAAATGGCATATCTTTGTACATGAGTCTTTGTGCAAATGTCTGGCTTTCTATTTGGATAGACTCCTAGATGGGGAATTACTAGATCAAAGATTACAAAGAAGGACCAAGTTATTTAAAAGTTGACCTCTTCATTATGACCAGATATTCCTGGAAATGGCGTGCCAGGCTGTTCATTTCAGGAGATAATTAATATAGCCCAAGCTACAAATAATAGGCAGGGTAGCTCTGCTAGTAATTCAGTCCTTCCCTGACCCAGCACCTGGTGAAACCTCAGCCCTGTGGGGTGAAAGGAATGTTTCTGGGTTTGTCCTGGAACAGCTGGGGTGGCCGTTTTCTGGTGCCCTTCTGGGGTCCACATTATTCCTGGGTGCACTTTGGCCTGAAATGGAACAGCCCATTCTTTGCATCGAGGCGTACGGTAGTAGGATGTTCAAACTCGCCACCCCAGCCTGCTCAAAGTATAGGGTTAGAGCAGAGCCCAAACAGATATTCCTAGTTATTCGAATTAGGAGATCACATAGGGAGAGCAAGATTCAAAGAAATAAGCAAGTGGTTATCAGATCACAGAGATATTTAGGTCTCTAAGCATCGTGTTTTCCATAATTCCCAGTCCTAGAACCAAAGACGTCAGAGCTGGAAAGAAAACAGGAGATTGAGCCCAGCTGTCTCACCGGACAGAGGAAATGGAGCTTAGAGAAACTAAACGGCTTACCCAAGCCCCACGGCCAGTTCGTGGCAGGCTGGGTCCTGTTTCAGTGGCCTTGCCACCGTGCCTTGCTTGCAACGACATCAGTTTGCACACCGTCACCTCCCAGGGCTCTGCCGGTCCCTGGGGCTTCACATCCAGAGTCCAAAGTCTTCCTTGTCCTCACACCTTCAGCTGTGGACACCTCACGGTCGCTCTGACGCTCAGGGGACGGTTGCATGACTTCCGTCTCCAGCATGTGGCTCATGCAGTCAACCCCAATTCCTCTCCTTTTGCGCTTCTGCCTGGTTCCGCACGACACAAGTGAGAAGTAAAAGCTAGTCATGCTGTCCCTGCACCGGCAGTGTGCACCCGCTCTGCTTTTTAAGATAAAAAAACAAAACAGGCTTTGCTTGTGTTTGGTTTGGGTTAGTTTTGCAGGTTGCACCACCCCCACTTCCCCGCCACAGGGATGCCCGCGATGCGATTCGCAGGCACTTTGCAGCAGCCAAACTCCCACCTGAGCCGGAGTGGCGAGCGCGGTCTCCCACCAGAAACGCTCCTCAGAGTGAGCCGGTTGTCCTGCTACGGAGGGCACAGCAAAGGGCTGAGCCAGGACGGGGATGAAAACTCAAGCTGATTCGAGGCTGGGAGGAAGCAGGGCCTGTGCTGGGGGCTGGGAACGGCTGGAGGGTGGGACAGGGGAACCCACATCGAGCTCGTCTCTTGCCAAGTGTGGGAGACACTTTCTGATGGAGCCCAACATGGGGCTGTTCTTGTTCCACCCAGAGCCAGGCTACCTGTGGAACCTGCTCGTGCCTGCCGGACAGGGCAGGTGACACACAGAGAGCACCCAGGGGGAGGGTCACGGGCAATAGGAAGAGGGTCTTTGGTCAGTGTTCCCCTTTCACCCTAGCACCGCACGGGTCTGTGCAGTGGGGGACCGGGCACAGCAGGACCCAAGCCGCAGAATCATTGGTAAAGACAAGGAAGTCTGCGCTTTGCGCAGTTCAAGATGATGAGATGGAGCATCCTTAAAAACCTGTGCCCTGATGCAAGGAGTTGGTTATTCCATTTCAGGCCAAAGTGAACCCAGGCGCAGCGAGGACCCCAGAAGGGAACCAGCAAACAGGCCCACCCCAGCTGTTCCGGGACAAACCCAGGAACTGCTCTCGCCCCAGTGGGCTGAGGTTTCACCAGGCGCCTGGTGAGGGAAGGACTGAATCGCTAGCAAAGCCACCCTGTCTACTATTTTTAGCTTGGGATGTGTTAACTTTTTTTCTGGAATAAACAGCCTGGCATCCCGTGTCTGGCTCTCTGGGCTGCCAGGGCGGCTGTTGCTGAGGCAGCTCCCTTGGGCGGCCCTGCCCTGCCCTGTCTCTGCCTAAACATGGTGATTGTTCCCTCTGACCTTCTCCAGACAGCCTGCCCTCAGCAGCCTGCACCCTGCTCTGTAGCTAGAGGAGGTACAGGAGGGCCCTGCTCATCTCGGGTCACATCAATGCCTCAGCTTGCAGCCCCTGCGGCGACGGTGTGACAGTCACATTCTCCAGCAAGCATGGGGCGGGGACCGGGTACCTGCAATCAGATGCTTCCCAGGGGGCTGTGCAGGCAGCAGTGACGGAGAGGAGAAGGGCTGGCCCGACCCGGCACAGCAGTCCCTGAGCAATGCAGTGACCCCCGCGGTGACCACAAGCCCCGGACGGACCTCCATGGGGATGGCAACATGCCTGATTACCCTCATTGCACTCTCTGGGGTGGTCCCCAGTGACTTCTACCTGGCTGCCTGATATGCCAGCTGCGTCCGGATTCGCCGGGACAAGAGAGAGCAAAGGCACAGGTGTTTAGATTTGTTTTGTGCATTTTGTTTTGTTTTTGAAACACAGAGATGGCACGAGCCTCGAAACCTTCCTCTCCCCCTTTCTCCAAAGAGCACAGGGAAAGCATCCAGCACGTGGCTGGCTCCCGCCTGGGCCCGATGGATAACCGAGATTTCTTCTGCCCCACTGACACCTCCGAGTTGCCCCGATTGCTCCTCCCGAGCAGGTCACCAGCCCGATAGCATGGCCACGTTAGCTTTGTTTCTGTCCCTGTCTCGCTGCCCTGCCCCTCACTCCAGCTTCCTGGAGTCACCTCCCACCTAAACTACACACACCCGAGGCCTCGTCTCAGGCAGTTTCTGGGGAAGCCCAAGCGAAGGCAGAGAGGTCAAGCCCCCCCGCAGCAGGTGGACTGAGAGGTGCAAGGGCCCCCCTGTGTTTGCCTGCCAGGCATCTGCCCTCTGTCTGCAGCACGAGCCCCCTCTCAGCTGTCAGTGAACCCTCCCGGTGTATAAGGGACACAAGGAAGGGGTGATCTAGGCTCAGCAAGCATTCATGAAACACCTACTATGTGCCAGACTCACCCCACACAATGACCCTATGGAAGAAGCATCATCACCCAGTTCTACAGATGTGGGGACTGAGGCCTGAGACTGTCAGGGGAGGTCTGGAGTCCAGGGGGCTGGAGTCCAGGGCTCCTGTCCTGGACCTCACTGGGCTGGACCCAGCTTGGGGCCTCCCCTGGTCTCCTCCAGCTGAGACTGGATCTTCTGTCCAGCACCTGCCACTCCCTTCCTCCCCAGCTCCAGCCAGGCGGGGTCATTCTCTCTCCCTCTCCTGTGCAGCGGCTCAGGCTGCCTCTGTCCTGCGGCCTCTCCTTGCTCAGCGGGAGGTGGATCCTTGCAAAGCCTCCCCCTCCCTCGCCCCCGCCCCACGCCACCACTCAGGGTGACAGCACTGCCCTTCCTGCCCCTCTCAGATCCAAAGCCTCACCTTCCAGAGCTGCCCCTGCCCACCCAGGGCGCCTCCCCGCTGAGAAAATGGAAGCATTAAATTCTCCACCCTCTTCAGAGATCATTAGCCGAGCGCAAGCTGCAAATCAATTTTATTTTACTTCTGCAGGTTTGGCCGCCACTGTGACTTTTGGCCCCCGCCGGAGAGGGTGGGGCTGCTTTTCTGAGGCTCACCCTTGCCTCTTTGCCCTTTCCTCTGGCGGCCTCATGATTCTTGCAATGTGTCAAGCACTGCAGTCCCAGGGCCGGGACACAAGGCGGGCCTTGTGCTCTGGCGGGGAGGCGGGTGCGGGCTGGAGGGAGGCGTGGAGCCAGCATGTTCTTCCCTCCCAGCCCCATCCAGCGTCTAGCGCGTTCATCCCAAAGAGGCTTTGAGATGAAAAAGAGATTTCTCTTACTCTTGTAATATGCTTTGTCTGAGAGTCATGATGAAATATCTTTTTCTCTAGAATATTTTATGTTAACAGCATCAAATCAAACTGACTGTCATCAGGTCATTTTAAATGCTCCCCCTGGTATTTGTGCTGGAGACAGTGGGACCCAAACTTGCCTTTCCGAAATGTGCCGAGCCTGGTCCCCAGCCTGAACGATGCTGGCTTTCCGAGGGGCCAGGGGTCTGAACCTGCGTGGAACCCCGTGCCGGACAGCATGTGCCCACACAGAGGGGCCTGCGCTGCGGATCGGGGCCAGCCTTCCCCAACCCTTCTCCATGTGGACTCCACAGTGGCTCCCAGGAGGCCTGCAGGGAGGCCCCAGGCTGTTCCCAGCCACCTCTATAAATAACCAGCTTCAGGAATGAACTAGGAGTATGGGCTGTTTTTACAGGTTAGTGTCTTCGTTTTTCCAGTAATCCAGCTGAGTGCTGCTGGGCCGGGGCCACAGCCAGAGAACAGGCAACCTCACATCTGCCACAGGCAGAGAACTTGCCAGGGGCCGGGCCAGCTCTTTCCCTGCCATTCTGGAAGGGACAATGGGACCGGGGCTGCCAGCTCGCCCAGCTCATGATGCCTGGACGGTCTGGCACTGTGGCCGGCATGTGACTGTGGGTGGTTATCTGGGGCAGGCAGCGGTACCCAAGTCCAAGTGCATCTCCCCCAGGCCGATCCTTTGCCGACACATCTGGTAAGCTTCAAAAGGAGACAGAGAACACTGTGTAATGGGAACCAACCCGGGCCATTCCAGGAGTCCCTTACGGAGAAACCCTCTCTATGGGGTCTGAACTCTTCGGCTCTTAAGTAACCGTGTGCATTTCTCCCAAGCAGCCAGTGACCAGCCAGCTGAGCAAGCTGGAAAAATCAGTGGCGGCCGGGTCTCCACTGCTCATCAGAGACAGGAGGTGGATGCACGGATGGGGTGGAGGGGGGTGTCTCCAGCCCCACTTGGACTCATTCCAGCACCTTGACTGCACACTTGTGCGTGCCAGGTTCCAGGCGACCGTGGGAGTTTCGTGTCTCTGGGGCGCAAGTGCCGGGAGTGGGATCTGCAGGGCCCTATGGGTGGGTGGGTGTCAGGGGTGTGGAGAAGCCACGAGGGTCAAGGCAGGGCTGAGCCTGCTCAGAGGACCAGATGGCACAAAAGCCACTCGACACAACTCATCCCCGGGAAGGGAGGGAGAGAGCTGGAGAAGGAGAGTCCCAAGGGAGGTGCAGACGGAGCCTTGTGGGGGTACAAAGGGGGAGACTCTGTGCGGCTTGCGTGAAGGGACGGCGCCCAGCTCACGTCTGCACCGAGGAGGTGTTCAGAGGATAGGAAAAGACTGAGGGGCTGGCACCTTGGAGCCTGTGGCTGTCACTTGGTGCAAACTGCCCCCCCCAACCTCCGCTCTGAACCTTTGGCCTTGGACCTCTCTCTCTCTCCTTCCTGAGCCAGTCCTGACCTCCCAGCTCCTGTTCCCTGGCTTCACTCAACCTGGAAGGTTCCATTGCATGCCTCTGTGGTGCCGTGCTGCCGACGCACTTGCTCCCTGTTCAGACCTGGCGTGGTTCCTGACCCCACCGCACCCCCGCGGTGGGCCCTGGCCTTCCTCCCCCAGCACTACTCACACCGGTTGGTGTTGCCACTTCCGGCTGTTCTGGGCAAACACCTCCTTGGTCTAGCCCAGGCCCCCAGGTGCACCCTGAGCATGGACCCCAAGACAGCCACCCCCCACCCAGCAGCTGGGACACCGGCATGGGCGGTGTAGACAAGATTGCCAACAGGAGAGCGACCGTCCCTGCCCCTCCCCCTGGGGCCAGAGGAATGACCGCATTTGTGTATGAGTTGGGTTTGTGGAACAGAGCAGCAAGCACTATTAAAGGGGAAGAAGAAATAAATGGAGACATAGACAGCCGAAGGCAGAGATTAGCTGCATTTTTACTCTAAGGGAAAATGAGGTGGTGAGAAGGCTTTCTTCCCTTATTAGTGACTTGTCCCCGGTTCTCCAGGTGACAGCGCTGCAGGGGGCTCAGGCCGGCTCTAGGGAGCTTGCAGGAGTGGGTGATTCATCACTGCCGTCGGATTTCACGGTTAAATTGTGCAAAACAGGGCTGGTTCCCCAGACCACATGCATTTGCCTTTGCCCGGCAGCGTCCTCTTGAAGGAGGCCCGTGAACTCCGCTCAATGTTAGGCTTTGGAAGCATCTAGAGGGTGACTAAGGCTGTCCCTTTGGAGCTCAACAGACTGGGGGCTGACTGCCCGTTCTGCCACCTGCCAGCTGTGTGAGCTTACCTGAGTTTCTGGATCGAGGCCTGAGCTCCCTCACCTGTTCAGTGAGGCCAGAGCTGGCACGTGGCTGGGCTGTTGACGGAATGGATGACATACAAGATGGGGAGAGCTGGGCGTGGGGCCGGGTGGGAACAAGCACACAACAGGTGGCATTTGCCACTGTTAGTGTCACTGTTCTCATGAGCGTGTGGCTCGAGAGAACCCAAAGCAAGAGGTGGAGGCGCTGGAGGGGCTAGGGCAGTGGAGGCCGGCCCTAGGGGCACGGAGGTCCCTGATGTCATGGGTGACTCACAGAGCGTGGTGGAGAGTATGCGTGTGTCGAGGCGCCGCCCGGGTGTGGGGTGTTGCCCGCTCTGGAGATGACGTCCTCGAGTGAGCCCCTCTTTGACACACGGGCAGCCCTCACTTCTGGTGGCTTCTCCCGCCTTTGACTAATGGCCGACCTGACATCTTTCAGCGAGTGACCTTGTTGCAGCTGGTAATTCAAATATCTTTCAGTGTCAGAAATAATAAGCGCCACCGTGAGATGAACAAGCAGAGCTTAAGTTGAGCGCAGATTAATGGGGTTTTAATATTCCTAATTTAATCACTCCTTTCTGTCGCACTGTGGGCAACATGATGTAGCAGCTAATTATTTTTTTAAACCATGATGGGGATCTTTCCTAATCAATTTTATATTTCACATGAATGAAGGGAGGGCCGTGATGAATGACGGAATAAATCTCACCAAACGGGCACAAGCACCCGACCGGTTACAAACACGATGGGATGGTTTTTTCTTCTCCTGCAGTAAATTCTTCGGGGATGAGATGGGGCACAATTCTAAGCCTCATTCTGAAAAGGATAGATAAGTTGAAGTTTTAAAAAATGTGTCAGTTGAAAAGTCATAAGCACATGAGTTTTCATACGGTAAAACAGTGTGTGCTAATAAGCACATGTGGCGTTTCCTACTTGCTACAATATAGACTAGTAAGCCGAGTAGCCTTCATACCCCCTACAGCGTATATGGGCAAGTACGGGGTATTGCGTGTCTGTTACAATGTATCCTAGCAAGTGTAGTGGGCTTCACACCTCCTACAGTGTATACCTGCAAGTACCTACTATTTCATGTTTGTTACAATGTATACTCGCAAGTGTAAGGACATTTGATAGTTGTTACATTGTATACTCGTAAGCCTAGTGGCATTTCACAGCTGCTGCCATTTACAGGGAGCATCCCAGAGTGGTGAACGACACTGCCATTCATGTCAGAAAAACAGGTGTATTTAAATACCAGCATCGCCTTATACCATGTGGCCTTGGGCCTCAGCTTTCTCATCTTTCAAATGGGTGCAATGATGCCCCTTGGGACACTGTGAGGACTCAGGGTGTGGGTGCACACAGCACTCTGCCTGACATGTATGCGCCTCCAAATCTAACTTTAATTCTCATGACACTGGACATTGTTTTAGGCTGCAGTCCCCAGAAGCAGCCCCGAGAGGGGTGTCCCCACAAAGAGGTGTGTTAGAAGGTGTTCCCGAAAGCAGAGCAGTGTAGTGAGGACTGAGAGGGACCAGGCAAGGGGGAGGCCACACAAGGGGACAGTATCAGGCCAAGCCCATGGGAGTGACCAGGTCAAGCATGGTGAGTTTTAGAGTTGATCGCACCCTGGAATGGTCCCATTTAGGGGCCCGGGAGCTGAGAGTGTGGAACTCACCCTGTCAGTCATGGGTTAAAGACATAAATTCCCTTCCAGTCCTCCTGCCAAGTGGACTCCAGCATCTGAGGACACCCTCCCAGCAAGAGATCCGGCATTGTCTGTGCAGTGTGCACAAAATTGGTGAAGGGACTCCCTGTGACATGGGTGGAGGTGGACAAGAACTGCCCAGGAAGTGGGTTGGGCACCCCAGGTCACACATGCAGGTGTGGACAGGCACAGACCACTGACCAGGTCAGGAGATGGGTGGGTAAGGTGTGAGCTTGCATCTTAGGAGCTGTGGGTCCCCAAAGGCCTGGGGTGAGCTCTGAGCACCCTGCTGCTTTCCACAGGGAGCCCCCGGGGCAGACTACAGGACCCCCTAGGCCAAAGGGGCCCCCATTTAAAGTTTCTCATAACAGAGTTAAACATCTTTGCCAGTGTTTTCATTCATCCATTCATCCATCCATTTATTCATTCATTCAATCTTTTGAGAGGGACTCAGGACAGACAGGACCAGCCACATCTTTGGCTGAGTGTGGGGGCTGTTACCAGATGGGGAAGGTTTGTGCAGAGCAGGTCGGGGTGCAGGTGTGGGCAGGCAGGAAGATAGGGGTTGGGTTCGTCAAATCTAAATGTCTATTGAGGACCCACCACTGGACATACCACGTGGCAGCCACTAGTGATCTTTTCTTTTTAATTGTACAATACACATAATATAAAATTCACCATTTTAACCATTTTCAAAAGTACATTCCCACGGCATTGAGTACACTCACAATGTTGTGCAACCATCATCGCTCTTTAGTTCCAGAACTTTTTCATCACCCCCGGTGGAAGCTCTCTGCCCACCGCAGTCCCCCCCGCCTCTCCTCCCCCAACAACCTCCGATCTACTTTCCGTCCCTATAGGTTTTCCTGTTCCGAATGTTTTGTATAAATAGAATCGTACAACATGTGGTCTTTTGCGACTGGCTTCTTTCACCGTGGGCCCCGGGTTCCTTCATGTGGTAGCATGCGCCAGTACTTTGTTTCTTTTTCTCTCTGCATTTGAATTTATTTTCTTAAATTGACAAATAAAAATTGTATATATTTATGGTGTACAGCATGATGTTTTGAAATATGTATACATTGTGGAATGGTGAAATCAAACTAATTAACACATGCATTACCTCATATGCTATATATATATATATATTTTTGTGGTGAGAACACTTAAAATCTACTCTCTTGGTGATTTTGTTTCTTTTTAAGGCAGCATAGTATTCCATTGTATAGATGGACCACACTGTGTTTACTCACTCATCCATAGAGGGCTATTTGGGCTGTTATGAATAATGATGCTATGAACACCTGTGTGCAGGTATCTGTCAGAGTCCCTGTTCTCAGTTTCTTGGGGGCATAACTGGGTCATGCTAGTGACCTGGACTCTGGCAGCTTCTGTGGGACGCTGGGGTGTGAGCCTGAGCAGGATGCTGGGAGGGAAGGGGAGGGAGGAACAGAGAAGGTGAGTGCTCACAGCTCTTTTGGGAAGGTTTGTGTGAAGGAAAGGGTGAAATGAGGCAACGGCTGGAGGAGAAGACAGGGAGGAAGAGTTTGGTTTGGTTTTTACGACTTGAGAAGTGACGTGAGCTCACGCGCCTATGCCATGGTCCCACAGAGAGGGATGGCCGGCGGTGAGGGTGCAGCGGGGAGAGTTGCAGGCCACTGTCTCAGCAGAGGAGGGGCTGGGCATGGAGGGGGGGCTGGCCCAGCTGGAGCGGGAGGGAGGGGAGATCCGCAGGGAAGTGGACGCCAGGGGGGAGCTCCCTTGGGCGCCTCTGCTTGCTTCTAACTGGTTCCCTTCCAGGGTTCAGAGAACGCCCCTGACCTTGGATGACCTGCTAGAGACTACAAGACGGTTAAGGACTATGGGCCAGTTGGAGACTGAGATTGAGACTGGGGTGGGTGGAAGAGAGAGAGAGAGAGACAGATGTCAATCCTCATGGGTTTAATTCTGCAAAATATGCGGCCGCAGCCTTGGCATCAGACCTGCCTTGGGACCCGGGGTCCTGTTCTCTGTTGTGAGCTTGTCTTCCTCAATAGGAGAGAAAGAAGTTGGAAGGAAGTGAGGAGGGAGGAAGGGCCATGCTGTTAAGATTAAAAATAAACAATAGGTTCAGGATGATATGGAACATGGTCAAAAGAGAAAAACAGCGCAGGCGGGCTGCCGTCGCTGGGCGCTGTCAGAGCACGGGGGCCGCAGCCCTCTGCAGGTAAAAGGATGGACATGCACACAGTGCTTAATAATTTTTTAAAAATATAATGCTTCCATATGCATTGAGCTTTCTGAACTTAGTATTATTTCAACTTCTCTTCCCAAGCTTCCCGATGGGAACTGAGGCTCAGTGACGTGGTTTGCCTAAGGACGCATGCCACAGAGTGGCCGAGCCTGACTTAAGCGCGACCCGGGAGCGGGTATAGCCCCCAATTCTTCTCATTTCCTCCTGCACCTGGAGCCGATCGCTTTCCCATTTGACCCTAGCAGTTGTGCATAAACATCCCCTGTGTTTGGTTCCCTTTGTTTGGGGAGGTCATTTAAAGGCCTCCACATGATTCTATTAAAACTCTTGTCTCCCGAGTGAGTATTTGAGGCCAAGTTATAAACTGTCGCAAGGGGAGCAGGAACATTGGCCTTGAAACCTCTTCCTTTGCCTCAAGGAACACCAGAAGGGAGGAAGCGCTAGCAGAGAGGGAGCACTCTTTCATGTCCTTGCCCGCATGAAAGCAGGGGCCTGGGGGCCTGGGGGCCAGCCCCACCCTCCCGCTGCCTGAGGGAGGTTCCGGGTCTTGGGGGTGCGCATCGCGATGGCTCTGTCCTTTCTTTCCATGGGCTTGCGGGCCACAAACTCAGAAGGGATTAGTCTCTGGGCATCTTTCTCCCTTGGTTTTGAAGACATTTCAGTTTCAAGGAAATTGAATCCATGTGTGTTTGGATTAATTGCTTAACTCCTAAAAACATTGTTTTGTAAGAGCAATTTGAGGGCCAAAGAGCTTTTTAAGTTGCTTTCCACCCTTTCTGCATGGCCCCAGTTGAGGGACCCGGAGGTCTCCCGCGCCAGCCCGAGCTCACAGCTGGATGGCGCTAGAGAGAAATTAGCCGTCCACGCCGTCTTCGATTCACCCCCAAAGAAGATGGGCTTGCTACCCTCACCCTGAAATCCAGGAAGCCCTTTGGTCCTGCTGGATTTCTGGGCTTTGGAGAATGCAGACACCTTCTGTGGTCTTGCGTTTCATTTGAGATTTCCCTTGCCTGGGTCTCCTTTCCAGAATGAGCGTCTTCTCTGGGGGTTTAAGTGGCAGGGGATACTTCAGGCCCCCAAAGGGTGAACTTCTTAGTGAGCAGGGCTCTTGAGGTCTAGGAGGTGCTGCTGAGGGAGGAGTCGTGCCTTCTGTTCTAGAATTTGCTCTGACGTTTGGGTATCATGACTGATCCATCCTCTATCGCAGGCTGAAGGGGAAGAACTCATCTTCTTTAGTGGCCAAATCCACCAGGAGGCTGGGGGATAGCTGATGCCCAGCCTAGGAGCCCTCCTCTCTCTTACATCCCTGGGCCTCAGTTTCCCCATCTGTCAAATGGGAGCAACCCCTGACCCCAGGTTGGTTCCGAGAGCTAGTTTCCTGGTGCTCCCAGGCCTCAGGTGAGCAGGTGTCTGCGTCATTCATGATGCTCATTAAATTTCCCTCAATTGATAAACTGCTCAGCAGGGGTGTAGATGGGTGTGGGCTGTGGAGGTGAGGTGGGTGTCCCCTGGGGTCCTGCATTCGAACCCTAAGGACCCGAAGGAACCCACCTATGCCCGGGCACACGGTAGTAGGCTTCCATGTCCATCAACATCTTGATTTCCCCTCAGCAACTTGACGCCAGGACCTGGCTTCTGGCAGTGTAGAAAGGACATCCTCGAGGGGTTCAAATATGTGACTTCACTGACCAGCGGGTATAAAGCAGGATGTCTCTGCCCCAAATCCTGTGCCCCTTCTTGTTAATGGCACAATCAGAAGTTCATCTGCGATGATACCTGCAGGGCAGTTCTGTCCTGACGCCTCAGAGTTAGCGCAGGTGTCACAGGTGAAAGGCTCTGTCCCCCCCCCCCCGCCCCGGGGCTGCCCTCACTTCAGACGGTGGCCCCAGTGCAGGGGTCTCGGGGCCATGTGCACTTCTGACCAACTGGCTACAAATTCCGGCATTTCCATGACCCCCTCGGGTTCCCTAATTCACTGGAATGACCCTCAGAACTCAGGAAAGTTCTTACGATGGCAATTTTATTACTGAGAATGCAAATCAGAGGCAGCCACAGGGCGAGGTCTGGGAAGGTCCCAAATGCAAAGCGTCTGTGTGCTCAGGACGTGACTAGAGGTGTGATTGCCAACCAGGGGCTCACACAAGCTTCAAGTGTCCAGAGTTTGAGTGGGCTGTCGTGGTGTAGGCACGGCTGACGGCACAGTCTCCCTCTCCCCTCCTGGAGGTGGGAGCCGGGCCTCAGCCCTCGGGTCACGTGGTTGGTCTCTCTGGCAAGCTCTGCCCCTGTGTGAGTCACCTCCTTAGCAAGGATGATGTGGCCCAGTCGTGCCAAGGGTTTAGGGCTGACCCCCCAGGAGTGAAGGCCAGCCAAGCTCTCCATTCTACAACGGCGGTCAGGCGATGTGCTCTTCCCACCCCTGGCCTTCGGATGCTCCAACTCAGTGACTCTTGCAAAGGGGTCCCCGGACCCAGCTGACTGAAGCCACATCCTCAGTGCCCTGCAGGGACAGCAGTGGAAACCTTCCAAAGAGGCCACTTCAATGGCCAAAGTAAGTGCTTTGTTCCGGAGGAAGTTTGAGCCCAGGTTCACGTGGCCATAGTGAATTCTTCAACACGTTTTTATTTTTAATCATAAGATTCCCCTGAGGCCTTTCTGTCAAAGTTGCGTGATGCTCTGTTTCAAGAGTAAAAGGAGCTAGAACAGACAGGTTGACCCTCATCCCGTGTCCGTGGAATACTGAGTCCTGCTGGAGCTGGCCCTCGCCCCAGGGTGGGATTCCCAGCTCAGCTCAGCACTCGCTGCGCAAAGGGGACAAGCTGGGGCTCGGGGAGCGGGCACGAGTCCCCACGGTGGGACACCTGCAGCAGCCTCATGTGGAGGGTGAGGACCTGCGGCGGCCTCGTGCGGAGGGTGAGGCTGGGGCAGCCTCGTGCAGAGGGTGAGGCTGGGGCGCAGACACTGAACGAGGATTTTAGTTTGGTCGGAATATATGTTTTCCATGTTAATCGAAACCAGTTCCAGTGACGTGCTTTGCCCGGTGGGCTGTGCCTCTGGGCTCCGTGTCCTTATTAAACCCCAGACATCCTGCCCCAGCCACTGCCTGCACGGCGGGCCACTCACCTGTGTCCACAGGCCCCAGAGCCAGGGAACTTCACCACCCTCCGAGGGCGCTGCCGGGTGTGAAGTCGGCGGATGCACTCGAGGGCAAAGGTGGGCTCACTGTCGTCTAAATAGACACGCACAGGATTTGTGAGTCTCTCTGAACTTTGCCTCCAGAATCGGGGTGGGACTCCCCGCTCCAGACAAGCGGATGTGGCACTATAGCCACCCCCACGCTCACCCCGCTCTGTCTCCTAGTCTGAAACCTCAGAGTGGCTCTGCCCCGCCCCAACCCCGGGACTTTTCCGAAGAGGACTTTCTATTTCTTCCGTGTGCCAGGAATTTTAAAATGGCATTTAGCCCAAAGTGAGAAAGTTCTGGCCTCATCTTTGTAAAATTATTTTTTAAAGGGAGGGAGCAGTATTTAATTATGCACAGAGGGATTATCCACGCATATATCTGGCCCTTGTCACTAGGCATATTCCAGGGTAATTGCTCTTTCCTGGTGGTGGGGGTGACCACAGGGGACTCCAGCTAATTTGAATATCAAGTCTGATAAGAATATAATTAGGAAGGGACAGGCAGAAAATCTGGGAATGCATTTCTGAAGTCAGATAAGCCACAGTGTGCCCGGTTTCTACTGTGCATTCAACTCTCTTTCGGGTCCTTGCATAGGGAACACACGCAGGAGAGAAACAGAGTCACAGACTCTGCAGTGGAAACTTGTGTGTCATCGGTTCAAGCTCTACGTACGTGAGGCTGACACCCGCTCGCTCGCTCTCTCTCTCTCTCTCTCACACACACACACACACATGCATGCACACACACACGACATGCATGCACACACACGCACATGCACATACATGCACATACACACACACGCACCTGCTCCTGAGATGGTCCCTGCCCAGGCCTGGCCAGTTGATGAGCTCTGTCCTCGTGGTTGTGGTGATTTATTCCAAAGTAGGTGACTCTGTCTCTTGTGAGTCAGTCCAGGGACCTCGGCTGGACGAGAGGAGGAGAGGAAGGGCTTCTTCTCTTCTCCTGGGCTGGCGGGGCCTTCTCTGCCGCTGCCTAGGTGGAGTCCATCTGGAAATGAGGCGTACAGGACAGCAGAGCTGAGAGACAGAGAGACGTTCCCGAGGATAGAGTTTGCACATCTGCGTCTAGCCATGTGGAACATTCTGGACTTTTTAGTTATCTGAGCCCAAACCCTCCTCTTTCACTTTTTTAACTTCAGCCAGTTACACGGGTCTTCAGTCCCTCTGACATCACATCAGGTGGCTCCCTGGGGTCGGCCCCGGTGCGGGTCCCCTGCCTGGTGTCAGCGGCTCCCCCTGCCGCAGCCTCCCTACGAGTCCCCACCCTCCCCAGGGAACAGCACTCAGCATGTTGGCCCTTTGGGGTAAAACCTCTTTTCCATCTGAGCTTTAAAATAACCTTGCCCCAAACTCTCTCCCGCACGTGGTGGGACCCGCATCCCTCCCCAACTTCCCGTGGCCTCGGGCATAGGGGAAGGGGAGTAGCTTCCCTGTCCCCCTTGGTCCTGCTTTTGCTGAATGTGCCTATTGCGGCGTCCCCAACAATATCACCTTACGGTCCCCATGACCCAGGACCAGGGGCCTGTCTCCCCGAAATGATCACACACGCGGCCATGTGCGAGCAGCCATGCGGAACGTTTGGGCTTGTGAGGAGGGAGGCTCGCCCCGCAAAACCTCCAAATAAACAGCCCCAGTTGAACACGACAGAGCCCAGTCCTGAGCCGCCTTTGGCCTCATGAATGCAATATATCTCTCCACTTATTTAGTTTTCTTTGATTTCTTTTTTTCCATCAGCGTTGTGTAATTTTAAGCATACAAATCCTATTCCTGTTTTGTTAGATTCATACCTAAATATTTTTTCTTTCTTTCTTTTTTTAGTCATTGTAAATGGTATTGTAGTTTTATTTTTAGTGTCTCTATATTACTAGTATATATAACTATGGTAAATTTTTGTATGGTTATCTTATATCTTGCAACTTTGTTAAACTCACTTATTAGTTCCAGGAGTTTTGTTTTACTTTTAAATTTCTTGGAATTTCCTATATAGACAAACATGTCCTCTATTAACAGGCACAGTTTTACTTCTTGCTTTCAAATCCATATGCCTTTTATTTCCTTTTCTTCTCTTATTCCACTGGCTGGAACTTCCAGTATTATGTTGACTGAGAGCTATAAGAGTGGACATTCCTGCCTTATTCCCAATCTTAGCAGGAAAGATTTCAGTCTTTCACTGTTAAGTATGATGTTAGCTGTTGATTTTTTTATAGATGATCTTTACTAAGTTGGTATCAATAGGTATCAATATTCCTATTTTTTCTGAGAGTTTTTTTTCATCATCATGGATGTTGAGCTCAATCAAATGCTTTTACTACATCGATCATTATGAGCCTGTGATTTTTTCTTCTTTAGCCTGTTAATATGATAGAGGGCATTTATTTTGGGATATTGAATCAAACTTGCATCTTTATAATAAATTCTCACTTGGCCATGTTGCATAATTCTTTCAATATATTGCTGAATTCTATTTGCTAATACTTTGTTAAGGATTTTTACATTTATATTCATGATGGATATTGGTCTATAGTTTTCTTTTTCTTCTTCTTTTTTTTTTTAGTATGGTCTTTGTGTGGTTTTGGTATCAGGTTAATACTAGCTTCATAAAATGAACTGGGAAGTGTTACTTCCTCTTCTGTTATCAGGAATAGACTGTGTAGGATTGGTGTTAAATCTTCTTTAAGTGCTTGCTAAGATTCTCCAGTGATACCATCTATGCCTGGAAATTACTGAGAATTTCAAAATTATAAATTAATTTCTTGAATAGTTATGGGGTTGTTTAAATGATCTATTTTATACCGAGTGAGTTGCAGTGGTTTGTGTGTTTGTTTTATGAGGAAGTGGTCCATATCATCTAGGTTGTCAAATTTATGTGGGCAGAGTTATTCCTAATGGTCCTTATTATCTGTTTATTTAACAATATTTATTATGCACTGAAATTTCTCTCTTTCTTGGCCAGGCACAGTGGTTCACACCTATAATCCTAGTAATAGCATTTTGGGAGGCCAAGGTAGGAGGATCACTTGAGGCCAGGAGTTCCAGACGAGCTGGAGCAAGAGTGAGACCCCATTTCTACAAAAAATAGAAAAATTAGCAGGACATGGTGGCCTGTGCCTGTAGTCCCAGCTACTTGGGAGGCTGAGAGAGGAGGATTGCTCGAGCTCAGGAATTTGAGGTTGTAGTGAGCTATGATGATGCCACCACACTCTAGCTTGGGTGACAAAGCAAGACCTTGTCTCAAACAAAATTTTTTTTTCTCTTTCTTTTCTTATTTTGGTAAGACATATGTAACACAAGACTTACCCTATTAACCCTTTTCATGTGTACAAGTCTATGGCATTAAGTACATTCACATTGTTGCTCAATCATCACCACCATCCATCTCTAGAACTTTTTCATCTTCCCCAAATGAAACTCTGCACCTTCTAAGCAGTAACCTCTGTCCCCCCTCCCCAACCCCTCATAAACACCTCTCTTCTTTCTGTCTCTATGAATTCAACACCCAATGTATCTCATTTAAGTGGAAACATACAATATTTGTCTTTTTGTGGCTGGTTCATTTAACTTAGCATAATGTCTTCAAGGTTCATACATGTTGTAGCATATGTCAGAATTTCCTTCCTTTTGAATACTGAGTAATATTCCATCGTATGGATACACTACACTTGGCTTATGTATTTATCTGTTGGTGGACACTTGAGTTGCATCTACCTGTTGATTATCATTAATAATGCTGCAATAAACATGGGTGTGCAGACATCTGTTTGAGTCCCTGCTTTCAATTCTTTTATGTATATACCTAGAAATGGGATTGCTGGATTATAGGGTAATTTCACATTTAATTTTTTGAGCAACTGTAATACCATCTTCCACAGTGGTTTACCATTTTACTTTCCCACCAGCACGCACAAAAATTTCAATTTCTCTACCTCTATGCCCACACTTACTATTCACTATTTTTCCTAATGGGCGTGAAGTAGTAAGTCACTGTGGTTTTGATTTTCATTTCCCTAATGATTAGTGATAGATATTGGTTACCTTTCCATGGGTTTATTGGCCATTTGTATATCTTCTTTGGTGAAATATCACTTATGATGTTTTTGATATCTGCAGAGTCTGTAATGAAACCTCCTTTCATATTTGATATGGATACTTCGTGTCTTATTTTTATCAGGCTTGCTAGAGATTTGTCAATTTTTTTGATCTTTCAAAGAAACAGCTCTTTGGTCTCAAAAATGTTGCTTTGTTCTGTTTTTAATTTCTTTGATTTCTGTTCCTATCTTTATTATTTCCTTCCTTTCGCTTGCTTTGATTTTTCTTTCTTCAAATACAGCAGCCACTTCTTCCTGTACCAAGGATACAAGGGAGCAGGACATTGGACTTCCCAACTGCACCTTCCCCAGGAGCAGCTCTGTTTCGGCCTTGCTAGAATCCCCAAGAAAACTAGAGCCTGGGGGTTAGTTTCAGTACTGATTTCTTATTGCTTAGAAATATTTTGTACTTATGCAAAGAGCTCTTTTAGAATTACTCAGGTACAGTGGGTTTTTCAAGCCATACATTACTTTTATGCCTACACACAAAAAGAAAATACAAAACAAAACTAATGGTTCAGAGGTTCCTGACAACACCTCACATGCAGAGTGGTGAATGTCCGCCTTGTTCACACAATTTTGTCCTCAGGGTCATAGACAGCATTTGTCTGGCAGCATTTCGTAGACAGATTCTCCACGACCACTTCCGGGATTTTCTTCCAAGCCACCGACGCCTGGATGGCAGCATATCCTGGCACTTGTGGCGTGGACATATGCTCGGGCAGGCAGCCCTTCCCTGGGTCTCCCATCTGACCCACGGTACAATGTCACCGATTGTGAGACACACCCCAAGCTCAGCATCGTTAAAATGTGGGAAGAGAGTGAATCTTAG
Source organism: Cheirogaleus medius (assembly GCA_008086735.1). NCBI lineage: Eukaryota > Metazoa > Chordata > Mammalia > Primates > Cheirogaleidae > Cheirogaleus > Cheirogaleus medius. The sequence goes on along the minus strand of VBSM01003215.1, from coordinate 395,463 downwards.
AGTTAATAAAATATGATATAAATAATCCTTCCCCTTCAATTGTTTTGAATCATTTTTACCATGTATTCAGTTTCCACGTGCACACGGGCCTCTCTAAGCTCTGCTGTCCTCTGTGGGCGCGTCAGTACCCAGCACCCGCCCGATCTGTTACCATGGCTACGGGACAGGCCTTCATGTCCAGGGGGACATCCTCCTCTCTATTCCTGTTGTAGGGTTATTGGCCTAGCTTCATTTTTATTTTTCTGTATACATTTTAGAATAAGTTTATCAACTTCCTTTAAAAAAAAAATCCAAGCAGAATTTTGAGTAGGATCGCATCAAACTTATAATTAATTCATAATATAATTAATAATAGCAATGAATCATATTATAAATTAATATAAATAAAGCTATAACTAATTTACCATATAATTAATAGCAATGACTCATATTATAAATTAATATAAATAAATTTATTACTAATTTATATAATTAGCAGTAATGAATTATATTATAAATTAACATAAATAAATTATTATATATTATACATTAATATAATTTAATTATTACATTAGTCAATTCATATTAGTTTATTATAGATTAATGTAAATAAATTATTATGTTATACATAAGATATTATATTAGTATGATTAATACACACATTTATATTATAATTTGTCAAACACTGACATCTTTATAATAAGTCATCCTGCGCAAAGAATGGAATGTTTCCTTTTAATTCAGATCTTGTGATTTTTTTTTGAAGTCGTGTTTATTGAAGTATAATTTACACACAGGAAAATACACTCTTTCTAGGTACACATTTCTATGAGTTTTGATGAATACGTAGAGTTGTGTGGCCCAACCATGATCACGGTACGAATGTATCTGGGATCCTCCCTTACCTGGGGGAGCCGCTGCCCAGGTGTTGGCTGCAGCCTGGCCCCAGCAAGGAGGTGGGGAGGAGTCGGCGAAATCCCAGGAGAAGGTTTGTTGGTGGGGGCAGGGGGGGTGAAATTTGCGCAGGGCCCCAAATGGGCTTTTTAGGCAGAATCCCTCTGCTGGGGGCCAGGGGGTGGGGGCGAGAAAGGCCTCAGCTCTGCCCGAGTCACCACTGGATAGATTTCAAGCTGCTCTGGAGGAATGAGTCAGCTCTTTGCGGTTTCCTGTCTCAGCAACTTTGCATTTGTATCCCTCCCCCCAGTTTCCAGTCCAAAGTCGGGCGTTGGTGGTGGTGGCGGTGGGGTGTGCGTGTCTGTTTTCATTCTAACCTCTCTATGTTGAGTTAAGAGGGGAAAAGATTTGTCTTATTATAGTCACAGTCTTTTATTTCCTATCTTTTTGCTAGATTGCAGCAATGCATATCCTTGGCGGTTATATATCGCGTTTCCAAACATCTGGTGTGGCTCGTTACAAAACGTACTGTTACTTTATGTGGCTCCAAAAAGGGAAAAGATGCTGCTAAGTAGAATACCCTGTCATGCATTGCAAGACGCAAGCGTTTCAGAAATGCTAAAATGTGCATCTCAGCATCGATGAACTGTGGTGTCTTTGCTCCGATGTTTGAGAAAGTCCGTGGCCGAGTCTTCGACGTGCAGGTGCTGGGCTGGGACATGAACAGGGTTCTAGGGAAGGGCACAGACTGGAATCATGGACGGATTACTCCACACTGTCCCCCAGAAGGGCAGTGCCAACTCTACTCCATGCGAGAGACTATGAAGGGGCGAGTGCCTTCCTCAGCTGCTTGTTCAGTGAAACATGTGTTTCCCACACACGGCCTGGCCTAAAACAACAGAAATTCATTCACTCACAGTTTTGGAGCCTGGAAGTCTGAAATCACAGCGTCACACTCCCTCTGAAGGCTCTTGGGGACAATCCTACTTTGTCACTTCCAGCTTCGGGGCCCCAGGCACCTGTTGGCCTGTGGCCACATCACTCCAGCCTCTGCCTCTCTCTCCCACTGTCTTCTCCTGTCTCCGAATCGCAAATCTTCTGCCTCTCCCATACGGACACTTGTCACTGGATTTCCAGTTCACCTGGATAATCCAGGATAATCTGGTCTCAGCGTCCTTACTGTAATTACCCTTGCAAATGAGTCTACATTCACGAGTTCCAGGGGTACATATTTTGGGGGTTCTCCACTCAGCCCACTACAGGGGTGACTTGCCTTGGGCGCCTGCCCACTCCTCAGCTCCCCAGCGTCCAGTCGGGGGCTGGCCACTGTGGCCCAGGAGCCGAGCAGATGCCTGGGGTGGGCCTGTCTCTGAAGAGGCCCCACATCTCCCCAGCATGAGAGGCAAAAGTGAGGCCTGGGTGAGAGACAGGGGACAGTTCTGCAGGCAGCAGGGAGGGGCTGCACATAGGGGACAGAGGTGGGGGCTCAGCAGAGGCCTAGGCAGCCCCCAGCCAGACTGCAGACATCCAGGGCCTGACCCAGGAGGCCCGTGTGCTGGGCCAGGGGCAGGCTGGACCTGGGAGGCCAGGAAGACTCCTCTGGAATCAAGATATTTTTAGCTAAGATGTAAGCCCCTTTGGCGCCAGGAAGGACTCCCTCTCCTCGCCACCTGCAATGGCTCCTGACCTCCTAAAACCCCTCATCTCCTCTGGGGTCGCGTTCGCCCCACTCCTGATAGCTGCCTGCAGGCTGGGCTGTCACCCACCATCCCAGATGGTTGTCAAGTCTCTATTTTGCTGTGGAGATGGATGAAAACAGTCCTTGCCTACAAAAAATCCTTGTCCTGGGGCAGAGAAATGAATGTAAATGAGGATCAAAGACAGCTTAGTAAGTGCCGTAGCGACACGGGCCACGAGGTGCGTGCGGGAGCCTCGGCCGGTCCGTGCACCCCGTGCGCTGCACCCCGTGTGATGAGGAAGCCGCGACTCGGAGGGGACGAGTGCCTGCCCAGCTGCATGGCCGGGAAGGGCAGGGCCGGGACTCCGAACAGCTCCCTCCGCCTCCAGTCCTGCTCTTCCTGGAAGGGCCCAACGGGAAGAGAGGTTTGGCGGGCGATACCTGTGCGAGGCGGGAGGGGAGGGTGCAGGTTGGGGCTGGGGGAACCCCACTGGGTGCCCTCTGACAGTCTGGGACTCCCCAGAGCAAAGACTGCCCAAGAAAGTTTGCCCGAGTGGCCCCGCTCCAAGCCTGCCTCTGTGACAGGCACCTGCCTGGAAGGGTGGGGCTTGGGGCAGGGGCCCGACACAAGTTTCCTGGGGCTGCTGTTAGGAATTACCACAACTGGGTGGAATAAAACCATGCACATCTAGTGTCTCCAAGTTCTGGAGCCCAGAGGTCCGGAACAGAGTGTCCACAGGCTGTGGTCCCTGCAAAGGCCCCGGGGAGGGTCCTCCTCCCCTCCAGCCTCTGCCCCGTCCTCACAGCCTCCTCCCGGTGTCTCCTTAGGACACCAGCTTCTGGATTTAGGGCTCAGTCTCCTCCAGTGTGACCCCATCTTCACTAACTGCATCTGCAAAGACCCTATTTCCAAATAAGGCCACCTTCTGAGGTTTTGGGTGAGCATGAATTTGGGGGAGATGCTGTTCAACCTGGTACTGTTCCCACCCAGAACTGGAGGGGCTTCTCAGAAGCGTGGTTTAAACTGAGACCTGCAGGGGCCGGAAGAGGAGAGTGTTCTAGGCGGAGGGGCCAGCCCGTGCAAAGGCCCAGGGGCTGGAAAGCAGGAAACTGGTTTAAGTATGGTTAGAACATTCTAGAAATGGGGAGGGGTAGGGCTACACGGCAGGCAGACTGCCAAAGTCAGCAGGGCCGGACCAGAAAGGGGCCTGTAAGTTCTGGAATCTGGCCTTTCCCCTGAGCCATGGAAGGGCCTCGCCAGGAGTCGGAGGCAAGTAGCGTCTGTCCTGCCCGCCGCTGAGGATGCCGTGTCCCCCGCCCCTGCCCCATGCCCGGCCCAGCTGAGGCAAGTCCCAGAAACCCGGCTGTCATCAGAGCGCCAGCCAGAACCTGCCAGGGGAGCAGAGGATGGGGAGCGGCGCAGGGCTGTTGCCGGGAAACATCTGACACCAGCTGCCCGGCCAGCCCCGGCAGGGGAGGGAGCTCTCAGGTAAGGAAGGGACACCTGCGAGGGAGGCCGAAGCCACTAAAGTGTGTTCCTCCTTCTCTCCGGGTAGGAAAGCAGGCGGAGCCGGTCCGAGATGTCAGGGCAGAGACTGTTTCCCTCGTCGTGGGATAGGGCGGCCCCACCCTGCCTCTCTGCGCCCTTCTTGCATCCTGGGGACTGGGGCTGTTTCCAGAGCCTGAATCCCTTTCCTTCTGGGTGGCTCAAACCTTCTTCCAACCTGAGTTTCTTCCTGGTGCTTGATTCCAACCTCGAGAGTGTTCGTGTCCTGCCTGGGTTAGGACCAGACCCAGGCCCTGCCCCCGACTGGTCCGGCAGACCCTCCTCTGGGCCCCCCCTCCCAGGAGACATTCCTGGGGAACCGTTGTCAGCACCCACCCCCACAGCACCAAACTGCAGACCCCGGAGCCCTGGCAGCTACCTCCCCGCTCGGAGAAGCAGGTTGCCATGGCGACGCGCCAGCCTGAGCACCTCCATCAATATTCCAGAGTCTGCCTGAGACTCTGCACGCCTGGCCCCCACACTGCCTTGGGGTGGGACGGAAACCGCGGGGTTCCCACACAGAGGTGATTAAGCAGGAGGAGAGGAGCTAGGTGAGGAAGAGCTCACAGACAATCGCAGCAAATGGCTGTGTCTTTTGCAAGTCAAATCCTGAGACTGCAGTGAGAATTATATGCTTGGTGGGGACGGCAGAGGATGTTCCTGATGCCAGCTTGGTGCTTGCCTGGCTTTTGCTGGGGGGTGGGGATGGAGGTTCTGGATCCATCTGTGCTACAGCCTTGCTGACCCACAGGGGCGCCCCAGGCTGAGCTGAGGGCAGGCAGCGGTCTGCAGGCAGCAGACCCCAAGGAGTAGAGAGCAGCGGGGCAGGATGGCCGTCCCGCCGTGGCCTGTTCTGCCATTCGTGGAGAAACGTGCTCCAGCCTGAGCCCGCACCCAGGGCCAGAGGAGAACTTGGTAGCTTTGCAGAGTCGGGTTTGCAAAGGGACAGGGAAGGCCACAGGGGATGGGGTTTTCCCTGTGGCTGCCCACTCTTCCGAGGCATGACCTGATCTACAGGGAAGACTGTCCCTGAGCAGGGGCCACCTGCTAAGGGGGGTGGTGAGATGTGAAGGTTGAGGTGCCACGAGGGGGGAGGCAGAGCCCGACAACCAACCCCAGCCTGCTTCCGCACAGAGCAGCTCTGAGCCTCTTGCCGGCATGACCCGAGTGTAAGTCAGGGCCTCCCAGGCTGTTGAGCGAAGGCACCGAGGACAGAGATGTGGCTGGGGAGTCACCCCCAGAGGGGTGAAACCCATCTCGGGGACCCGGATGAGAAAACTCCTTGATACCTGAGACAGTCCCAGGTGTTCTATGCAGACAGAGCTGGTTGTAATGTGCAGAGTCATCCATGATGCAACTGACTGTGACCATCCCACGTCCGTGTAAGGCTGGGTTTCCACAAGACCCGAGCCGGTCCATGTTTGTCCGCACTGACGCTGTTACGGGTGTCCAGTCCCCCAGGTCCACGTGATGGGGATAGCATCTCCCTCCTGGACACTCTGCGGTCGGTGGTCTCCCTCACAGCCGACCAGGTGGCAGGTGCCCTGAGCACAGGTGCTGAGTCCTTTCGGCAAGGAAGGGCCAGGCATAGCTGGGCGAGGGCAGGCCCTCTCTGCGCATCTTCCCATGACATTGCCACAGAGAGAGGACAGGCAAGTGCCTTGGGTGTTGTGTTGGCTTCCTGGGGCTGCCCTAACTAATGCCACAGGCTGGTGGCTTAAAGCGACAGAACTGTGTTCTCTCACGGTCCCCAAGGCCACGAGTCTGAAGTCAAGGTGTTGGCAGGGCCATGTCCCCTCCAGAGGCTCCAGGGGAGATTCTGTTCTTGGCTCTTCCAGCTTCTGGGGCTGCTGCAGCCCTGGGCTCGTGGCCGCCTCGCTCCAATCTCTGCCTCTCTCTCCACGGCTGTCCACGTGTCACTCCTCCTCCCCTGTTCTTACACGGACACTCGCCGCTGGCTTTAGGTCCCATCCAGATAGTCTGGGACAGTCTCTTCTGAGACCCTTAACTTAATTACATCTGCAAAGACCCTTCTCCCAAATAGGGTCTTATTCAAAGGTTCCAGGGGTTAGGACATGAACATTTCCTTTTGGGGCCACCATTCAACCCTGCAGGCACGGAGAAGAGCGAGCTCCATGGAGGTCGCGGGCTCTGAGTCAGTGCCTCCGGGCTGCGGTCCCTGCCCGTCCGTCCCTCCCTGCTCTCCCCTGGGCACCCGGGTGTTCCCTCCGCAGGACCCCACCTGTGTTTGCTCTTTCTAGGCAGAATCCATTTTCTCACATCCTTGCCTCCGGTAAAATGACTGTCTTTTGCAGCCTCTGTAAGGAGCCTGACGAATCACTCTGTCCTCCCGTCATGAAGGGTGAACGTGTTTTGTGTATTCCAAGCTGCAGCGTGGGTCTCGGAGACAGACCCCACCGTGAGTCCCGGCTCAGAACTGCAGTAGCCGCATGTCAAGGTCAAACCCTCTGACCTCCCGATCTTCCTTTCCCACCCACGCAGTAAACGTAACAAGGACCTGTGCTCTTTTGACTAAAAAAATAGTTTCTGGAAGGCATTTCCTCCCCGTCCTGATCCTGGCAACCTCTCTCCGATCATAATAGACTCAATTATTTTAATTTAATTTGTTAGAGGTTTGATGTTTAATTTGAAAAACCTAATGAATGATTAACATTTAATACATAATAAAATTTAATATCTATTAACTTGGACTTAAATATATAAATGATTTAATTTCTTCATTCAATGCCTATTTTTTAAAAAAATAAAACAGACAGGAATTACTCCCCTGTCATGCTACCCGGAGCAAGCTCACGGCAAAGCCACAGCTCCGTCCTCTGTCGGTGGAAACGGCACAGGGTGGGAGTCCTGAGCCTCAGGCTGGGAGGGAGAGGAGAATGGATCAAGAGGCAGTGGGCGGTCACCTCCTGGCTTCCCCAGACCCAGGAGCAGCGAGTTATAGTTTTGCTACATTGTATCTCGGAGTAATAAACTCCCCGGTGGGGGCTGCTGCAAAGAGGGTGGCCCCACCAGGGCAGGGGGGCGGGAGGCTGCCTTAAGAACAAGGCCGCTTGCAGGGGAGATCAAACTGAGCGCAAATAGACGCACCACGCTTTTTATTTGAATATTAATTGGCATTGATATATGGCATGTGTCTAGTTACACCGGCAATTAGTTACCAATGAGGTTCTGAAACGCCGCGCTGCTCCCGTAATTCTGGCGCGGAGGTTCCTGAGAAGCGTGCTGGAGCCGTCCCCGAAGAGCCAAGCTAACGCCGTCCTTGCGGTGAAGGCTGGCCGCCGGTGTCTCCCGGAAAGTCAGCCTTTCCACAAGGACAACCCACAGGACTGGCTCTAACCACAGCACCCACTTAGGAGGGAGCCGCTGGGGCTGGGGGAGTCCTGTGGGCCCCTGGCCGCCCCCAACCTCTCTTCGGTTCAGGGGTTTAAGGAGGACAGGGGAAAATGTCCCCCAGTTTCTCACTCTCCCAGGACGCGTGCGGCTTTCCTCTGGTCACCCTGTCCTCGGAGGCAGAGCGAGGCAGCCTGGGCGTGGGGCCTGGCATTCCGGGCGGACCTTCTGGGCAGGGAGCATCCCACCGAGCTGGGTCAGTTGCGGCCAAGCAGGCGGCAGCTGCCCGGGGTCCCCCGTCCCCAAGCAGATCTCCTGTCCCCTCGGACACGGTGGTGGGCTCCTGTGGTCTCGAGTCATGTATACACGGTGGCCTCCCCCCAGACTGGAAACCCTGCCCCTCTGTGGGTGTCCTGCCCTGGCACGCGGCCTGGCATGCAGTAGGCGCTCAGTGTGGGCAGCAGGCGCCGGGGAGTGGCAGAGAGAGACGCTCGGAGCCCAGGAGCCTCCGATCGCTGCAGGAGGTGAGGAGGGACGGGTAGCTGGGCCCGTCGCAGAGGAGTGGGGTCAGTACCCTCAGCCCTCCCCAGCTCCCCCTTCCGGCCGCAGCCCCCACCCCAGAGCCGCTTCCCTCTGCTACCCCAGGACCCCAGTCCCGGCAGGAAGGGGCCCAGGCCCCGCGGTCAGGCAGGGCGCTAATCCTCCCACCTCCGCGCTCGCCACTAGGTTCGGGCTGAAGGATCTCGGGGAGTTTTAAATGGAGGAGAAGGAGCATTTCTGATCTCATTTTCCAGTATTTCAGCTGTGCCATAATCTATTTACCACACAATTTGTGTCACTTTGATAAGCGGCTGCTTCGAGACTGCATTTATTAAAATCAAGAGCGGGGACAGCTTTCAAGTCTCTCAAGAATTGTAATAAATGTTTGAAATTAGTCATTACGGTGTTTGCCATGGTTCATATCATACACCCCATCGCAGTGACAAACGATCACATCTCACGCACATTCTTTTTGGGTGACACGGGTGAAGGCTCTGCGGTGACACTCCTGCTCAGGGCTCAGGCAGGGGCGCCGGGGGCGGGAGCCCCTCCAAGGGGCAGTTAGGGTCCCTCCAGGGCCGCTGCTCAGCCCCGAAATGCTCTTTCAGCCAAAGCTTCGTACTTAAAAAGCATGAGCTGGCCCAAGAAGGACTTTTCTTCCCTTCCTCTTCTCTCCTCCGGTGGAAACTGTCATTTCATTCTGAGTGACAGGCCTCCCCTCCCCAACCCTGTCCAGTGGGGCCATCTGAGGACGATGCCGCTCTGCGGATGGTTTACCGCTTCCTTTGGGGGTTTTGTAGTCACAGGAAGTAGCCCTGGCCTAAACCATGTTGCGTTCTCAAGTTCAAGGTTAGCAGGGTTTGGGCCCCAGGCAGGGGCAAGGAGGGAGCTTGAGGCTGGCAGATGCCTATTCAGAGAGTGCAGGGGAACCGGGCACAGAAATGGGACTCTGAGAGCCGTGGGACCTCTGTGG
>VBSM01003215.1:349913-373784 GCA_008086735.1 Cheirogaleus medius | reverse complement strand
AAAAAAAAAAAAAAAAAATTCACCTTCTCCGGACCAAGGCTGGGTCCACAGTGAGTAGACCAGGGCATCCTCTAGCATCCACGTGACTGTGGATGTGAGTAAATCGAGTGTTATTCTCGTTATTTCAATACCACGACTCTCGCTCTTCCACCAGTTGTAAACTACGCTCCTGGGGCTTTCGGGGTGCCCACTCTTAGCTCTTAAAATTAAACGCTGTTCTTTTACAGAGCCACGGAAATTGCGCAGGAAGACCCATAAAATCGAACAAAAATGAAAACTTTAAAAGATTTTTAAAGGGCAATCTAGAAGAGATGTTGGATGGCGGTAGTAATGCAGGGGCCACTGCCGGAGACCACCCTGCAAGAGGGAATCGGGGAATCATCAAGTGGAGAATCAAAACCCAACTTCTGTGCGTGGAGATAGTCCCAGACGAGCCTGGGCGGCGATTTCAAGAGGAGCAAATAGATCAGGAAAAAGAGCGTGGGCCACCTCGATCTGGGATCCTGATCAGGCGCCGCGGCGCGTACTGGAGACGGCGGGGCCGCTGCTCTCGGTTTAGCCTGGTGGTGGGGCGGGTGGGGGACGACGAACATATTTCATGACTTTTGTGGACACCAGATTCTGGTGTCATCACTAAAAGCTGTTTGTACAGGTCACTTGTCACTAGACGTTGGGGCAATGGAGGTCATATTGACTTCCTAGGGCGACTGGGAACCAAGTGCCACACGTGGGCGGCTTAAACGACAGAAGTTCACCGTCTCACGGTCCTGGAGGCCGGAGGTCTGAGATCACGGTGTCGCAGGGCTTGCTCCTTCTCAGCCCGTGAGGGAGGCCCCATCCCGGCCTCCCCCAGCTCCTGGTGGTTTCTGGCATCTTTCGTGTCCTCGGCTTAGAGAAGCATCACCCCGACCTCTGCCTTCATCCTCGCTTGGCTTCTCCCGTGTGCGTCTCTGTGTCCAAACGTTCTCTTTTCGTAAGGACACCAGTCTTGTTGAATTAGGGCCCACCCTAGTGACCTCACCTTAACTTGACTGTATCTGCAAAGACTCTATTTCCAATTAAGGTCACGTTCTGGGGTATTGGGAGTTAGGACTGCAGCACAGGAATTTTTGGAGGACATAATTCCACTATAACAGAGGGGGAGAGGGAATTTCTGGTTACTTTTGCTGTGTAACAAACCACCTCCGAACTTAGTGGCATAAACAGCATATCAGTTATGTGTGTTGGTAATGTTGTGCTCTCAACCTCTTTGGGTCAGGAGTTTGGACAGGACACAGGGGGGTGATTTTCTCTGTGCCACGTGTCTGGGAGGGGTGCTGCCTGGGGGTGGCTCAGCAGCTGGGGGCTGGGATCACCTTGACATTGTCACATCTGGCAGTCGGCCAGGGCTTCAGGGTCCCGACAAGTGGCCTCCTCGTGTCGCCTGTGCTTCCTCGCACCATGGTGGCCTCAGGGTAGCGGGACTGCTCGCGCAGCCGCACGGGGCTCCCACGGCGAGTGTCCCAGGCAACAGGTGCAAGTGGGGTGGGCTTTTCTGACCTAGCCTCTTCTGCCATGAGCTGTGGGTGCAAGTCCATCACTAGCTCAGGTTCCAGGGGCAGGAACACAGACCCCACCGCTCAGCGGAAGGACTGTCAGAACGTGGGGGCCCCCTTTTCATCTGCCAACGAGGAAATGAGACTTGGAGGCCTGGAGCTGGCACCAGGGTCCCGCTAAATAGACCGTGGCAGGTGTGCTAGGACTTTGGGGAGGGGGCAGTGGGGTGGCACCCACGGGGCAGTTTGAAGACAAGGTGGCGAGTAGGAAAGGAGAGGAAGAGGCAGCGACAGCAGATCTTGGGAAACGAGGCCTGGAGTGATCGTTCTGCACAAAGTAAGAAAACACACTGGAGGGACCCCGGCTGCGACCACAGAGCTCGAGAGATTGTAGTTTTGATGAGGGTCAAGAGGGAAACGGAAAGGAGGAAGGTGGGGAGGGGAGGCCCCAGAGATGGGACTGTCCTGGGAGGGAGCAAAGCCTCTGCACGACGTGGGTCTCCTCTCTGCAAGGAGAGGGAGGACCGAGCACAGGTCTGGCTGTGGGCCCAGGTCTCAGCTTCGGGGTTACACCGTGGGTGTCCCCAGGAGCACCCGTGCACGGGCCACTTCTCGAGCCCACGCTGTGCGGAGCACTTTCCTGCGTCCCGCTGCTCACTGCCTGCCACACACTGTCGAGGGAGGGAGTAGCATCCCCATCTCACAGACAGGGAGACTGAGGCTCAGAGGAAACAGGCGCTTTCTGAGGGCAAACAGCTAGTGATTGTGGGCTACCTGGTACTAAGCCTTCACAGAAGTAACACCTGTTGAAATTTATGGCTAAGTCTAAAAGACTTCTTTTAACAACTAGTAAATGAAATGATAACTAATAAGAAAGCATGGTGTCATATGTCAGTCACCGGCCTTTCTTCTTTGTTCCTTAATGGCATAGGATATAACTGACAGCGTCTTAGATCCCATGCTATGCGGTATCGATGTTTACTCATCAGCAGGCACTTGTGGGTGCCAGCAATGCGTCAGTTTGAGCCGTTCCTGCCCTCGAGGAGCTACGGTCTCACAGAGGAGGGGAGGCAGGTACGCACACACTTGCAACATAACCGAGAAGCCCCCCAAGACGCAGGCGAAGCACCTCCGGGTGTGGAGAGAGTGACAGGCTCTCCAGATGGGGCGGCGTTTGACACAAGCCCACAGAGGGAACTCGGTGAGCACCACGGACGCTGGCCGCCCCCAGAGGGTCCTGGCCCTGTATCCGCAGCTTCCGGTGCAGAGCCGGGAGGGGCCGCTGGCTCGGAGGCTGCGGGTGGGGCCGGCACCCACAGAACCACGTAACTCTGCAGCTGTCTGCCTCGCGAGAGGTGGTTTTTCAAATGGTGGTGGCAGGGGTGAGGGATGGGGAGGCGTCATGACTTTCTGCAGGTAAAAATGCCACGGGTAAGCTCCAAATGTTACCCGCGTGGGGAGAGAGTTTTAGATTCCGCGCTCTGACCCGCGGAATGGGTGTCACATTCCTTCTCTCCCGCACTACTCCCGAGCACCCGAAACTGTGCACAGCAAGAATGCAGTGGAAGGAAGGCTCTGGGGGTTCAGAAACTGGTCAGCTTCCGGGAGTGACCCCCTGGGCTTGGGTGCTTGCCAGCTGAGAGGTCGCTCATTCACTCATTCACTCATGCATTTATGCATTTGTCCGGGACGGGCTTTCCGAGCTCCCCTTGCACGCTGGGCGGTGTTCTACGCAGGGAGACTCAGCAGGGAACAGGACAGGCGTTTTGATTTTATTCTGAACGGGATGAGGTGTCGCCGAGTGTTTCAAGTCTGGGACGGAAGCCCCTGCTGGAGGGGCAGGTGCGGGGATGCGGGAGTGAGCACGCCCAGCCCAGCACCCGGGGAGAGGGCCCGCGCGTGTTTACGTGTGGTGTTTGTCGAGCGGACGGTTTAATTATAGCAACACTATGCACTGGCTTCCCATTAATAATGCAGTGAATTTCAGCAGCAGATTAAATTCTGCAAAGGAGTAAATTGCCCAGGAAAGGGAAGTAACGCCGTGGCAGAGGACAATCGGTACATTACAGGTCTTTTATTAGATAGAAGCCCACGGCAGTGGGCAGATGGGCTCTCGTGAACGCACACATATGAGAAAAACGGGAACTGCATCAATCAACTTATCAAAATCACTTAAAAGAAACAGGCTTGTACTGAAGGTGGCAGGGCTGGGGAAGGGCCGGCTGGCCCAGAAAGATTACGGCTCAGGCATCAGCACCGGGGCTGGGCGGAGGCTTAGCTCTCTGTCCAGAGTTCTAGTAGTTAATGGGCCTTTAAAAACTTTACTTTTAACAGCAGTGTTAGACGTGTGTCACAAAGCAGTGTTAGGGGAGAGCCGGCTGTTTCTTGATCCATGTGGCTTTTGACGCCAGACACGTACTGCAAAAGGGAGGCTTGAGCTCGGACTTCTTGGTTCCGCCGCCGCAGTGCCCACGGGGGAAGTGTGGCGAGAGGGAGCAGCTGCCCGGCACCCTGGCGGGGGGACTGGCACAGGCCTGGCCCTTGGTCGGAGGGGCATGAACCCAGCCCAAGCAGCTCTGGGAGATCCCCCCTGCTGGCCTTGTATTGCCATCCACTTGGAGGGAGTTCTAACCAGGTGCTGGGGGTAAGAGGTGGGCGGCCCAGCTTGCAGGTGGGGTGGGGACCCGTAGGTAGAGCTGACTGCAACAGGGTGCCTCAGCCCCCAAAGGCGGCGATGATATCTGATATCTGATCACTGATATCTCTCTACTCCAGAGAACACGCCTGGCAGAGAGTAGGCACTTGATAAATATTTGTTGAATGAATGAATACGTGAACGGACCTCCAGTAGTGGGAGATATAATAAGATCCCAAAAGCATCCTCGGGTTTCATTCTTTCTTTCCTTCTGATCCTTGTTCAGGGCCTGCGTGACACACTCTTGCCCTGAGATTCTAGCTGTCCCAGCCAGCAGAGAGGCTGACCCCATCAACCGCGTGGCGCTATGCCCCCTGTCTCCGGTCAACGCCTCTCCCACGCATGCGTCCTGTGCCCCTGCACTGTCAGCTCCTTGAGAGCAAAGAAAGATTTTGTCCCTTTGCGTCCCGGGGTCCTAGAGAGGGGCATGCATACTCTAGGGCCACATAGGAGCATCCGCTGGGATTCAGGAAGAGAATGTTAGAACGTCTAGTTATACTTATTTTTTAGTATCATGTTTTAAATTTTTCCACTTTTGTGTATGTGTTTTGTAATGTGTATCCTGCCAGTTATTCTAGGCCAGTGGTTCTCAGCAGGGGACAGTTTTACTGCCAGGAGACATTGGGCAATGTCTGGAGACGTTTTTGGTTGTCATGGCTGGGGGGAGGGGCTGCTACTGGCAGCTAGTGGGTCGCGGCTAGGGATGCTGTTAAATATCCTTCCGTGCACAGGACAAGCCCACAACGGAGAATGGTCTGGCCCCAAATGAAGACAGTGCTGAGGTTGAGACATTGGTCTAGCAAGTAATTTAAGTCTCCTTGTACCTTGATTTTTAATATCTATAAAAATAGGATAAGAATCATCCCTATCCCACGGATTTTTATGAAGTGAGTGAATACATGTGAGGCATTTAGAACCAACATTAGCTCTTGTAGTTGTGCAGGTATTTATTGATAGATAATTGCATATATATTGTGGGTGGTGGTCAGAAAGTTTATTCTAATGGGAACACACTATGATAAAGTTGGAAGTGCTGAGATAGATGGATAGACGACACTGCACTCAGTTACACTAAAGAACACTTTTTGAGCAGCAGGCATTTGCTGAGTGTGCTTTAAATGCTTGGACTCATTAACTTTCTTAATAGCCCTATTGGGTAAATAGTAGGTGCTCAATAAATACCTGTGGCTGAACAATTAACATTAGGCCAAATACAAATGCCTGAAGGTTGGCACAGACAACGTTCGCTCTGAGGATTTGGAGGGGAGATTGACTTCATCGGGGGTACCCGTGAAGCTCTCCATGAAGAGGCTGGAAAAGCAGGGGTGAGTCATGGGGACGGTTGGGGGTCTTGTGAGTCTCAAATGTCAGGCCAAGGGGTGTGGGTTGTAACTGCAGATAGTGTGGATCTCCAGAGGGTTTTCTGCACGAGATCTGTGAACCACGAGGAGGTGACGTGCTTGGAGACAACCCTAAACTATACTGGGGTTCCACGTGACCAAGTCCCTTTCTGGAGTCACAAGAAATAATTCAGCAGCTAAGAGCGATTAGAACTCGTTACCTGCGTGTATTAGAGCGTGATAAAGGGAACTCGGTTTATGATCTCGGCTGCGCTCGTTCTGAGTCCAGCTTCATGGGCGCAGTGGCGTCGTGAGTCCAGTTCCTGTTTTATCGTGGACGAGACTTGGAGTGGGGGAATCGGGGCTGTGCGGGGAGTACCCTGGGAGGTCCTGGTTTCTAAACGCCTACAAGGTGGGAGGCTGAAGGTCTCTCCTCTCTGGGCCAAGCACATCTCAGCAGAATACAGTCAGCGTCTCACCCACGGCTACGCAGGGCCAGCCCGGGCTGTGCCACATGACAGCGGATGCCCAAGCGGCCGGCTCCCTGGGGTGCGGGGCCTCTGCGAGGCAGTCAGGAATTGTGAGGAGGGGGGTAGACTGTGAAGGGTCCCCCAGCCTGGACCTGCTCCCCTGCCCACTGGTTAATACTTAGAAATCCCACCCTCATACGGCAAGTTCCTCTCCCTGTTTCAATGTGACATGTAGGGGCCCTTTAGGGCGTAAGGCTTGAGCTATTTTTCCTTCCCTGGCACTCACCACACACTCCTTGAGCGTCCACCGTGTGTCCAGCCCCTCCTCCTAAGGAGGAGCCACACAGATGGGGAACTGTGGTCCGGCCCGCGGCTGCTCTCTTTTGTTGGAAATCGGCACAAACCACAAGCCAAGGGCAGCTCCTGAGGGGTGCAGGGGGAGCCGGACAGGGCCTGGGCCGGCCAGACCGCGATGGGCGAAGGCTCCTGTTCGGGGGTGAGCTGGTCCGGGCTCCTGCTTCAGGTTCTCGGCAGACGGACTGATGAACCGCAAGGGAAGACAAGAGGCCAGCGACAGCCTGTGCCACATGTCCCTGCTGCAGCATCAGGGACGAAATCACAGGCAACCCAGGTGGCTGTTTTAACTCAGTGTGGTGACCGCTGCAAGGAGCAAAGGTGATTGTTTTGTGCATTCAGCCATCGGGGAGCCCTGCTTTCACATGTTCACTTTCTAATTAAGAGACACAGTATTCTGTTTGATTGGCAGCCACCCTGGACAGAGTCCCCGGGAAGGAAGTAAACGGTCCCTGTGATCCCGGCGAGGGAGAGAATCAAAGGCAGCAGGAGACGATGCCTCCTGCCCTCAGCACAGCCCTCCTGGGACCGTTCATGCATTTGCTTGTTCAGCCTTCAGATCACGCACTGGGTGCTTCGGTCATTCACCGGTTGACTCATTCACTCGTTCATTCCTAACGCAGTCTTTGTTTCTCTCGTGCACTGACTCACAGCTTTCCTTCCTCACTGTGACAGCTGTCATGCATGGAGCTGCCGATAGCACAGGCCTTGCAGAGCAGGATCAAGGCAACAGTGATGCCCTCCGTGAGCTCCCTGGGTGGGGGGAGGTCATTGTTCTTTGGGCTCCCCATCTCCCCAACCGAGTCGTGTTCTGGTCCTGTGGCCAGGGCAGCACGTGGCCGCTGGGGGCACACACAGCGGCGTCTCCCCCAAGACCAACTTGCGCGAACTCCTGTGCAGTCGCTGAGCACAAGTGCTCTCCTATGTAAATCTTGAAAAATCTTGTAATCAGATAATGTATGTCTTCCAAATTGTTCTTTTTCCAAGACTGTTTGAATTATTCTAGGTTCTTTGGCTTTCCATATATATTTTCTGCTTATCAATTTCTAAATAAAACAATCCTCCTGGGTTTTTAATTGGGATTGAATTTTTATCTATAAATCCATTTAAAGGGAATTGACATCATAAAATACTATCTTTCAATTCAAAATTGTGGTAGATCTCTTCATTTAGTTAGACCTTCTTTGCTGTCTCTGAGCAATTTTTGTAAATTTCAGTATAAAGTTCTCACATACCTTTTGTAAATTTATTCCTAAGCATTTTAT
Organism: Cheirogaleus medius; assembly: GCA_008086735.1. NCBI lineage: Eukaryota > Metazoa > Chordata > Mammalia > Primates > Cheirogaleidae > Cheirogaleus > Cheirogaleus medius. The sequence continues at coordinate 366,125 of VBSM01003215.1, read as the reverse complement.
TGTTTTGATCTCCCTGCAAATGAAATTGTGTTTAAGAATTCATATTCTTACTGTTTCCTGCTAATATATAAATATTCAATTGATTTTTGTATAGAGAGTATATATCATAATACTTTATAAATTCATCTACTAGATCTGATAGATTTTCTAAAATTATTATTCCTTGTGATGTGCTGTGTAAACAATCATGTTTTATCCAACCTATGGATAAAAGACAGTTTTACTTCTCTTTAATCTGATGCCTTGTATTTCTTTTTCTTGCCTTATTGCACTGGCGGGAAATGCCAATACAATGTTGAATTGAAGTAGTGAGAAAGGACATCTTTGTGTTGTTCCTGATCAGACTTTCACCATTAGGTACAATGTTAGCTGAAGGGTTTTTTTGGTAGAAGAAAAAACCTTCATCAGGTTGAGGGGGTTCCTTCCTACTCCTATTTTGCCGAGCGTTCTGATTGCAAATTGATGTTGAATATTGTCAGATTTTTTCCTGCAACTATTGAGATGATCGTATGATTTTCTTTTTTAATTTGTTAATATGGTGAATTTCATCGATCAATTTTAGACTATTAAACCAACCTTGCATTCTTGAGACAAACCCTATGTGGTCAGGATGTATGATTCATTTTGTATATCGATGAATTCATTTTGCTGATCTTTGTTAAAAAGGATTTTGCATCTGTGTTCATGAGGAGTATTGGCATATACATTTCTCTTATTGCAATTTCTTTGTCTGGTTTTTGTTTCAGGGTAATGTTGGCCTCATAAACTGAGTTGAGAAGTATTCCTTCCTCTTACAATTTTGGGAAGAGTTCATGCAGGATAGGTATAATTTCTTCCTTAAATATTTGTCAGATTCACAAGTGAAGCCATCTGGGCCTGGATTTATTTTTGTGGTGAAGTTTTGACTAAAAATTCAACTTTTAAAATACATATAGAGTTATTCAGATTATCCTTTTCTTCTTGAGTGAGCTTTGGTAGTTTGTGTTTTTCAGGGAATTTGTCCATTTCATCTAAATTGTCAAATTTATTGGCACAAAGTCATCAATAATATCCCCCTATTATTATACTTTTAACTTCTGTGGGATCTGTAGTGATGTTCCCGGTTTCATTCCTGATATCGACAATCTGTGTTTTCTCTATTTTTTTCCTGATCAGTTAAGCTATAGGTCATAGATTTTTTTAAAGTGATTTTAATGATTTTATTTTTAAATATCCACCTTTTGTTTTCTTAAATTTTCCTCTTTTTAAAATATTATTTCATTTAATTCTGCTCTTATCTTTATTATTTTCTTCCTTCTGCTCACATTAGGTTTATTTTGCTTTGCTTTTTTCTAGTTTCTTAAGATGGATGCTTAGATAATTAATTTGGGACATTTCTTGTTTCTAATATCATTGGCCTTGAAATGCTAAAATTTTTCTCTAAGCACTACTTCCATAACCTCTCTAGCACAGAAATTTTATATATTGTGTTTTCTTTTCATTAAATTCAAAATATATTTTAATTTTTCTTGTGATTTCTTCTTTGACTCAGCTGTTACCTAGAAGTGCATTGTTTAATGCCAAGTATTTGGGTGATTTTCCAAATATATTTCTGTTATAATTTTTCAGTTTAATTCTATTGCTCTCAAATAATTTGGTACTAGTTTTTGTTATATGCATTTAAATATTGTTGAACCATGTTTTGGAACACAAGTTACTTGAAAGCAATTTGATGCTTGGGAAATAATTTTTTAAGTTTTGTTAGGGTGGAACCAGAGTGGCGTTTATTCTGGGTCTAATGTGGCATCAAATTACCCCAAGGCAATGCTGAAGGGCAGAGTCCCTAGAAATAATTTTATTTTATTATTTATTATTTTTATTGTTTTATTATTTTTATCTTGAATTTGAAGGGTATTTTCACTAGATATAGAATTCTGGGTTAACGGTTCCTTTTTTCAGCCCTTTAAACATGCTATTTTTTGGTTTACTAGCTTCTGGTTTTTCACGTAAGAAGTTAATGGTGATTCTTTTTTTTTTTCCTGCATGCAATGTACTTTTTTTTTTCCAGGCTGCTTTTAAGATTTTCTCTTTATACCTGGTTTTCAGCAATTTGACTCTGATATGTCTAGGGGAGAGCTTTTTGCGTGTGATTGTGCTCTTTGGGGATGTTGAGATTCTTGGATATATGGTTGATATTTTTCATCAAACTTGAAATTTAAAGTTACTCTTTCTTCAAAAAAATTTTCCCGCCCCATTCTTTTTCTCCTCCCTCTGGGACTCCTATTACACATGTTTTAGATAACATGGTATTGTCCCACAGATCACTGAGATTCTGTGAACTTTGCTCACCCCCACCCCCCTTGGTACCCCAGTCTGGAGGATTCCTATTGCCCTGCAGTCCAGCCCACGGATCTTTTCTTTGGCAGAAGCAGCGTCCCTTCTGCGGTTAAGCCCACTCAGGGAGTTTTTAAATTTCAGATCTTTTAAGATCTACAATTTCCATTTTGTTTTGAATCTATATGGTTTCTATTTTGCTGTTGAGATTCCCCGTCTGTTCATTTTATACACACACAGACATACACACACACACACGCACACACACACATTCATTTGAAAAGCCTCAAACACAATTATAAGAGCTGTTTTTAAAATCTTATTTGCTAATTCCAGTATTTGTCTTTTTCTGGGTCTGTTTCTATTGACTTGGTTTTTCTTCTAGGTAGTTTGTCACATTTTCCTGCTTCACATACCTTGAAATTTTTGACCATATGCCAAATATTGCTGACACTACATTACTGATCATTTGGATTATTTTGTCTTTATTTAAAGAACACAAGGCTTTGTTCTGGCAGGTAGCTAATTTATTGGTGGGTCAGCTCAGTCTTATCATGGCTTGGCTTTGGCTTTGTTAAGGTGACTCCAAAGTGGTTCTCACGCTAGAGCTGGAGTAACCCTATTCCTAGGGTGTGGCCTTTCTGGAGTCCCAACTAAGTTCTTGAACGTTCAATAATGTGTCTCTGGTGTGGCTGGTGAGAACGTCAGTGGGTCCCAGGACTGCGCAAGCTTCAGGAGCTCTGTGTAGCTCACAGCCCCCTAATCGCTGTCCTGTGTCGGCCTCATCTCGTCTTCGGCTAGGCACAACCTGCTTAGAATTGGGACAGAAATTCAAGGAGACTCTATGCCAATTTTGGGGGCCCCCTCTTCATAGCTTCCCCTACTGGGGTACCCTGCCCCGCAGATTCCGGATTCCTCGGCAACCCTGAACGCTGGCCTCTGCTTCTTCTACTCGATGATGCCATGGCTGTCTGTCTGGGCTCTGCATACCCATGCCTCGTCCGGAAATGCTCCCAGGCAAAAGTCCTAGGTAAAGGTGGACCTTACCTGGCTCGTTTCCATTCTCTCCTGGATCTCAGCCCTGCACCATATACTGTCCAAAGCTTGTGGTCCAAAGCCTGCCCAGAGCAAAACTGCTGCTTTACTTATTTTGTCCGATTTTGTAGCTGTATGTGACAGGATGCTAAGTGACACCCATTACTCTGCCGTGACAAAACCACCGAATCTCTTTCTAGCTGTAGAAATGTTATTGCTCAGTTTACCTCTAGTTGGCCAGAGTGGCACCCCAAGTTCATGCCTAAAACAGTCATGGACAAGGTGACTGAAATCACTCAGGCTGGGGTTGGGGGTCCCACCTCGCTAAGCACAAGTTGTCCAGGCCCTGGACATCATCAGATTCTGTGAGCAAGAAGGGGACAATGGGCATGGAGTGACCCAACAGCGCTGCCTCACTGTGGCCCTTCAGGTTTCCATTCCCAGCTCCAGCCTCGGGGCAGCCCAGCTCTGCTCCAATGCCCATCCTCGGGAGTTTGTGCCTTTGTTGTAACCTTCTGCACAGAGCTGAATCATGCCCGCCCCCCCTGAATTCCTGTCTACCCAAGACCTGTGAGTGTGATCTTATTTGGAAAAAGGGTCTGTGCAGGTGTACTCAAGATGAGGGCACACTGGAGTAGGATGGGCCCTAATTCAGTGACTGGTCCGTATAAGAAGAGGAGAGTTTGGACACAGAAACATGCACGGAGGGAAAACAACGTCGGGCGCGGGGCAGGTGGCATGTGAAGGCAGAGGCGGAGACTGGAGAGAGGTGTCCACACGCCCATGAACGCCGAGGGTCGCCAGCAGCCACCGGAAGCTGGAGAGAGCCTGACACAGTCTCCCTCAGAGACTCCAGGAGGAACCAACACTGATGACACTGTGGTTTTGGATTTCTGGATTCCAGAACTGTCAGAGAATAAATTTCTGCTGTTTTAACCACCCACAACTTGCAGAACTTTGTTAGAGCAGTCCCAGGAAGCCACACCTTCCAATAACATCATGGCATTTTGTGGAGCTGGTTTGAGCAGATGTCTGTTGCTTTGGTGAAAGCAAAGGAAACTCCTTAGCCATGACGCTCCTCTTTCCCCTTCACACTTCTTTGAAAATTCTACTTCCTCCTGACCGGTGAGTCCACACGGTGCCCTCACCAGCACCCCTCTCTCTCACCAGTGACCGACTGTTGCCACCCACACCCCCTTTGCTTTCTGCTGTGTGGCCACCTCTCTGGGCCATGCTGCAGACCCTGAGGGACACCTGCTCTGTCATCCCCCACACCAGCATTCTGCTGTCGGCTCCCAGAGAGCAGAGAGGCCGGTGTCCTGGTGCCCCACACGGCGTGCAGTGGACAAGCACTGTGAGGGTTAATTTCATGTGTCAACTTGACAGGGCTAAGGGGTGCCCAGGTAGCTGGTGCGACATTTCTGGGAGGGACCGTGAGGTTGTCTCTGGAAGAGATTAGCGTGTGCATCAGTAGGCTGAGCAGGGAAGACCCGCCCTCATGGATAGGTGTGGGCGGCACCTGTCAATCCTTTGAAGACCCAAATAAAACACAAAGGCAAAGGAAGAGCAAACTCTCTCCCTCCCCTCGAGCTAAGGCATCCACCTTGCCCTGATGTGGGAGTTCCGGGTTCTCGGGTCTCTGGACTCTGGAACTACTACCAGCAGCACCAGGTTCTCGGGTCTTCAGCCTCAGACTGGGAGTTACACCATCAGCTCCCAGGTTTTCAAACTTTTAGGCTCAGACTGAGCGACACCAACCCTCCTGGGCCTCCAGCTTGCAGACTGCAGATGACGGGAGTTCTCACCCTCCGTAAATATGTGACCCACTTCCTGTAATAAATCTCTTGTCTATATCTACCTATCCATTTATCTATCTACCTGTCTATCTACCTATCTCCTATTCACTCTGTTTCTCTGCAGAACCCTGACCATGCAGGTGCCCTGGGGGAGGGTTTGGGGACGCCGAAACCTCTGGGCTCTGAAGCCAGTCACCCAGATAGAGCCCAGAGAGGCCGAACCCCCGCGCTGGGGCCTTTCTCACACTCCAGCCCTGCACATGGAGCCAAGTCCCCTCATCCGCCAAAAGCAAACTCAACGTGAAGGGCCCCAGGGACCCAGGATTATGGACACTTATAACTAATGCCAAATAAACAAGCCAAAATTATATGTAATTACTCCTAGAGTCATTTACTCGTATCAGTAATTGACCTGTGCATTCTTTAATCTTTAATGCTCTTTTATAATTCTGCCTCGGGGAGTCATCACGGTTATTGACGTTTGTCATGGGGAGGACTCCGGAGGCACCGGGCTTTGGTTAAGATGTCTTGAAAAGAAATAACCAATTTAGGACGACACGACTTCCATGGGGGGAAGAGTCACAGGGGGTGGGGGGAGGCGGCTGTAGCTGCCTGCATTTTCCTGGGTCAGGATAGCAGGGGTGACGACGACGATGACGATGGTGCTGTCACCATTGGGTTTACCGATGGCACAGTGCGATTTCAACGAATCCTCTTAGGAAATCTTTAGGATACTTGGTATTATTGGTTTCATTTTGCTGGATGAAACTATTTATTGGAGAAGTTAAATAACTCGCCGTAAGACACACCCCTGTGAGATCCCGAAGCCAAGCTGGACCTCACGTCTGCGGAAGCCTCAAACCCTGACCCTACTGCCCCACGGGGGCTGAGACCCCTGCCTGCACAGTGGCCCTCCAAGGAGGCCATACCTGTGTGTGACCTCGGGCAATTACCTTCCTCTCCTTGGGCTTTCTTGTCTGCAGAACGGGGATTGTCGTCCTATGCTACCGTAAGTGGCGCGGAGGACGCGATATATCGTATTCACGTGGCTGGTTGCAAACAGCCTCTCTCTCAGCCTCCTTCCGTGCTGGGCTGGAGGAATGGAGCCAAGCTGAGTGCATACACTTTTCTTCTCATCTCCTGAACACAAAAATGTGGACACTTTGCTAACTGTTTATTTTACCCCTTTGAGTGTTTAGTGTTACAAAAAAAAACAAAGAAACTACACAGGGCTAGTTTGGTGTGTGAGTTACCAATCTCCCCAGGAACCGATTGGAAAATTGGTGATAGCAGATCAATTTTCTCTGGGTCAGCAGCTCGGTGTCCAGGCACCGCCTTTACAGATGCCTGTACCACTTCCCCTCCGGTCCAGGGTCCAAGTCCCGAGGTCACCAGCAGGAGGAGGTTGGGCAACGGTTCCTGAATGTCTGGACTCGGACTCCTCCCCTCGGGAGGTGTGCTTGGGCAGGGCCAGGGAGAGCAGGTTCCACCTAAGTGGCACTTCGAGGCCTGAGGCTGGGTGAGTCCCGGAGTCTGCAGACCTTACCTGGGGCTCACGCCTGCCCCTGCTCACCGGTAGTGTCCTGGGTGGGCTCCCAGCCACACCACTCCTACTCTGACCCCAAAGCCCAGCTCGCCTCCCCTGCCCAGCCATTGGTGCCGACACCCCCACATTCTTCCTTCCAGCCTGAACCCCAACAGCTGCCTTTCTCCCAGGCCTCAGGTCGAATCATCTGATTCCTTCTTTGCATTATCCCTTGAATTCTTCCCTTCCTCCCTTCCTCTTCCACGCCAGCTCCCTTCCTGGTCTCTAACCCACCTTTGGGTTGAGACGCTCTGGCAAGTCCCCACCCCGGCCCTGCTCCCTCCTTGATCAGGGCCCACCCACCACACCTCCTTTCTCACACTCCCCACCACGGAGCACACGCCGGCCAAAGCCACATTGTCACTCACCCGAGCCATGCCCAGGCGGGACGCCGGCCTGTCTGATGTTACTTAACAGCGACGTCCTCTCCTCCTGGCTCAGCTTTCTCTCAAGTCCCCCCACTCATGGCTCTGGCTCTGTGTCCCCCTCCCAGATGCTACATCCCGGGACCGCCCACAGGAACCAGCCCCACACCTCCTCCCTGGAATTCCTCAGGAACGTGGAGCCGGTCTCACGCCCCGGCCAGAGCCAGGCCCTTGTGTCCCTCGCCGGCCGCACGCTGAGGAGACGGCAGCCACATCCCACTTCATCTTGCATCTCCCTCGGCTGCAGCCCGGGCTGGGCAGAGTCGGCACTCAATCAACGCCTGACTAATGAATTGGCTGAATAAATTAATTTGGGGTTCACTTTCCAGGCCTCCCGCTTGGAGGGGAAGGCCGTCTCCGCGGCCTGTGGGGCGAGGCCCCCCGAGGGTGGCACAGGGCGCAGACTGCCTGGCCTCGGATTCCCTTAAACCGAGGGGGAGGGAGAGCTCACCCAGAGAGCCCGCCTGTCTCAGGCTGTTGACGAGGCGGGAAGAGAGGGGAAGGTCCGCAGCTAATTGTCCTTGCACATTAATCACAGCGTGCTGTGGGGCTCCCGTTAGAGTGTGTTAATTTGGTAATTACTGAGGAGGGGGCGTTTGCTCAGTAACCCTCGGCCTTTGTCATTATTTTTTAACTGCAATATGACATGGAAAGGGAAGGAGCGAGGGATTCCAGCACCATCTGCAGCCGGGTCCCCGCACCACTGTGCTCCTGCTCAGGGACCGGCGTCCCCTGGGCGTGAGCGTCTGGGTGCTGACGCTCAGGGGGCCCCCCAAGGTCTGTTTCTTGGGGAGATGGGGCTGGAGCCCACACTTCATGACAGAGTGACCACCATGGCCGGAAGATTCTAGGCCCCCGGGCCCAAGCCCTCCCCTGCCACCTGGACTGCAGCCCCAGTGGCCTTATTTAATGGGCTGGGGGTTCCCCGCTCCCCCAGATGGGGTCTTCTTCCCAAATCCCTGCGCACCTGGTACCCTTGATTTTGTCCCTCTGCTCCCTGACGGCTGAGACACCAGGTCATACTGGGGGACAGCCAAGCCCCGGGGGCGTGGTTTGTGCTAAACCACGCTGGGTGGCGTCCGAAATGCGCATGCCAGCTGTTCACAGCATACGAGGGGGGGTGTGCTGCCACCCACCAGGCCCCGGAATTCCGTCTCCTCTGCCTCGAGAGCCCTGCCAGGCTCGGCCATCCTGCCTCTCCAGCATCTCCGAGTCTCTGCTTTCTCCGGACTCCGCTGCTGCAGAGTCAGCGCCGAGACTGAGCTCCCGCTGGACTGCTCGGGCCTGGACGTCTCTGTCTTTGGCTGGACTCTGCCCGTTTCCTCCGAGCCTCTCCCTCTGTGGCCCGAGCACTTGGGTATCGGGGACAGACGGACCGGGTTAAAATCTCAGCAGAAAAGCCGAAGACCCCACAGTGGCCGTCACCCTCAGGGAGCAGCCGCTGTTGCTGCCGCCAGACCTCTCTCGCTCTGCTCTGCAGCTCTGCTCTCCCGGCCTGGGGGGGTTTGGGCGCTGGGGCATTTCTAAGCTAGAAGTGGTTCTAACATGCAGCCAGCCTCAGGACAGGGTCTCTAGGATGAAGTTCAGGGTCCTCCTCAGGCGCGTCTCTGACCTGGCCCAGGTCTGTCGTCCCGGCCCCTCTCCCTCCTCCCAGCCCCCCACGCCTAAATCCCATCAGACCCCAGCCTGAGCTATTTCGTGCCTCAGTGCCTTTGCACTTGCAGCCGCTTCTGCAGCAAAGAACCCCTGTGACATTCTGGAGGTGTCCTCCAGCCCTGCAGCCGCCCGTCGGCTCTTCGGTGGAAACGTATCAGCCCTTTACGTTCACTGTCTCTCTTCCTCCTTCGGTGTGAAGAGCAGCTTGTATTTATCTGGAATCGTCCTTGTCCTGCGTGTTTCCATCATTCGTTGTTCGACTCTGGTAACATGGAAGGATGGGGACTTTGGTGCCACCGAGACCTGGGTCTGCATCCTTAGCTCTGCCACTTACATTGCGTGGCTGTGGGTAAGTCACATAATAGCTCTGAGCCTCAGTTTCCTCATCTGTGAAACACACATGTCCACTCAACCCATTTTTATTGAATAGCTACTATGTGCCGTGCATTTCAGACCCATCTTCTCAGTTAACTTTTGGGGCAACCCTGCGAGACAACACGTGGACACAAGCTGGGCAGGGTCCACTCCATCCTGTGGTCACAGACCTTGGCCAGACTACTTAGCAGCCCTGAACACGTCCGTCGAGTCCTCACTGCGTTTTCTCCTCTAACCCTCCGAACATCCCTTTGAAGTTGGCACGACCCTGCCCACGTGACAGATGAGGAAACCGCCTTGGCGAGGTTGGAAACCTGTCTTAAGCCCCACAGTTCACAAGTGGCGGGAGGATTTGCACCTGGCTCCACACAGCCCAAGGTCATGTGCTTAACTGCTCAGCCGCAGGCATCTCCACGGGGCGGTGCTGGCCGGCTGCCTGGAGCGTCCTGGGAAGCGCAGATTTGTTTGCTGCGAAACTTCTCCGGTTAAATTGTGGGAGAGAAGCCACCGAATGAGCCCCGAGCGTTTCCTTCTCTCTGAGCTGACACGGGGCCCACCTGGAGACAGAATCCGGTGCCAGGAGACGTTGGCCGTTGTGACGCATCAGGCTCTGCTCTGTACCCCGTCCCTTAAACACCAGACCCGGGGGACTCTGACATGCAGCCCGGCTGACATGCCCTGAATAACACGTCTCTGATGAGCCTGAGCTGATTCATTTTAAAAAAAATTAGAAATACTTTCTTACTGAAAAAGTAACACCTGCAGAATATGAAAATAAAATAGTGAAAAGAGGTATTTGATTAAAAGTATCCTCCGCCGCACCCCAGGGCCCCAAGTCCTCCTCCTTCGAAGCAACTATTGAGAATTTCTTGTGTATCCCTACAGAAGTTCTCTGTGTGCATGTAATCATGTATGCCTGTGTATCTTTATACACACTGTTCTGCATCCTTCCTTTGCAAATAACATGTGCCTGATATCTTTGAATACCAGCACGCTGGCTCTCTGCTGGCAGTTTTACTGGCTGCATAGTACTCCACTGCCGCTACTGGGCTTATCTGATAGTCCCACCCTGCTGCGTGCTGGGGCATTTCATAGAGCTTTGTTCTTACAGTTCCTGCTGCGCTTAGCATTCCTGCATAGGCATCCTTGAACACGTGTCCAAACATGCCTGTCTATAGCATACCTCCTAGAAGCAGAACAGATTTTACTCTTGCCCTGGAGGTCCTAGCAAATGGAACAGAAAATGAGAAATAGAAATAAGAGTCATACAAATGAGAAAGGACAAGACAAATCTGTCATTCCTCGCAGACAACGGGATCTTCTACCTAGACTATCCAGCGGCATCAGCCGACGAATTATTGGAACTAATAAGAGAACTCGGCGAGATGACCAGCTAGGGGCTCATAATAAAAAAATCAATTGTCTCCCTGCACTCCAGCAATAACCAATTAGAAAATGTAATGGGAAAAGAGGAGTGGAATGGCTGGGCCCAAACTCCTCTACAGCAGTGGTTCTCAAACTCCCAGCTACTCAGAATTGCCCGGGGGGTTTGTCAAAATTCACACTGCCGGGCCCCACCCCCAGTTTCCAGCCAGCGGGGCCAGGCTGGTGCCCGGGAATCTGCATTTTAACATGCTCTGGGTGATGCCGGTGCGGCCAGGCTTTGGGCCCCGTGCTTTGGGTAGCAAAGACTGAAAGACATCGTTCCCGTTTCCGCTGGCAGCGTGTGAGGGGACAAGCCCCATTCCCTGCCCCTTAGCAAGGCTGGCTGGGATCAAAGCCTTTGCTGCCGTGCCAGGTGGGTGATCTGGGTGAAAAATCTTCTTTTACGGTGTTAACGTGCCTCTCTCTAACTATGAATGAATGAGGCCAAGCGTCTGTCTTCCCACGTGTTTGGCGTTGGCCTCGATCTTCATGCCACCAGATGTCAAAGGGACAGCCACGAGTTGAAGTGAACTCGCATCAACAGATGGCAGCGCCACCTCCGCTGGGGTCCCGCCACCCCTCCAGCCACCAATTCCCCTCTACGGCGGCGAGAAGGGACCTTGAAGGCCCCGCCGGCCAGTTCCCGCCTCCAGGAAGGCTGCATTCTGTCCCACCAGCTCGGAGCCGGGGAGCCAGCATGCACAGCCCTTCTAAGAGCATGTTCCAACGTTGAACTGTCTTTTTGGTGGCAAGAGTAAAGAATTTGAATCCAGGCTGGGCGTGGTGGCTCACGCCTGTAATCCTAGCACTCTGGGAGGCCGAGGCGGGAGGATCGCTCAAGGTCAGAAGTTCGAAACCAGCCTGAGCAAGAGCGAGACCCCGTCTCTACTAAAAATAGAAAGAAATTAATTGACCAACTAAAAATATATACAGAAAAAATTAGCCGGGCATGGTGGCACATGCCTATAGTCCCAGCTACTCGGGAGGCTGAGGCAGCAGGATCGCTTGAGCCCAGGGGATTGAGGTTGCTGTGAGCTAGGCTGACGCCACGGCACTCACTCTAGCCTGGGCCACAAAGTGAGACTCTGTCTCAAAAAAAAAAGAAGTTGAATCCAGAAAACCTAATATCTCGAGCCACAACGTCTTCACCAAAAATGCAAAGTGATGCCAGACAGGCAGGTACGTTGAATCGCAGCAACGGTAGCATCGCAAGCAAGGGTTTTATTACATATTTAGAGCAACGCGTTGACGCTCGGGAAATAGGAAGATGGATTGGAGGGAGCCGGAGAGCCATCCTGTGCAAGGTGGGGGTTTTCATGCCATTTAAGTCCTGCATCTTGAGCAATGCATCCTGGCATGTTTGTTAATAAAGACACAGCGCCGAGGCAGCACGGAGCGTTTTTGTTTCAGCCCATTGTGTATCTCCAGAGAAATGTTATTGGAATCATATTGCATTTTCAGGTCTGATGAAGCTGCAGTAATATAAGCATTTTATGCAAATGTGTTGTGGCGGGAAGAGTGGCATGTGATGTCCCATAAATCTTAGGGTAACCAGAGCCCTCGTTACTCCTGTTTTAACGCATCCTGCTAGGAGGCCATCATTTTGGGCCAACAAACTGCCTTTCGTAGAAGTTTGTCTCTGCTTGAAGTTAGAGCTTGTTTCCTGGTGCAGATTGACGAGGTCTGATGACAGGCGGCCCAGGTGGCCATGAGCACAAGGAAAGGGTGAAGGCTCACCTGTCCACCGTCCACACATGCCTCCTCCCTTCCTCCCGCCATCCATCCATCCCTGTCTCCATCCATCCATCCATCCATCTGTCCTTCTGGGAAGCCAGATCATGTCACGGGACAAGAAGGGCTCTGGACGAAGGCCCTGGAGCTATTTCAGTTGATAGAGTCTTAGCTCTGCTGCTTCTCACCTGGGTGACTGGGGGCAGGTGTCTTAACCTCTCTGTTCCAGTTTGCTCATCAGCATTGTGAAAGTTGTCAGAATCAAACTGGAGTTATTTGTTTTAAAAAAAAAAACAACAACCCTGACAAATAGAGCAGGGGACGGCTGTGAAGAGAGAGTTCTCATGTATAAATACCTGATAACAAAACTATCCTGAGAGACTCTGCCAAAACCACAACCTTGCACAAAAGCCACCGCAACCTTATGCAAAAAATACTTCCACAGAGACATCTGCCCAGAAACTACTTGCCCACCCTGGTGTCACCCTTCTTACCGATCCTTGTAGCCAAGAATAATCATTTCAAAACAATTCTGCAATCCTCCTCTTTCCTTTAAAACCCTTTGTCTTCCTCTACCCCCCTGAATGTGCACAGAGTTTACTACAGCACGTATGTTCCCATTGCAATGCTCTTTTCCTGAATAAATGCCTTTCTCTCTTAGACAGCCTCTCTCTGCACTGGGCTGATAGCACGAGTGGCAGAGATGACAGCGGTTGCCGAGGGACCCGCGGAGCAGTGCACGTCAGAAGCAAGGACAGTGCCTGGCATCACGCAGCCTGTGAATTTAGCCGCCACGGCACGTGCTCACCCATTTAACAACCACAACCAGCCCTCCAGCACCTGTTCCTTAGAAAGCCCAGGTGAGAGGAACCAGCTGAGAGGGGACAGGGAAGGGGGAGGTAGGCTGTGCAGACTGGAAAGGATGCTGCAGTCTGGTGGAGCCGGGTCCACCCCCGCGTCATGTCTGTGGCTCCCTCCGTACGTCGTCTGCAAAGACTTTGCAGGGATTTTCCAGGGGACCCGCCCCTCTCGAGGTCCCCTCTGTTCACCTAATAAGTGTCCTTCACTTGGAGATCTGCGACTCCTTCCGGAGTGTTGGAGCAGTGAAGCCACCACCACCGCGGTCTCCCAGCAGGGCCGACACCTGCCCGTCAGCTCTCCACCGTCCCCTCGCACCCCTGCCCGAGCTCGCCTTGGCGCCTGCACGGAGGGGGCTGCCCTCTCGGCGTCTTTCCCTCCCTCTACAGGTGTTTCTTGTCCACCTAGCATGCACGGGACACAGTGTTGGCAGCGGGGATGACTCAGCGATGGACAAGACCAGCCCCTTCCCATCAGGAGCCGACAGCCCCATGGGAATGGGAGAAGTGGCCGGGGTGGCCGGGACCGGTGCGTGCCGCGTGCTGGAGGGACGGTCGGGGGAGTGGAGTTTCCAGGGGGGAATGGGGAGGGAGTCCTGGACCGTGGTGCTGGAGTGGCCTTGGAGGAAGGGTTGGTTTTGCCAGAGCTACCGGTGTTCTGCGGACACTGCCCCACCCCGACCTTAGCCCACGGCCCCTCTTGTTCCGTGACCAACACTGAGGACCGTGGACATTTCACAGTCAATGCAATCGTGCACCAGGTGGCTTCTCGTGTCTGGGCTTCTTCCACTGAGCGTGATGTCTGCAAGGCCCACCAAGGGGTAGCCGGTTCACGCTCCGTTCCTTCTTACGGCCGAGTGACCTCCGTCGGGTGGACACGCTGCGTTTGGTTCATCCGTTTGCCAGTTGGGTTCTTTCAACCTTTCGGCTGCCGTCGTGTTTCAAATGCGACTGATTCTTTCTTGTCCTGCCGGGTTCTCTGCAGGACTGAAGGCTTCGGGAGGGCCAGGGGTGGGTCTGGAGTTCTGGCTGTTGGACCCCCAGAGCTCACAGAGCCCTCCCACTGGGTGGGGGGGGACGGTGAGAGGAGGCACCCCCACCCTAGTGCAGAAGGGTCTGGCCCCCACCCACACACCTCACTGATCCTCCCGCAGCCTTCGCTGGGGAAATAACAGCACCCCCATCTTATCCAACGACCAGAGAGCCCCCCACGATGCCCTGAGATGGAGACTGAGACAGACACTTCCACACGGCAACCCAGCCCATCGCGCTCTGCTGGGCAGGTGTCTTCCATTTCGCAGACAAGCAAACTGAGATTCGGAGCAGATGAGTCACGGCCAAGCCCACCCAGCTCCCCAGCGCTACATTTAAACCCTCCAGAAATTCCGAGCTCGACTTAGTACAACGCGTCCTCCCTGGACGGAAGGGATGAGACTTCCCTGTCCAGGCCCTGACAAAGGCTGCCTCTATGCCCTGCGCTCCGGGCTCCAGGCTCCAAGGGGGCTGCGTGGTCGTCCACCAGGAAGACCCCATGGCATGGGACAGCCCACCCTGCTCCTGCCACGCCAGGCCACGGGGACGGGAAGCCCTCGGTGGCCCTTGGCCCAGCAGGCTGCGAGCTCGGCGAGGGTTGCAGCCTCTCTGATGGCGCTAATTTGCAGTGCGACATGCCACTGCCTCGTGGTTGCAAGGAACATATATAAATTACCCCACCGGTACAATTAACTGTTTGTCCAGGCTAATTGTCAGCATTAAATCTTGCTCAGTCACAGTTTTAAAGCTTAATTTAAAACCTCTATCTTTAAGAAATCCATACTCCCTCCCACCAAGGGAGAAAAAATAGATTTAATGGGTTTCGTCCATTTCCTTTTGTAGCAGCCCAAGTTATAATTAGGCGTGTGCAAAGCAGATATTTCCACAGGCGACAAGCCTGCAGACCGATTCCACTGCTCTCCGCAGGTCCTGGGGCGAGGGGCAGGGGGATGCTCTTGTCTTTGCTCCCCTGGATAAATTCCTGAATTAGGAGTTATTGCTCCGAGACCCCTGAGCCTCTGTGGCACCCCTTCCCCGACACGGCGTAAATCTTGTCTGTGTGCTGGGAGGTGAGGAAAGAACGCATCCTCCGCGGCCAGCAGGCAGGGAAAGCGGCCAGGAAGCCCCTCCGCTCTCAGCCAGGAGCTGGGGGCAGCCGAGGGAGGGAGGGGGTGAGGGGCTTCCCCTCAGTGCCTGCCCGAGACCACCGCCCGCCGGGCGCCCTCTCTCCCTGAAGGCTGATGCTGGTCAGGAGTGCGGAGGGGGCGGCAGCCTCCCTCCCTCCCACTTCTGTTCCCGGACCCCCATGCAGAAGCAGGTGCGGTTGCCCCCGTGCGAAGCAGGAAAATGCGGGCAACTAAGGCAGAGAAGGAGAGAATTCAAACTGGAGCCGCCAAGAGCCCCCATCTCACCCCCTTTTCTGTCCCAGGGGAAAGTGAGACCCAGAGAAGGGGAGTGACTTGTCTGAGGACACACAGCTGGGCTGGGTGGGGGCTGAATCGCAGGGGTCTTGGCACCCCATTTCCTTGCTACGCATTCACGACCAAGCTGACAGTCCAATTCATGGTTCCAGGGACACACCTGGAGGTGAATTACTAACCATACTTACTACTCATCACATGTATCACTATAGCTAGGCAGGTGCAGAGGGTGTCCTGGAGGGAACAGCGACGGGAGAGGGGACAGTTACAAGTCCAGGCCTGGGGGCAGGGTATGGACCAGGGCAGCAGACGGCTGGAAAAGAGGGGTGTGCAGCGCAGGGGTGAAACAGCACAGGGGGGGCGGCTGGACTCGAGCCTAGGGAGGGCAAGGGAGGAGTGGATGATAACCCAGGGTCGGAGCTCGGGTGGAGGAAGCAAGCGGTAGCAGTGACTGCCCAGGAGCCTGAGGAGGGGGCAGGTTTGATGGGGCAGGTGAGCTTGATGACAAGTGTGCCGCCCTCGTCCTTAGGCTCCTAAAAGGTGGGGCCATTCCCACCCCAG
>VBSM01003215.1:329885-349813 GCA_008086735.1 Cheirogaleus medius | reverse complement strand
CCCCCCCCCCCCGCATGAGGAACATCCAGTGCTTTCTGGTGGGTGACAGCCTGGGCCAGAGTCGGGGCCCCTGGGCCTCAGTCTCCTCATCTGTGACATGGGGCTGAGGATGGGATCCACCCATGGGGTGACTGAGACACTGCAACGAGGTGGTGCGTGAGAGCCGGCTCTGGAGGGTACCGAGGGGTCTTCTCACCCCATCACCCACGGCTTTGCCTCCAGAACCGGCACGAGAGCAGCCCCCTCTGCCAGCCTGGGAGAAGCCACGGGGCGTGGGTGCCTTCGCTCCCTCCTGCATCACTGAGGGCCTGGGTTCGAAGCTGTCAAGCACCGCACGAGGTCGCCCTGGGAGGTGGCTGGGTCGTTGGGGGCCTGGTCAACGGTCCAGAGGTTCTGCAGCCAAAGAGAAGCCCCTGCATCTCCCTGCCTCTGCCTCTGCCTCTCTCCTCCTCGACTCCCCGCACCAGTGTCCCCAGGGCATGTTTATAAAGCTACTAGCAGGCCGTGACCTCGATATTAATATCTGGTCTTTAGCTGCTCTCTTGTCGCTTGTCTGGTCCCTGACACAGACACTGCCCCCAAAAGGGACTCTCTCCCCAGGCTGGTCATGAAAGTTCCTGCTTCTGGGGAGAGTTGAGCATGTCTGCAATTCCCCCCTGCTGCCGGAAAATCCTTCTTCTCATCCAACGTGCTAGAGCTTCAGCTTATTTCATGTTCTGCTTAATATTCACTCACGCCTGCTTAGCAGACTATGATGGAAGGAGGTTATCAAACTCTTAATTCTATCTCTGGACCCTTCGCTCCCTTCCTGCTGCAGGGGGGCCCAGCCCCCGGGGCAGGTGGTGGAGCACCCTGGGTGGAGCCCCCAGCTTGGCTGTCGCCCTGGCCTCGGCAGGATCGGGCTCCGAGGTCTCCTTCCCGACACTCCGTGTCGTTACTAAGAGATGATGCGGGTCTTAGAACAAGAACCCTTTGGCTCTGGAAGAATCGTGTGTGACACTTTACATATGGATCAGGTAATTAATGGACGCTCCGATTTCCTCCACCATCATATAAGGAGGGTGAGGACGGCGCTTTAATTCCAGATAATTAAAGAGCGATTGAGTTCAGAGGCTGCTGGGGAGAGTGGGCTGCTGTCATTAACACCCCCAGGCTGCTCCGTTCTCCACACCCCGCTGGAACCGCGTGGCCTCCCGCTCCCCGGGGACAGCCGAGACGCAGAACCCATGGCCACTGCCGTGCAATTGAAGTGGCCGCATCTGCACTGCAGCTTACGGAACGCGTGTGTGCACGTGTGCAAGTGTGCATGTGTGCACATGTGTGTGTGTGTGTTGGGGGAGGAGCCCCAGAGTGGCCCGTTCAGATTAGCCACACATGAGCCTCACGACCTGGCACCCGAGAATGTGCAGAGCTCAGACGGCTGCTGCGGCCACCAGGGGAAAAGTGAGTCACGCTGTGCAGAGCGGCCTCATGAGGACACGATGTCCCTGCTCAGCCCCAAGAAACTGGCCCTCGTCCCACCCGGCCACAGGAGACTCCCAGGACATCTAAGGGGGCTGTGCCTGCCCTGGAGCTGAGCGTCCCTGGGTCTCAGAAGAAACGGCAATCGGTGATGCACGAGATAAAGACAGTCCTATGCCACAGGTCATCTATTCCTGCCGACGTCCAGGGTCGCCAGCCACTGTTCTCCACGGGAGGATGTGCAGGGTGGACGGGCGTCCTGCGGCGAAGCCAGAGCGGCCTCCCGGGGAGAGGGGAGCCCGGCTAATTGGAGCTGAGGGGACCGACAGACCTTTCGGGTGCATCTGTCACGTTTCCTGATGAATATCAGCCCTCTCGATGTCAGACAAGGCCTCCGAGGTCTCCGCCCTTCTTTGCCTGGCTCTGCTCCTTCCTGGTTGGTGGCTTCCAGAGGTTTGTGTGTGCTCGTTCCCACAAACACTTACGGAGTGAGTGTCTGCGAGGGGGCAGGCAGGCCCTGGGCCAGTCTCGGGCAGGAGGGAAGGAGAAGAATTTGCTGCACAGAACAAGTGCGAGGGCAGCGGAGAGAAGGTTCTGGAAGTAACCCAGGCAGCACTGTGTGGCGCAATGTGGGCATGGCCCGGAGCCGGGGTCTGCGGGGGGGGGGAGGGGTGGGTGGTGGGCAGAGAAGGGCAGGAAGAGGGAGGGAGACGGACCAGTGAGTGCAGCAGGTGTGACCATGCGTGAGCCCAGATCTGAGCACACACAGGCCAGGATGCGTCTGGGTAGCTTTGCTGATAGGTGCCTTCTACCTGCCTCTGCCTCACCTGGCCACGGCCATTCTCCCTGCAGGCACCTGGCCACACCTGTTGGGAAGTCCCGTGAGAAGTCCCAGGGGCGGGCTGGCCGTCATTGCCTTCTGTTCCCTCCAGATCAGAACAGGGTGAGGTGTTCCCTAAAACTCTTCTCCCTAAGCCTGGGTTCGGGGAAAGTGGGATTAAATACACTCAGGATGTCGTATGACCATCACCACCGTCCACCTCCAGAACTCTTAATTGTACGAAACCGAAACTCCATCCCCATTAGACACTAACTCCCCCTTCAGCCCCTGCCCCCGGCCCTGGCACCGCCATTCTATTAATGTTTTCTGTCTCTCTGAACCTGCCTACTCTAGGGACCTCCCATCAGTGGATTCCTACAATATCTGTCCTGTTGCGACTGGCTTGCTTCCCTTAGCACAACGTCCTCGAGGCTCACCCACATAGCGTGTGGCAGGATTTCCCTCTTGCACGGCCCAACGACATTCCACGGTGTGTGCCCCCCACGCTCGCCTGTCAGCGGACACCTGGGTTGCTCCCAACTCTTAGCTACTGGGAATGATGCTGCTATACGAACTTGGGAGACAAATCTCCTCGAGACGCTGCTTCCAATTCTCTGGGGGAAACACCCAGAAGTGGAATTGCTGGAGCACGTGGTGATTCTAGTTTTAATTTTTTCCGGAACCACCATCCTGTTCCCATGGCAGCTGCCCCCTTTTACGTTCCCGCCACCAGCAGGGCACGAGGGCTCCAATGTCACCACCTCCTCGCTGACACTATTTCTTGGGTTTGTGATAGGAGCCGTCCTGGTGGGTGTGAGGAGGTATCTCGGTTTGCATTTCCCTGATGATCAGGGTGTTGCCTATCTCCACTTGGCGGGGCGCTGAGCGCTAGGTTGGCGGTTTCTTCTCTCAACACTTGGACTACTTCACTCCACACTCCTTTTGCTCAAGCGGCTGCTGCAGAGACGTCGGATGTAAATTTCATCTCTGCGCCAAGACAGATGACGGGTTTTTTCCTCCGGCTTCTTTGTTTTCTTTGTCCCGATTTTCTGTAGTTTGAAAATGATACGCCTAGGTGTAGTTTTGTTTTGTTTTGTTTTGTTTCTTACATGTATCCTGCTTGGTGTTCTCTGGGCTTCCTGGATCTGTGCGTTGGTGTCTGACATTAATCTGGGGACATCCTTAGAGACTGTTGTTGCAAACGTTTCTTCCGGACTTTTCTCTTTCTTTTGCTGCTTGTTTTCCCATTGAGTCCATGTCATGCCTTCCGCAGTTGTTCTCGGGTATTCTGCTCTGTTTTCCTCGTTTTCGGTTCTAGGAGTTGCTGTTGATGCATCCTCAAGCTCAGAGGTTCTATGTTCAGCCCTGCCCACTCTGCTAAGGAGCCTTCATTTTTGTTACAGTACAGCATTTGCTTTTGCTTCTCTCTTGGGATTTCCATCTCTGCTCACGCTGCCCATCTCTTCTCGCTTGGTCCACCCCACCCATCAGGGCCTACAGCTCGCTAACCACCCTTGTTCCGAATTCCCAGACTGGTGATTCCAGCATCCCCGCCACGTCCGGTGTGATGCTTGTGATGTCTCTTTGAACTGTGTTTCCTTGCCTTTCTCTGTGCCTTGTAGTTTCTCCTTGATTGCTGGGCATGGGGTATTGGGTGCAAGGAACTGTGAGGGAGTTATGTGGTGGGAGCTGTGTGTGTGGGGTGGTGTCTACAGTCCGTGAGCAGGTGAGGTGGGAGCTGTGTGTGTCATGGTGGTGTCTACAGTCCGTGAGCAGGTGAGGTGGGAGGTGTGTGTGTCACGGTGGTGTCTACAGTACCGTGAACAGGTCTGTGTCTCCGTGAGCCTGTGCTCCCAGACTGTGAACTTCACAGGTGTTTCTCAGGGTTTTTTCTCTCTGCGTCGGGGGACAGGATGGCTGGAGGGGCTGGAGGTGGCGTCGTCCTTCCCCGGCCCAGTGAGCTCTGCTAAAACCCCAGCAGGCTGGGCTGTGGCTAACTCGTGTCTCCTGAGCACAGACCCTGCTAAGAAGGTGCTGGAGTATTTCCAAATGATCCCTTTTCCCCTTCCCTGCAGGAAGGACGAGGGGATTTTTCTCCAACAGTTACCGTGAGAACCCAGTCAAGCTCCCGGGGGTAAGAGTCACAGAGGCCTGGGCTTTCCCCCCGATTGGGCGCCCTGGAATTAGCCACCCTCACTCCGTCCACACGGAGCCTCCAGGCCTCAGCAGCTACGGCCCAGGTCCCCGCCCTGCACCTGCTTCCCGTGGCGGCTTCTGCTCCCGGAGGTCGTGAGTCTCCGTATCCACCCGTCTGTCTGTCCGATTCTGGGGCAGCAGCTTACCCTGTGACTTCATTTCTCCTATGGGTCCAAGAAGAATAGCTGATTTTTCAGTTTGCTCAGCTTTTTACTTGTCGTTAGGACGGAGTGGCAACTTGCAAGCTCCTTAACTGCAGGACGGGACACGGAAGCTCTGTCTCTTCCCTCTGGGTGCCTCTCACTGTGTCCTGATTTCCCCCTTTCTAAGGGCACGGGTCATATTGGACAAGAGCCCACCCTAATGGCATTACCTTAATTAATTACCTCTGTGACGACCCTATTTCCAAATAAGACCACATTCTGTGGTCCTAGGGGTTGGAGCTTTAACATATGAACGGGGGACATGATTTAGCCCATAACAATATGCACGTGTCACATCCACAACCTCCCGGAACCCCACGGACACCCTCCTAACGGGCTCTGCTGCTGCACTCGCCCCACGGTCCCGCCTCAGCGACCGAAATGATTCTTTTAAGCAAGAGCCAAAGCGCACCTCTCCTCCGTCCCGCCTCACTCCGAGTAAAAGCCACAGGCCTGCCTGGGCCTCCTGTTCTGGAGGGCCAGTAACTGGAATAGACACGCTCAGCAGCTAGCAGGGCCCCCACTGTCCCGAGTTCAGATCCCGCCTGCCACCTAACAGCCCCGCGCCTCCGGGCGAGTGACCACTCGTTAGTCTTCTTTCCTTCTCTGCTGGGCAAAAACGCAGTGACACTGCTTGGATGAACGGACGAATGCTGCTCCTAGCCCAGGGCCCGGCCCACGGCGGGTGTTCTGGAATCCCAGTCTCCACCCGCCCTTTGAAAATCCCCACAGAGTAGGGTCTCGCCGTGGGTCCTCTGCAGGGTGTGTGGCCTGTCACCCCCAGTCCCGCGCTGTCCTCCGGCAGCGTCTCCTGGGGCTCTTCCTGCTGTTTGCGTTTTGCAAGTGTACGAACTGGCCACCCGCTGTCCCTGCAGAGGGCACGTCGGCAGCAGGCCCGGGGATTTAATTTGGAAACAGCACCGTTCCAACGTGTCAGACACCACCGCCGTTGCTGCCTTTGGCACACACGGTCCAAGCCGCGGGTCGCTTGCCAAGTAAGCGTACCCCGGGCAGAGGCGCCTTTGTGCCCCGTCTCCAGGGGACTGTGCGGCGGCGGCTGAGCGAGGTGATTCTTCTCCCCCTGGAAAAGCACACGGCACGCCCCCGAGAACTCGCGCCCGCCTTTATCAACACGGGGCCTCCGCCGGCGGCTGGCACGTCGCTGGCTCAGCTCTCCGGCTCCGATGTCTGGCCTGGAGTGATTAGTCTTGGCACCGCTGCCAGGATTCTGTGAGTCAGCCGGCCACAGGCTGCTAGACGCCCTTCAGAGCTGGGGAGCCCCAGCCCCCCTTGGAGGCGGTGCCCAGGACGCCCAAGAAGTGGCCGCAGAGCAACCCGGTCCCGCACGTGAGCATCGGCCTGGCCAGTCGGGACTTGGGGAGCTGGAGCCACTTGTCCTGGGGTGTTATGGCCAGTTTGCCACAGATCTGGGATCTGGCCCCCACAGAGAGAGTCCCAGGCCTGTGCCTTCACCACGGGGCGACTCGCCTCCTGGGGCCCCAGAATTCCTGCTCCTGACTCACAGACGTGTTCATGGCCACTCCTCCCTCCCTGCCTCCTCCACTGACCATCCTTACGGCAAGCGGCCTTGAGGGATACAAGGCCAGAGGGTTCCAGAAGGGAGCCCTCAAGCCCAGGCGCCATCCCACACAAGCCTGGCAAACCTGCCTGGACTCCAGGGTGCCCAAGTCGGGAGGGTGGGGTCACAAAGCAGCTGCAATGTAGGAGGGGCGGCCCTGTGCACTCACGGCCCTTTCCGTCCCTCAGTAGTCACACTGTCACCAGCTGGCCTGGCCTGGCAGCCTGGGCTCTTCCAGGCCACCCTGGTCCAAGCCACCGTCACCTCTCACCTGGCCCTAGGTCTTGCCCGCCTGCACCCTGTCCTTTGCGTTTGCTGCCCCCGAGCCAGTCCAAGTCCAACTCTGAGATTGCGGCATCTGCGATGATTCTCCATTTCATTCATTGCTTCGGTCTGGAGGCCTGAGCACTGAGCTTCTCTGTCTTGTTAGCCTCGGGGAGAAAGGGAGACTCCTGGGGCCAGGGTGGGGTGCAGGGCCGGCCAAGGGTTTCTTCAAGGCGGGACTGAGACAGGAGCACATTTGTAGGACGAGGAGGTGGGAGGGGAGAGAGGCCGCAAGGGTGCTGCCAAGGGCCGCGGGAGAGGAAGGGCTGGTGGGGAGTTTCAGAAGAGGCAGCTGGGGGTGGGGGGACCCCAGAGGGGAAGGGACTAGGGGTGGGCCCCACTCTACATGCTAATCTCTGCTTTTCAAAACTTCTCCTAGAAAACTGGAGCTTGTTTTCCACTAGAGACTCTGCAGAGCTGGGTGTCCCCGGGCACTGCCCCACGGAGCCCATGGGAGCACTTTGTGTGGCTTCGATCAGCCTGGATTGGGAAGCCTCTGGGAAAAAGGGAAAAGTCCCCCCCAAAATCTCTATCCCACAGTCAGTCCTTATTGCAATCAAGAAGTCTTAATTTCATGTATTTATATTCTTGGGGGCTGTGTGGTTTTTATTCTTAAAAATTAAGCTGTCCAGTCGCCTCCTTGCATAGTCAGACACACTGGCGGGGGGCAGATGCCCTGGGAGCCCCTCAAGCGACTGTTGCCAAGCGGAGGGAGGGAGGGGCCTGGCCCAAGCCCTAGGCCCTGGCTTTGGAGGGCCGATCTTCCACCGCCTGTGCCAAAGTGGCAGTAAGCCCAGGGGGCCCTCACCAGTGCGGGGCCTTCCCCAGCCGCCAGCTCTGTGCACTCAGCCCCTCCCAGCCCTACTGGATTGCAAAGCTGGAGGCCGCACTGGAGGGTAGCCGCCTCTTTGCAGGGTCCCTGGCTGATCACCTGGAACAAGGGTGTTTGCACCATGTCTGCCGCCTCCCGCCAGATTCTGGACTGGAGCCTGCTAGAACCCTGGGGGCCCCTCCCTGAAACTTTCATTCCGTAAGGCTCTAATGAGTCTGCAAGTGGAAGCTTCGCCTGCCGCCCCCCCCCCTCCACCCACCATCTTCTCCTGCCCTTTCCCTGTTGGTGTTGCTTGTGTTGATTTGCATGCCATTTTGCTTGTGGTCTCCATGGCAACAACTACCAAATGGCCTAAGGATAATAGAGGGGGGGGTGTTGACTTTAAAAAATGAAAACAGTGATTGCACCACATGTTTGGCACAGGGTGGCAGCCCCTCCCCGGCCCGTCACCACTCAAGCCCTTGGTGCCCCTCGCCCAAGGGCCTGGTCCCTGTCTTCCGGGGTGGGGGGAGCAGGAGGCGGTATCCTGTAAGGAGCCACGTGTCTGGCTTCCGAACAACAGGAACAACCAAGGGAAGCGGAAGCAGAGGTGGCTGGAGAGGGACGGGAACGCTGAGGGCAACCAGGACCCTCTGGGCACATCCCCATCCTATGGCAAAAATCCCCATTGTCCATCCTTGTTCCTCATCTCACCGCCTCCTTCCACCCTTCCCAGCCTCCCTTCCACAAAAATAAGCTGCAGCAGCAGCAGCGTCATGTCTCGGGGCCTGGCTCGGGGGTCCAGAACGCAGGGAAATAGCTGGGTAATTGCTTGCACGTGTCCCGCCTGAGCTGTTTACGAAATGCAGTCACAGCCGTGAAGGAGCCCTCATGAGGCTGGATGCCGGGACAGGGACGATTCCCGTTTAAAGATGAGCAAAGTGATGCTGAGCGGGCCACGGTTGGGCAGACAGGCAGAGAGGGGGGACCCAGGCCTCCCCTCATCCTGAGTGTCTTTTCACAGTGAGTTGGAAACCTGTTCTCTATTTTAAATGTTTTACATTTGAGTTGGACTAGACTTTCCCCATTTTATTTATTTTCAAAGCACTTTCCCAGATAAATTCTCGTCTCCTAGCCCCATGGCTCTGTGAGTTCAGGAGAACTACCCCGGGCAGGGATCCTGCCGCCCCGCAATTCTGCGGCATTTGGCCCTTGCCCGGGGCCCTGAGACGCGGGGAGAGGGTGGTGGGAGTGTGTGCCGTGAAAAGCGAAACACGTCGCCTGGGCAGCGGGAACCAACCCAGGCCGGATCATTCGCCCGGCAGATGCAGAGGCTGAAGCCCAGAGAGCTGGAGCAATTTTCCTGAGCATGTGTGTACACAAGTACACGCACACGGTCAGTGTCCATTAGCAACAGACATCACTAAAGGAGGGGCCCCACCTGGTGAAAATCTTCCAACTCGCCCCTCTCTCCTGTAGGAGGGCTTCTCAGGCTTCTCACAGCCAGGCTGGCCATTAAAATTTTAAAACTCATGGGATGAGGGAGGCATGGGGAGGGGGTTTTGGGGTGCAGGCAGAGAGGATGCATGCAGCAAGGAGAGTACACAGTGTGCTAGGTTAAACCCAGCCGGGTTTAATTTAGGGTAGAGAAAAGCAACATCCCGCCCTCCACCTGATTTTGTAAATTAAGTTATTGGAACAGAGCCAGGCTGGTTCGTTTATGTATAGTTTATAGCTGCTTTCATGCTACAATGGCAGGATGGCTTACAAAGCCTAAAATACTTACTATCTGTCCCTTTAAGAAAAAGTTTGCTGACCCCTGGATTAGGGATTAGGGGATTAATCTCAGGAATGTTCCCAGGTTCATTTTTTTTTTTTCTTGCTCATACAACTGAGTCACCAATCATCCAAGCACTATCTGCCAATCACTACTGTAGGAGACCATTTATTGAAGGAGGACTTACTGGACCCCCACTACGTGCTAAGCACTAAACAGCCCAGGACAGACACAGAAGGAACACAGCATCCCACCCTCAAGGGGTCCGCAGGAGCCCAGGAGACTGTAACCAAACACATGGGCACGGGGCGCAGCACAGAAGGTGGGCAGATGATCCGCTGTGGGCTGGGCTGGGCGGCAGAGGTGGGGAGAGGCTGGAGCCGTTGGGGGCTTCCTGGTGAAAGTGATAGTTACTACGTCGTAAAGGACCACTCGCTCGTGTCAGAGAAGAGCCTGAACACACAGGATTTGGAAAGACACACGAGAGCATTCGGTTTTGGATGTGTGGAGTTTGAGGTGCTGGTGACAGATCCAGGGGGAGATGAACCCAATGTTATGTCACGTGGAGGGGCCCAGAATTCAGGGGAGAGAGTCTGGAGATATGGAGTTGGGGGTTATTGCTGTGTGGTTGGTGAGGTAGAGATGCTGCCTTCTTGGTGATGGGAGTCTTTATCCAACAGGTAGAAATGATTTTCTCTTTCTATGAGCAATCATAGCACCTTCATTTGGCAGCTCTAAAGATATTTCAATATGTATGTACCTGGTCTCTCTCTCTCTCTCTCTCTCACTGTAAACACCGAGACTTCGGCTGTGATAGAAGACTTTTGACAATTTACCATCCCATCTTAAACAACTAAAAATAACAAACTATATAAAACAATAGTTTTCAGACATTGGCCCACAGATGTCTCAGAAGAGTGATCTCTGAGAGAGGAGCAGCAAACGACATGACACCTACAAGTGCCCCGGATGACAACCTAGAGAGACCTTCCAGGCCACTATATAGGTAGGCGGAAGCCACACGGTGTCCGGTGATCTCACTGAGTTAAGGAGATAGTGTTCAGGGTTTGGGAGAGTCAAGACAGCTGGACTGTATAGGGCCGAGCACTGGAGAGGACAGAGCTGCACACAGAAAGAGAGAACCCCAGAGATCTATAGAGGGTTCCCCTAAAGCCTTTGGCTGAATACTGATCAGTGCATCATGTGAAAATATTACTGAGGCTGGAGAAAAGGAAAGTAGCGGCTAGAACAATCCCAGCAGCTCACACAGGCTGGGGTATAGCTTATGTATCCTACAGGCAGTAGAAAGACCTCCTAACATAGGACATATCAAGCAGAGTCCTCAGAAAGGTATTGCTTCAGAAGAGGGACTAAACTAGCCCTAGACGAAAGGCTGATCTAAACCTGCAAAGCAAACTTAAAAGTAATCCTTGAAAAAAGAAAATCAAATAATTTCCAAGTAAGTTATCCAGGAAAAGGGTCCAAATATATTTAAAAGAATAATCGCAGGAATTAACGATGTCTGGAATTCAATCAAAAATTACCAGACATGCAAAGAAGCAGGAACTAGGCCCTCTAACCAGAAGAAATGCAATTAATAGAAACAGACCCAGCAATGGTTCAGATCATACATTAAGTAGACAAGGACATTAAAGCAGCTGTTATAAATATAATTTATATGTTCAAGAAAGTAGACGAAAGCATAAGCATGATGAAGAGAGAGATAGAAGACATATTTTTTTAGAAGTCTCAATAAAACTTTTAGAAGTTAAAAAAACTGAGATGAAAAATACTACAGATAGGATGACCAACAGATTAGACACAGAAGAAGAAAGGGCAGTAAACATGGAGACATAGAAATAGAAACAATTTAAAATGAACTAGAGAGAGAAAAATAATTGGGAAACAATAAAGCATTGGTGAGCTGCAGCACAGTCCCGAGCAATGTGACATATGTATAGGAAGAGTCCCGGCAGGAGCAGAGAGAGAGGGAAGGGCAGAAAAGTTTGCTGTGAAAATTAATGACCCAAAATTTTTAACAATTTGATGAAATCCATAAACCACAGATCCAAGAGGATCAATGAAGCTCAAGCAAAAAAACACACCAAGGCACTACATAGTCAAATTGCGAAAAAACCAGTGATAAAGAAAAAAGTCTTACAAGCAGCCAGATAATAAGACACGCTCAGTACACAGGAACACGCCCACATAAGGATGACCGCGGACTTCTCATCAGAAACAACACAGGTCACAAGACATTGGAGCTGCATTTTGTTTTGTTTGTTTGTTTGTTTGTTTTTGAGATGGATTTTCACTTACTCTGTTGCCTGGGCTAGAGTGCTGTGGCATCAGCCTAGCTCACAGCAACCTCAGACTCCTGGACTCAAGCAATTCTCCTGCCTCAGCCTCCCGAGTAGCTGGAATTACAGGTGCATACCACTACATCTGGATGATTTTTTTCTATTTTTAGTAGACAGGGTCTCTCTCTTGCTCAGGCTGGTCTCGAATTCCTGACCTCAAGTGATTCTCCCGCCTCAGCCTCCCAGAGTGTTAGGATCACAGGTGTGAGCCACTGCGCCTGGTCTGGAGCTGCATCTTTAAAGTACAGAAGGGGTGGGGGAGTGACAATTTAGAATCAATTAGTGACAATTTAGAGTCAATTAGTGACAATTTAGAACTATACCCTGTAAAAACAGGTTTTAAAAATGAAGGTAAAATAAAGACTCTTTCAGACCTACAAAAGCTGAGATAATTTATTACCAACAGACAAGCACTATATAAAGTTTTCTAAAAAGTCCTTCAGGCAGAAGGAAAATGATGTCAGATGGAAATTTAGATCTACACAAGGGAATCAAAGATGTCAGATGTGAAAAATATTTGCAAAATAAAAAATAAGATGATTTTATGTTTTAAATCTCTTTAAAAGATGACTAAGACAAAAATAATAACAACAATGTATTGGGGTTTATCATGGATGCATGATACATGTTGTTGCATGTAGCAATAGTTCACTGTTTTCATTACTGAGTAGTATTCATTCTATGAATATACCATAATTTATTTGTCCATTCACTAGTTAAGGGAAATTTCAGATGTTTCCAGTTTGTAGCAATAATGAATAAAGCTGCTATAAGTGTTCACATACAGTTTTATGTGGGTATGTGTTTTCACTCCTCCTGGGCAAAAACCGAGAAGTAGAACTGCTGGGTTATGTGTGTGGTAAGTGAATATTAACTTTATGAGAAACTGACAAACTATACCACGAAATGGCCGCACCATTTTGCGTCCCCCCTGGCGAGGCATGAGAGTTCCGACTGCTTCCCATTGTCACCCAAACTTGGCATTAGCATCTTCTGAACTTCAGTCACTCTAATATACATATGGAGTATATGTGCATGGTTTTGCTGTTCTTGTCCCATTGTGGCTTTAATTTGCATGTCCCTAATAATTAGGGATGTTGGGCACATTTTCATGTGCTATTTGACATTCATATGTCTTCTTCGGTGAAGTGTCTGCTTAAATGTGTTTGTGGGGAGGGGGTTTCCTCTTCTTATCATTGAGTTGTGAGAGTTCTTTGTACATTCTGAACACAAATCCCTTATCAAATATATGTTTTTGCAAATATTTCCTCTGAGTCTGTGGTATGTCTTTTCACAGTGAGGAGCAAAAGATTTTAATTTTTGATAAAGTCTAATTTATCAACTTTATATCTTGTAGTTTGTGCTTTATGTTCCTATCTTTGCCTAAGCCAAGGTTGCTAACATTTTTTTTCCCCTGTGTTTTATTCTAGAATTTTTTATAAGCTTTAGTTCTTATATTTGGATCTAAAATCCCTTTCAAGTTAATTTTTGTATATAGTGTGAGATAGGAATTGGGGCTTTTTAGAAATTATTCTTATCCAATTGATCCAGCACTATTTGTTGAAAAGATTATTCTTTCTCTATTGATTATCTTTGGCACATAGGTAGACGTAAAATATATGATAATAGCACAGAGGCTAGGAGGAGAAATGGAAGGACGTCGCTTTAAGGTTCTTAAACCACACATGAAACAGCATAACATTATTTGAAGGTAGACTTTGATAAAAAGGTATATAATGTAAACTTTAAAGAAATAATGTTTTTTAAAAAAGGTATAGTTAATAAGCCAACAAAGAAGGTAAAACAGAATCATAAAAAATACTAAATCTGCCCAAACAAGGCAGAATGGAGGGAAAAGAAAACAAAGAACAGATGGGACAAATATAAAACAAATAGCAAGATGGCAAATTTAATCCCAACCATAGTGACAGTCACATTAAATGTGAATAATCCAAACATCCCAGTTAAAAGGCAGAGATTGTTCTGCAGGGGTGGGGTGGGGGGGAAACTCGATATCATTCATCCCTTGGGAGCCGAAATTCCACAGGAGAGATGGTAGGGTCAAGACATGGTGTTTAGGAAATTGCTTGTCATCTCGGTGGGACAGCCCCTCAAATCTGGCCCTGAAGCCCCTGGCAGTAGAGACATTGCAAGTTAAATAGTCTCCTCCATCTTCCCAACACCACCCCTCCCCTGGGAGGCAGGGGAGAGAAACCTTATCCTTTGATTCCCAAATGACTAACTGGGGAAAGAAGGGGACTGTGGTCAGTGGAAGGACAGCCCCTAGGTCTGCAGACTTGACGTGACAATTCGTGACAAAGGTTAAGTTGGGGAGAGGGGAATTACAAAGTGCAAATTCAAAGCTGATCTTCCCGCAGCCCAAGCTGAGACATGAGCCCAAACGATGTTCATGACGGTTTCCTGCTAACCGTTATCAGAACAGTGACTACAGGCCCAGCAGAGCAGAGCCTTGAAATGTTAAATAAATTAATAAATAACATTCAAAGAAAGGGTAGAGGAATTCAGATTTTTCTAGAAGTCTGTCCTTGAACCCCAGCCTGGTCAAACAGCCTTCCTCCGAGCTTCCCCAGCCGCCTCTGCTCCTCCCCACCCCCCAGCACAACACGCGCCACATAGAAGTGACTCTGACATCACCCGTGTGCACACCTGTGCTCCGTGCACCTGCAGGGGCGACAGTCTCACTCAGCTGAGCAACCCTAGGCTCTGCACAGTGTCTGGCACACACATAGCAGGGCCTCGATAAACATCCCTCGATTGGGTGACAATCCCAATACGCTGTAGGGTTTGTGTTCGTCTCTCTTCCGAGGGCTCTGTAAGCATAACGTATGTGGATTTAGGCTGCAGTCAACACAGTCGAGTGGAATTTGTTAGGGTGAGTTGTTCTGTTTTTGTTTTCTTTTGATTTTGAAGCTGCTGAAGCCCAGAGCAGCCTGGCCAGCAGGGCACCCCGCAATGACGGCAGCCCTCACTGTCCACTACGGCAGCCGCCAGCCTGGTGGCTAAGTGGACGCAGGGCTAGTGCAAACGAGGAACTGGATTTTAAATTTTATTTCATTCCAGTCCATTCAAGTTTAAATCTCTGCAGGTGACTAGTGGTCTCCATGCTGGACAGCACGGCCCGGAGGCTGTTCTCATCCTCCGTGAGCTCTTTCCGTGGGGCTGGGCTCTCCTTCCTCACGGAAGTGCCCGGCAAGGGCTGGGTGCTGGGGACAGACACCCCCATCTGTTGAATCGGCAGGTGCAGGCAGGGAGAGGGCAGAGCTGACCTCCCAACAGCTGGCTCTGCTCTACGCGGAGCCCCGTCCCCCCCTCTCCCACCTGCCTCCCCAGGCCCCGGCACGTGGCACTGCCTTGGACCCTTGGCAGTAGAACCTCTCTGCTTGCCAACTCCACCCCCGCCCCACCTCCCTCCCTCCCCCCTTAATTAACTCAGCGGCAGCAACTTTGCTTCCCTTTGCCAAGACCGGGAGATGCATCCTGGCAGGCACCAGCCGACTGAGTGCACTCGAACAGACCAGCGCACGCCAGGCACCGCCCCCCTGCTGGGCGGCCGGCAGCCTCTCCAGCCCACCAGAGCCTCAGTCCCCAGGAGGCTGCTGGCTGGCTGGCTGGGAGACAGTCCCTAGGCTCCTGGATTTGCATGTTAGTTAAGCCGTGAGTTGAGTAATTTCTGGCTGGGTTCTGGCTCCTCCCGGGACCCACCTGGGGACGGAGGGATGTCTCCATCCTGGGAAGCCTGGCGGCCAGCCTAGGGGGAGGAGCCGAGCAGAGAGCGGGAGGAAGGAGGCTCCAGGCCAGCTCCGGGGCCTCTCTTCCCCCACTCTGCCTTCCGGTTTCTGATGGGCACAGCCGCTCTCTGCAGAGACGCTGAAGCGTGGGAGCAGGGAGAAGCCTGCTCCCCTCCAATTCGTGGGGGCTCCTACCTGCTCTGTGAAAACGCTGCCTCCCCTCCTTCCAACCCAGGTCCTGCCACTGGGGCATCTGTCCTTTAGTGCAGGAAGGGCTCACCCGAGGCGGTTGGTAGACATGCAGATTTGGGGCCCAAGTCCAGCGACTACAACCCCGAGATCTGGAACAGAGTCCGGGACCCTGCAAGTTCAACAACCCCCCAGGGTGGTCCTGGGGCTGGCCGCCCTGAATCTCCCAGCTAGGCGGGGGCCAGGCTGCACGGGACCCCTGTGTCACGGCATCCAGGCCCCAGTGGGACAGACAGGTCAACGGAAGGCCAGAGGCAGAAGGGGGCCCTCCCATGGTAGCCGGGTGGAAGACAAAGAGGAAACTGGCTCCTGGGTCTCCCTTCATCCCACAGCCAGGATGAGTCCCTCCCCTGCCCCTAAATGTGCGGGGAGGTGGGGAGGGTCCACCCACCCGGAGCCCCCCAGTACTGGCAGCCCAGCCAGTCTCTGCAGCTGCAGGTGAGGCTATCTACACTCGCCTCCCCTCAGGGATGATGCAGAAAACCACACAACCTTGGCCCTTCCAGCCCTGCAGGTGGGCGGGAAGCCTTGTTCTGGCTGGACCCCTGGAGGTGAGAGAGTCTGTCCATGCAGAAAGGGCGGGCCCAGCCCAAGTGTGGACGGCAGGACCTGGGAGAGCTGCCCTCCCTCCCTCTCCAGCCCCTGCTCTCCCCTTAAATGGCCCCTGGTGGGTGTCTGCAAACTGGGGCTGGGTCAAAATAAACATTGGGAGCCTGGCACACGGGAGGCCTCTCTAATGTGCGTGGAAAAGGGAGGAGGGAAGGGGAGGAACAGCCAGGGAGGGCAGGAAGGGGGGGAGGGGTCATCTTTACAAAGCTGATGGCGGAGCAGAGAGAACCCTGAACTGGAAGCTGGAAGACCCGAATGTTGGTTCTTTCTCTCTCCTTAACTGGCAGCAACCCCCACCCCGACCCTCTGGGGGGGGGCCTCTCTCCAGGCCTCAGTTTCCTTGCCTGTAACGCGAGGGGGGCCCAGCTTTGGAATTCCAGGATCCGGCCTTCTTCCTGCCGCACCAGAAGCGACTCTCAAGGCGCCCCGGACTCCCTCCCAGGCTTCCCGACCCAGCAGGGAGCTCGGGAAGCAGCCGCCCCCCAGCCCCACGCAGGTGAGGTTCATCAATAACGACAGGAAAGGCTGTCAGGCTGCGTCTGAGGCCGCCAGGGGCCCAGCAGCCTGCCGCGCGCTTTGTCATAAAATATGTTGTCACCCGGGGAAGAATCATCACGGATGAAATATTTCAGGAGACAAAAACAAGAGGTGCATTGATTTTTCCACGAGGTCAGACAACTTCGGGGAAGCGTCTTGTAACTCAGTTGTCACTGCCTCTCTCCCTGAATGTCCGTGCGGCCTGCACTGCCGGCGGCCTCCGACCCAGGCGCGGCCCCTCTCCCCATCACGAGCTGTTCTCCCCAGACTCCAGGGACCAAGGCTGAGTGGGATGCAGGGAAAATCTCCTCTCCGATTCACCCAACTAGCTCTGGGAAAGGTCTGTACGGGTGGCTTGGGGAGGGGCTATGCTGATCAGAAAGTAGTCTGCATTTGTTAAGTTTATGACACACACCAGAGTGACCTGCCAGGTCCCCGGACCACAGCCCGGCCCCAAAGAAGATGGAATGTTTATGAAATACAGCGTATTAATAGAAAGAAAATTCGAGGTCTAATGAGGCCCACAGATCAGGAGCGGTTGTCGTTGAAAAGGTAGTTTGTCGCTCTTGGTTCCCAGAGGAGGAGGTGCCACACCATGCAGGGCCACGGGGGGCGGGGAGGGGGAGCGAGGGGAGACACGTGGACACGTGGTTCCGTGGGAAGGGACAGGGGAGGCAGGGTAAGCAGGCTTAGGATTGGCTAGTTTGAATAGTTTCAGCTGGCTCCGCGGCATAGCGCTGTCTGTGATTGGCTGGTCCCTGGCCCCAGGTGATTGGGGCAGGTGGATCGAGTTCTGGAGTTTGAGAGTCTCATTAAAGAGTTGGTTGGGAGGTGCAGGCTCTGAGTTGGTTGGTTTGTATTTGAAAACCTCATGCCCAAGGCCAGCTGTTTACTGTCTCTAGGGATTACCTAACCCTAGGGGTACGCGTGGGGTTCCTCAGCGTCAGCGTCTAACCCTAGGGGTACGCGTGGGGTTCCTCAGCGTCAGCAAAGCCTCAGCTGTCAGCAGCATCAGAACATAGAAACTAAAAGACACGGGCCATACGCAGTGAAGTGGCTCTCGTGTTTGCAGATGGAAATCAGAATATATACAATGAGGTGGGCACTTAAGCAGAGACTCTAACCCAGGCGTCCTCAAACTACGGCCCACGGGCCACGTGCGGCCCGCCGAGGACATTTATCCGGCCCGCTGGGTGTTTTTGCCCGTTTTATTTTTTTACTTCAAAATAAGATATGTGCAGTGTGCATAGGAATTTGTTCATAGTTTTTTTTAAACTATAGCCCGGCCCTCCAACGGTCTGAGGGACAGTGAACTGGCCCCCTGCTTAAAAAGTTTGAGGACCCCCTAACCTTTTATGGGTTGTAGGGGTCCCTTTCAGGGACACAAAGAATGCTGTCATCATGAGCTGTCCAACACAATGGCCAAGTGCTGCTCAAGCACTTGACATACAACTGGTCCGAACTGAGATGTGCGTACCTGCAAAACCCACGCTGGATTTTGAGGACTTAGTATGAATAGAAGATTGAAAATATCTCATTAATAATTTTTATGTCGATGATATGTTGAAATGATAATGTTAGATATGTTGGGTTAAATAAAATATAGTATTAGATTTAAGTTTACTTGGTTCTTTTCACTGTGTCGGCTAGAACATGTCACGTGACCCCTGGCAGGTCCCCAGGTGGTTTGAGGGTGGGAGCCGGTTGCCAGAGAGACCAGCCCTTCGATAAGAGGGTTGGAACTTTGGGTCCACGCAAGGTCCGGAGCGGGAGAGGGGCTGCGGACTGAGTCCAATCATGTGGCTGACGTTTTAACCAGTCACACGTGTGTAACAAAATCACGCCACCACTCTGGACACGGAATTCTCTAGGGAATATTGATTCCCTGTTAGATACATGACTTGCAAATATTTTCTCCCATTACTGTGAATTGCCTTTTTACTCTCTTGATAGTGGCTTTTGCTACACACAAGTTTTTACTTTTCATGAAGTATAATTTGTCTGTTTTTTCTTTTGTTGTTTGTGCCTTTGGTATCAAATCATTGCCCAATCCAGTGCCGTGAGGCTTCCCCTTGCTTCCGGGACTTTAACGGGTTCCGCTCTTACATTCGGGTCTCTGACCCATTTTGAACTGATCTTTGCATGTGGTAAGGATCCAAATTCGTTCTTGTGTATGCGGATATCCAGTTTTCGCAGCTCTGCTTGTAGAAAAGACATCTTTTCTCCACTGAATGGCCTTGGCTGCCTTGTCAAAAATCATATGTGCGAGGGAATATGCTGGAATCACACCCTCTCCGTTCTGTTCTTTGGGGCTATCTGTCTGCCTCTGTGCTGGTGCCACACTGTTTGGATTACTGTAGCTTTGCGGTGAGTTCTGAAGTGCAGGGCAGCTTCCTGGGGGGTGAGCACGAGGATGTGCTGGGGAGGGGAGGTGTCCCGATTTCCCAGGGAGAGGACACGGAAGCTCCCCGCCATGGGCCCCCCATAACTGCCCTCCGTGTATCCTTCATAATAAACCAGCGATCATGAGTGCAGCACATGCCCATGTTCTGTGAGTTGTTCTAGTGAATTACTGAACCAGGAAGGGTTGTGGGAAGCCCTGAATTTGTCCCCAGCTGGTCAGAAGTGAGGGTGGCCTGGGGACCCCCGACTGGCATCTGCAGCAGGGCATATTGGGGAGGTCTGAGGACGGACTTGTGGGGTCTGACGCTAACTTGGAGTGGTTAGTGTCGGAACCGAATTGCAGTCGGGGTAGAAACACCTTCTTCACCAGGTGGTTGTAAAGATTGAATGAAATAATCCGTGTAAAAACTCGGCAGCATGCCCCGCTCATACCAAAGACCCCTCGATGGTGGTGCTCACATTTGATTGTTTTACTAAACGTGGTCTTCTGCTTCTGCTAACGGAAGACACAGCTCCAAAACCTGTCTGGGCCTGAGTGGCTACGGGCGGGGCCTTGGAAGAACCAAGTCTTCTCTCCGGGCCTCTGTTTCCTCATCGGTAAAATGAAAAGACCAGACAAGATCACGTCTAAGGCAGATTTGGGCCCTAAGATCTGAGATTTGGTGTGTCAAATGAGACCTAGCAGTGTGCTTTGAATCTCGAAAATATAATATTCTACAGTACTCCGGGCTTCCTCGTTAATAAGGAATTCTAGTTCAAGAAAGAGATTCATTTCTGTGGAAAACCATAATTGAACGGCTGTGGGGCGCGGTGTTCCGCCATTACAAGATGGCGCCTAGTTCCGGGTGCA